>CM069155.1:14249841-14707341 GCA_035221665.1 Okamejei kenojei
TACACAGAGCCTACGTGATTTAAACTAAATTAGCTATCCTCAATCCCCTCAAACATCCAGCGGAAGGTCGAGATGAAGATGTTGTATTCCAAAGCCTTCTACAGAATGACTTTAGAATGGGAGAACAAATTAACAACCCCTGGAAATCAGTAATTAGACTTCAAGTCACTGAAGTTATTTCAAAACTGATAGACGAGAGGAGAACCTCGTGCTGGACAAAAGCCCTCATCTGACAAAATAAACAAGGTAATGATACGCTGATGGAAAATTGATTACGAATAACCAAACGTGTCGAAGTTGAGAATTTCAAAAATAAAAAAATTAAGCAGGTTGAGAAAGTATTAATAAAAACCTGGATACAAATGCAAAAATCTAGCTAGAGTTGGCTATGGAAGGAATGAGACAATACGATAACAGCGATAGCTAAGGAATATAGAACTAAACAAAACAAGAAATCATGTGAGGGAGAGCATTGGCTAAAGGATGCGAGTATAATCACACCTTGGAGCAAGAGTCCAGGAGTACAAAATTTGAAGATAATTGGTATAAAACAGAAAGATAATGGACTACAAGAACTTTCAGAGGTTTGCTGTTGCCAATTTACTACAAACAAGTACTTAGAGTACGCAGCCTGAACCCCGAGAATAGATATTGCTCACTCAGAGTCCCGACGTAAGCTCAAGTCAAGCTTAACATCTGCCTAACTGAACTGCCCCCCCCCCAAGACAGATATCTGAAATTTCTATTGACATTTTCAAGAACCGTTGGAAGGAATTATAGAAAAGATTCCATATGGAGGGAATTTTGTTTTTTTGGAGAAGACAAACTGAAGATTCTTCCGTATTTTCCCAATTCACCAGCTGAGTCATGGGAAAAGAGGATAAGGTACTAACACGATTAAATATGGAAAGTCTCGGAGGTAAGATATGGAATAATTATATCCCGCAAATTAGAATTTGTTCTTAGAACCATGTTGAACGTTGCATTCACTGGATCCTGAAAGGCATTTAAAATATTCACAAAGTAAATCAATACAAAGGAGTGTGACTGATCGTTAGGAATTTGGTCCTCCTACAATAACATCGAAGGAACGACAAGAGAAGAGACCTGTTCTCTTTTTTTTTAACACATACAAAAAAAACTGCTCCGTGTTAAAATGGGCGAAGCTTCCCATTCCGGAGCACTGTCTTAGACTGTTATCTTGTGGAATGTTAATATCAAGTTCCGCGAGTATTTAAGTTTTCATTTCAACAAAGGAACTGACAAAGAAGAGATATACTGTGGCGGGGAAAAATAAATTTGAGAAATATAGTGTAATATAGAATAGTAACATTGAAGAAACAATAATTATCAGACAAACATAAAATATTAATTAATAAAATTGGTGTAATTTATTACGATACTAACTCATTTGTATGATACAGTAGACTTAATTCTAGATCGTCGCGTAAAGGGGTGAGGAGATTTCAATACTTGGCAAATTATACCAAGTCCTAGAATTCAGTTAGACCCGCAATCGTGCCCTTGGGACCAGCTTTGTCTGATTACAAAAGTTGAGACTTATAGTAATAAATAGCCTAAAGCATATTGATAATATGGAATATATGTAATTAAAGCATAATTACGGTATATTTAAATATATTGATTAATTTTTGGAAACACGCTACTTTTTTATTTGGTATTCCTCCTCGAAGAATAAATTTCTAATCTAATAGCCTATTAGTATGTTTTATTTTATCAATATATAGATATATAATTTTGCGAATCTTGTATTCGCGCATCCCTTCACGCTCCTCTCTTGTGTCTTTCTCGCCTCTCTGTCCAATAAATAATAATTTGTCGAGAGGGGCAGTAATTGAGAGGCGAAATACATATAAAAAACAACTACGTGATGCAATAAAAACAATTTTTCTACCACCAGTTGGTGGGCTTGTTTTTTAGAGATTATAATACTTTAGTGTTTTGATATTTTAATATCACTTATATGATTTGTTAATTTATCTTTTCAACGACTCATACACATTCTGGTCTTTTTTCATGGTTTATTATTCTGACTGAGAATTCCAGAACAGAAACTTAACACTGATAAGCATCCTTCATCTGTGATGTATAAAAGTTCGTTTTGTTCAACTCATAAGAAGTAAAGGTTATTAAAATATCCATAAATGCAAGACGATAAACAATAAAACTGACTGGGAGATAATCAACGTTTATTTGTAGTTAATATAAGGCGTCTTTAGTGAAGCCAATTAAAAGTAAGATCTTTGCCCAAATAAAATCCTATAAAAAAGTACATTATTTTTCTTACAAGAGGACGCATTCTGTAAATAGTCAAACACAGATGAGCATTGAAGGCAAATCGGTGGATTGGGCAAACACATACTACGCTTCAATTAACTTTCTACATCTAGAAGGCAAACGGCTATTATCATCGTAAAGGTATAACCATTTAAATTAAAGAATAGCTATTACAATAAAGAGGGGGTGGACGACATAATTTACGGAAGCGAATTTAATTTACTACTTCCACTACTTTGATAAATATTTATGCTCCTAATTTTACCACCCCCACCCCCCACCCTCTCCCCAATTTTTTAGAGTATATAATTTTGGATATGAATTTCAGAACTTAATCAATTCAAAATGTGATAATAATGGATATATGAATTGTTTTTTAGAAGATCCATATATTTGGATAAATCTGCAAAACAAAAAAGACTATTACTAATAAAATCTAAAACGAAGATGAACTCCTAAATACATTACATGAAACAATTCTAATATAACAGATGTAATGGAGGATCGCTAAACCCACATAAGTACGGAATATACATGTTAATTCACATACATAAAACATATTCCAACGTATTGTTATTCTCTGATGGACTAACACTAAAACTAATTCCATATTACAGATAATTCTAAATATCATAATAGAAATCATTTCTGATCATATTCCACGCCCGTCCCCCGTTTTAAACTTTTTTTTTTTCCTTTAAAATTAAAGGAAATAGATGTTGCGCGCCAAAAAATTCGTATTCTTGGAGTTTAAAAAAATAACCTGAAACCCCCAAATTTTAAATTACATTACGCAACACAAGGTCCGACATAGTTAAAAGAGCATATGAGATTCTTCTTTGAACAAATATACACCAATATTTCTCTTTCATTCACATTCACCCACACACACACATTACATGAGTTGAACACGCAAATAAAGGCATAATACACACACCACATCTCCACCCACTCCACCTCTCCCCTCTCCACCAACCCCCCCCAAGACGCGTAGCATCGAGCTGAACTCGGGTGAGCGGATCAAAAATATACAAGATCAATTGCCGTTAAGAACACGAAGCGAATCTCACTCAATTAGACATCAACCAGCATGCCAAAGTGATACCCACTGCAGCGACAAAACAAGGCTGCCATTAGGAATAGAAAACACAACAGCCCCATATACTAAATTATTAAACTAATCACCCCCCTCACACCCCTCCAGCGCGTGCTTGAAAACTCTATCTCTATATCTATACTCTCCTCTCTCTCCCAACTCTTCATCTCAGCCACTCTCGCGAGCAGCACACACACACCACACACACAACATAAGAGAGAGACACTAGTCAATGACCACACGTATCTATTGCTCACCTACCCATCTCCCAACTCGCCACTTAATCAACAATAGCCACTCCACACACCTCCCCGCATATCACCCTCAACTCACACTCAAACATCCCCGCCCACACTCGACACATTACACCCTCTCTACATAATTTTGTATATTATCCCATAAGTTTCTCCTGTTGTTTATTGCGACAGCATCTATAGGTTGATTTTATGAGTCTATAAACCAGCATTTCTTAAAGCGATTCTAGTTTACCGGACAGCACTAACTTCATACCCACACATTCTCCCCTCACCAATCCTAATTGAGTTGTTTGGTTAGAATTTTTTTTGTTATTTGATGTTGAGTATGCATGAATAGCTCTATATCTACTATCTGTTTTTTTTATTGGAGGTTGTTTGATAATTTAAAAATTAATTGGAGGATGTGCCATCATCCAACCACATCCTGAGAGAGTGTGGAACATATTTGTTTGAGATCTCTATATATGCAAAGCAGGACCCACCATTTATAACATACCCTTTAAGAACTAGCGGAATCAGAATCTCAAACATAAGAGACAAAAACTTATATCAAATATGATCAACAGCAAGGCCAGACGCTCCGAACAAAAACCGCTCAGGAATCTCTATCTCTCGAGAGATATCTCGTATAAACATCAGAAGCATATACCACACGCACTAATACGCTCTAATGTAAGAAGACCGACTCAAAATAAAAAAACTCTTCAAACCTGTCTAGAAGATGAGTGAGTGTGATATATATATATCATACTTTACAAATAATTAAATCTAGACGAGTCATGATAAATGATTATATTTTTTTGGGGTGGGTACCGCTTTCTTAGACATAAAATTAAAATAACTCCCTAATCAATAACTATACGAGATCGTCAGCCAATAAGACATGATTTGTAATCTATATATAAATAAGTTATCATGTCTATTATTTTGTTTAAATGTTATGGGTAGTGAGAAGTGTTGATATCTCTACACTATATATATATATATTTCATTATTCTCTCATTTGATATGTGTGAGTGTGTTGTGGAGTGGGTCACAGTTAAAAAAATAAGATAAATATGGGTGGTTTGGTTAATTTTGATGTGTGTTGTCATATAATGTGGGTATAAGTTGTTGTTGTTTTGAAAGTTGAATTGAGATGAGGTTGTTAAATTTTTTTTTTTGTGTTGGTATATTAATGGGTAAATTAAATTGTGTTTAGTTATTGTAGGTTGATTTAATTTGTATTATTTTTATTTTTTTTTTGAGTATTTTTTTTTTATTTTATTGTTTATTTTTAAGATTTAATATATTTAAATTTGTATATTTTTTTGTTTGATGAATTGTAGTTTATTTATGTAGATTAATTTATTAAGTTTATTATTTTATTTTTTATAATTAGAGTATGTTTTATTTTTTGTTTAATTTTTTAGGAGTTAATATTTGGAAATGATTGATTGTAAATTTATGTAAGTTTTTTGGAGATATTATGTTGAAGTTTTTTTAGTTTGTTTTAGATATATATTTATATTTTTTTAACTATTTAAATAACTAATGGTTTGGTTGCTGTATTATTGTGTAGAGTAGGTTAAGGAGCCCAAAGAATGGTGAAAAGAGAAAAGAGGTTTCCCCGTAGTATAAGAGACATCCTTCTTTCCCCGAGAATACTACATGGTAATATTCATAAAATAAAATTGTCAGATATACATACAATTTGAAACAAATAAATTAACTTTAAAAGTAAAAAATTACGGCTGCTGTCTCCAATACCTATTAATCCCTCATTCAAACCATCCATTATTGATAAATCGTTTTACCCATTTATAGATAGAATAACTGGAGAATATAAAATATAACTTTTAATCATGCCAACAATTACAACGAATATATAATTTAAAATAATCAGATATTTCAAATACCTCAAATTCAAGATTATTTGAAAAAGTAGATACATGGATATCAAACTTTAACACCAATCTACGAGGAAGGAATGAATAGAAAGGCAGAAACAAGCAATTTAATATCTTACTTATATATATAATTCTAATATATAGAACACCAACGACAGAAAGCAATTAGAAGAACTGTCAAGAGTATGAATAATAATTCCAAACGTTAATGGGATAAAATCTATTATATGTAAACAAATTCAATGAATGTAAGACATAACCTAATTCAATTTAAAAATTTTACATAGATTATAATTTATATTGAAAACAAGACTGAAGTAAAATATTTCAAAATGTTTTTCCCCTCTCGACAAATTCTACTCAAAATGCCACTATGAGCACATCTTAGTCTCTTGTACAAACTGTATACAATTTGGAATGAAATTTTTTTGGAATTTTTACAAAACTAATTAACACATCCTACAAAAATGAACCCCCAATACTGAAGTGATAACTTTGGTCAATGAAGAGAATAAAACGAGACTAGATTCCAAGAACCTTTCTTACATTATGGTCTAAATAACAGCGAAAAAACTAATTACTTAAATTTTGAAAACGCACCTACGCCAACATTCAAATGTGGATCTCAATTATGTCGAAACGATACATCTTGAAGAATGAAGATTCCCCTCTACTACAAAGTAAACCATTGCTTCAAGATTGGTCTCCGTTTAATATCAACTTAATACAAGCATATGTGGCAACATAACATAACCTTAAAACTTAAATGGTTCAGAACTGGGTGACGAATGCAAAATATAATAGGTAATCTCTCCGATATCCCTTTCAGTTCTTATTACGTGTTCCTGTTTCTTCATCTGTTAACTTCTCACCTCTGTCCTTTATTTTTTTTTACTTTCTTGTTTCTACTTGCTTGTCTCTATCTATTCCGACACTCTTTATTTCTCTTTTCTCTCACTGTTCTTTTATTTTTGCACAAAAAATATGAACGTTGTACAAGAATGAAATATGTATTTATATTATTATGTATTAGGTACTTAAGTACGCTAGACTACTGTACTTACTTCTAACAAAAATAAAACAAACAAAAAAAAAAAAAAAAAAAGAGTAACGGGAAAGGAACTTGGTAACTCGGGAGAGGAAGTTGGAACATCGCAGCAATGACATACCCGTGGGAACCCGGTTACACACTTGATCTTAAACTTGAAGTCTCGTACACAGCCACGAGTCTTTCACTCGGGGTACCCCATGGGACAACTCGCACCGTGAGACAGGGCCATTACTACCTAATTATGTCGAGTTAACAAATTCAACAATTTTGCGGTACTTAGTTCATTTTCATTCGCATTTGAATGTAATTAAATTGTAGATGGATGTTTAGGTTTGATTAGCATCAGGCAGCACTGCTCCACTGCTGTAAAACAATCACGGAGACAGGTCATTGCACTAGGTTGTCAGACATGGGCTCTACCACCCACACACTTTGTTTCCTATGTAGGTGTGATTACAGTTTGATGTTTTCTTTTATTATACTGTTTAATATTACAAACTGTTTATTCTCTATTAAGTGCTTCAAAATTCCAAACTGCATCCTAATCATTTTGTTTAGATTCATTTAGCTTCGAGATACAGTGCGGAAAAAGGCCCTTCGGCCCACCTAGTCCGTGCCGACCAGCGATCCCCGCACATTGGCACTATCCTACACACACTAGGGACAATTAACAAATGTATCAGCCTACAGATCTGTACGTCTTTGCAGTGTGGCAGGAAACCAGAGCTCCTGGAGAAAACCCACGCAGGTCACGAGGAGCACGTACAAACTCCGTACAGACAGCAGCCGTAGTCAGGACCAAACCCGGGTCTCTGGCACTGTAGGTTAGCAACTCTACCGCTGCACGACCATGCTGCCAATGACTTAACCATTATTTATTCATTATTTAACCCATTTGAAAATAAATTTGAGTCTAATACTGGGCTATTTATGATTTTACTTCGGAGTCACGTGAGTGACTATGTGAAGACCCCGCCAGCATCGCATGCTATGACATATCGTCGAACGCATTGCGAAGCAACAGGCGGGAGGAGCATTGCTCCTCCAGCGGTAAGTTTAAAACGGACCTGCAGGTGAATACTTACTATCCTGAGGTCGTTTTGTGGGCGCTCTGTTGTGGTTTTTCTTACAGAGCAACACCCATCATGGACAAGTCAAGAACTAAGTCCAAATGGACCGCTACGAGACTGACTGCGGAGGACGGCGGGAACGCGGGCAGTCAGCAGCGGCTGGCTTCTCCAGAGCTGCTAGTTGTTCAAACAGCAGCCCCCGACTTGACACCAGCACAGCCCGCAGGTGCACCTCGGACTGGTGGTAAAGCCACCCGGAAGTCGGGCAAGCCCGGTGACTCGGCAGGAAGACTCACTGCCTGCGGGAAGCGACAGCAGTTGTTTATCCCGCATGGAGCGGATGGTGGAGCAGTTGCTCCAGCGTGACCTGCTACAGCAGGGGTATGGTCACAGTGGGTCTCCTAGCAGACCCACGGCAGCACCTTTTAGAGGGCTGCCAAATGTCTCACCCTCCTCGCAGGGGAGCATAAGGAGTCAGATCTGGGCTGACTCTGAACAGGGGGATTTGGCCGAAGAATCGTCCAACATGCTGGGGGTGCAAGAACAGGAGCTACACGGCATGGTGTCCAAGTTCGCGATGCCTTCACACAAGGGACTGCGTTGCAGCCGCAGCTGGCAGCCAGCATAAACTACCTCACAACAAGCCAACTACAGGAACAGGCCATGAACGACACAGCAGCCAAATATTTAGCTCCGGGCAACTGCATCTCCCTCAACGTGCCTGCGGGAATAACCCCATCTGGGGAAACATCATTTTAAAGAAGGAACTGCAGATGCTGGAGAAATCGAGGGTACACAAAAAGCTGGAGAAATCAGCGGGTGCAGCAGCATCAAGGAGCGAAGGAGATAGGCGACGGTTTCAGGTCGAGACCCTTCTTCAGACTGGTCAGGGATCAGGGAAACGAGAGATATAGACGGTATGTGAGAGATAAGAACAATGAGTGAAAGATATGCAAAAAAGTATCGGTGATAAAGGGAACAAGCATTGTAAGCTGTTTGTGGTGTGAAAATGAGAAGCTGGTGCGACGGGGGTGGGGGAGGGAGATAGAGATAGAGGGAATGCCAGGGCCCGAGTGCTGAGGGAGAGGTGGGAAGGGGAGGAGACAGCAAGGGTTAACAGAATGAGAAAATTCAATATTCAAGCCCAAAGGATGCAGACTCCCAAGCGATATGAGGTGCTGTTCCTCCAACTTGCGGTGTTGCTCACTCTGGCCGTGGAGGAGGCCCAGGACCGAGAGGTCGGATGTGGAATGAGAGGGTAGTTGATGTGCTGAGCCACCGGGAGGTCGGGTTGGTTATTGCGGACCGAGCGGAGGTGTTCGGCGAAGCGATCACCAAGCCTCCGCTTGGTCTCACGATATAGATCATCTGGCATCTGGAGCAGCGATGCAGTAGATGAGGTTGGAGGAGGTGCAGGTAACCTCTGTCGGACCTGGAAGGACTGCTTGGTCCCTGAAATGGAGTGAGGGGGAGGTGAAGGGACAAGTGTTGCATTTCTTGCGGTTGCAAGGGTAAAGTGCCCGGGGAAGGGGTAGAGTGAGAGGGGAGGAAGAATTGACAAGGGAGTTGCGGAGGGGGAGCGGTCTTTGCGGAAGGCAGACAGGGGGGAGATGGGAAGATGTGGCGGGTGGAGGGGTCACGTTGGAGGTGGCGAAACTGCGGAGACTATATTTTGTATTTGCCGGCTGGTGGGGTAAAGGTGAGGACCAGGGGGACTCTGCCCTGTTTGCGCGGAGTGGGGGAATGGGGAGCGAGGGCAGTTGTTTGCGGGATATGGAGGAGACCCTGGTGCGAGCCTCATCAATAGTGGGGGAGAGGGGAATCCCCTTTCTCTGAAGAATGAGGCCATTTGTGATGACCTGGTGTGGAACACTCATCCTGGAGCAGATGCTGCGTAGACGGAGGAATTGGGAATAGGGGATGAGTCCTTACAGGAAGCAGGGTGGGATGAAGTGTAGTCCAGGTAGCTGTGGAGTCAGTAGGTTTTGTAGTGGATGTCGGTCAGGAGCGTATCACCTGCAATAGAGATGGTGAGGTCAAGGAATGGTAGGGAAGTGTCGGAAATGGTCCAAGTGTATTTGAGTGCCGGATGGAAGTTGGTGGTGAAATGAATGAAGTCATCAGTTGTATGTGGGTGCAGGAGGTGACACCAAAGCAGTCGTCGATGTAACAGAGGTAGAGGTCGGGGATGGGGGCCCTGGTATGCCGAGAACAAGGATTGTTCGACGTACCCAACAAAGAGGCAAGCGTAGCTAGGGCCCATGCGTGTGCCCATAGCTACGCCTTGTGTTTGGATGGAGGAAATGGGAGGAATCTTTAAAAGAGAAGTTATTGAGGGTGAGGACCAACTCTGCTAGGCGGAGGAGGGTGTCAGTGGACGGGTATGGGTTGCTCCTCTGGTCGAGGAAGAACCGGAGGGCTTTGAGACCGTCCTGGTGGGGGATGGAGGTGTAGAGTGACTGGACCGTCCATGGTAAAAGATGAGAGGAATGGGGGCCTGGAGAATGGAATGCACGGAGCCGACGGAGAGTGTCTGAGGTGTCTTGAACATAGGTGGGGAGGGATTTAACAAAGGGGGATAGGATGGCGTCAAGGTATGTGGAAATGTGTTCGGTGGGCACGAACAGGCAGAGACAATGGGTCTGCCAGGGCAGTGGGTTTGTGGATTTGGGGAGAAGGTAAAATCGGGCCGTGCGGGGCTGGGAAACAATGAGGTCGGAGGCTCGGGGGGGTAGGGAGCCGGGAAACATCAGTCCTGGCATTAGGAGCCAGGAAGTAAAAGGATGCAGAAAATCCTGAAACCACTGGCCACTGGAATTACAGCATTTGCCAGGTCAGTAGATGGGAAGGATATGTCGGAGGAGCAACAGGATACCCTGGCACTCTTCTGTAATGCACAGTTTGAGATGAACTGTTTCAGGAAGAGTGTCATCCGACCTGCACTAAACCCCAAGTTCGCGGGGTTGTGCAGAACCAGCAGCGCACAGCTGCCTACTCTGTTGTTCGGGGACAACCTGCCCAAACAGGTAAAAGACCTCGCCGAAGAGGCAAGGGCCGTCGGCATGATTAAGGTGCCGTCCGCTACCAGGTCCTCGTTTACTCGGCGCAGCACCCCTACGCAACCACCAGCAGACCGCGTTACCATAGCGAGAGAGCAGCTGGTGAAAGCTCGAAGGCCGTACAACCTGCACAAAAGTCTTTTTTCGGCCATGCCCCAGAACGGCCTTCCTGGAAGATGCGCCAACCCCACACCACAGCGCCTCCACCTCCCAGGAAGCAAGGACGGAGGAAACCAACAGCACCACCGGTAACCATGGAGGTAGGTGGGTCTGGTTGCCTCCGGAACATAACATGTGTAACTTCTTCACAGGTTGGGGAAAGGTTACACTTGTTTAGGAATGCATGGAGTTCCATAACTTCTGATCCTTTCATACTGCAAAGTATTCAGGGATACAAAATTGAATTAGTTCACAAACTCCTCCTTCCGGCTCAGCATGCACCTAGCCGAAACTTTGTGCTTTCACAAAAAGAGAAATTGGAAGGTCATGCAGAACTGTTAAGACTACATACAAAAGGAGTAATTGAGAAAACCAAACATGAATCTCTTGAGTTTGTATCAAACATCTTCACCAAAAACAAAAAAGATGGCTGATGCCGCATAATTATTGATTTGACACAACTGAATACTTTTGTGCAGTACACCCACTTCAAAATGGAAACTTTTGTTACTGCCAAACAACTAGTTTCCAAGAGAAACTTCATGGCTTGCATCGACCTAAAAGATGTATATTATTCAGTACCAATAGAGAAAGATCACCGCAGATATTTGAAATGTATCTGGATGGGGCAGCTCTGGCAGTATAAAGCGCTGCCTAATGGATTAACATCAGCCCCCAGACTGATTTACTAAAATATTGAAACCGGCCTTGGCATTTTTTCGGAAACGAAAACATATTGTCATGGCATATCTCGATGATATCTTAAATGTGGGAAAACCTTGGAGTTGCCCAAATTGGCTGTCTCAGCCACCAAGCTCCTATTTCAAAAATTGGGGTTTATCATCCATCCAGACAAATCCAAGTTAATGCCTTCTATGACTATGGACTATTTGGGGTTCACGATTGACTCTGTTCATATGTCTGTCACTTTGCCAAAGGACAAAGCAACAGACTTGATAGAGGCATGCAGCAGCCTTGTTTGCGTCAGTAAACCATCTATTCGGCAAGTAGCCAGGGTAATTGGGAAGCTCGTGGCTGCCTTTCCAGCCACACTATTTGGACCCTTACATTACCAAAATCTACAGAGGGCCAAAATTGCAGCACTCAAACACCATGCTGGCCACTTTGATAGGCCAATGCAGTAACCAGCCGAAGCAAAATTGGAATTGCAATTGTGGATTAACAATGTCCGACATTGCTCTAATCCCATCATAGTCACAAACCCTTCGGTTGTGTTACAAACTGACACCGACGCTCACGGCTGGGGAGCAACCAATACCACCTCCAGTTGCGGTGGTAGATGGAATGCACATGAGTTAACCTTACTTCAGGCACTGGGTATCAATCATCTAGAGATGTTGGGAGCGTTTCACAGACTTCGGGCTTACTGTTGAGACATGCACCATCTGCATGTTTGCCTACAAATTGATAATACAACTGTGGTGGCATACATTAATCATATGGGTGGAATTAAGTCGATATCTTGTGATGAATTGGTCAATACAATCTGGCACTGGTGCACAGAAAGAAACATTTGGATATCAGCTACTTACCTTCCTGGTAAGCTCAATACAGTGGCGGACACCAGGTCACTCAAATTCAATGAGAACACTGAATGGATGTTGGACCACCACGTATTCACTGACATTGTAGCTCGGTATGGAACGCCAGATATCGACCTTTTTACATCCAGACTTAATCACCAGATACCAACATATGTTGCATGGGAACCAGACACTAGGGCAGTAGCGATGGACGCTTTCTCGCTACACTGGGGGGATTTGTTTTTCTATGCATTTCCCCCCTTCTGCCTCATCAGTCGGGTCTTGCGAAAATTACAACAAGACTCTGCAAAGGGTATTTTGGTTGTACCCGATTGGCCGACTCAGCCACAGTTCCCTGTGGTACTCAACATGGTCTCAGAACCATGTTTTCCAATCTCCAAACGCCCGAGTTTGCTGATACATCCTGTGACAGGGGAGAGTCACCTGTGCTATGACCGAATGAACCTATTGGTTTGCAGGATTTGAAAAGACCACTCCTGGAATTTGGACTGTTGGTCTGAACTATGAACATCATTACGGCATCATGCAGAGAGTCCACCAGGAAACAGTACCTCACATATATCAAAAGATGGGAGTTTTTTTTTTACCAGGGCGAACACCACTTGCAACACAGCCACCATTACGGATGTGCTGGAGTTCTTGGCGAGTCTACATTTCAATGAAGGCTTGAGCTACAGTGCCATCAACTGTGCTAGAAGTGCCCTATCCTCATATCTGGGACAGGGGTTAGAACACCATGGAGTCGGGTCTCACCCTCTGGTGTCGAAACTTATGAGGAGTATTTTCAACTCGAATCCCCCCAGGCCTAGATATTCCCAAACCTGGGATATTGGCATTGTCTTAACCCTGCTCAGAGATTGGGCACCTTCACTAACTAGTCCCTTTCACTAACTAAACTGACGTATAAAATGGTGATGCCGATGGCTCTCGTAACGGCGCAGTGGGTCCAATCTCTGCACAAACTAAGACTGGATGCCATGGTAATATCCAAAAATAAGGTAACTTTTCACATATACGAGTTACTTCAACAGAACAGGCCTGGATCATCTGCCTCAAATTGGAGTTCCTGGCTTACCCCATAGATAGTCACCTATGTATAGTGACCCACCTTCTACATTACCTGGGGGTCACTAAAAGTCTCAGGGGCACGGAAATGGCTCTATTGATAAGCCATAAACGTCCTCATCAAAGAGTAACCGTGCAGACCATCTCAAAATGGCTTAGGATGGTATTAGGTGCAGCAGTGGTGGACACTGATGTTTTTAAATCTCATTCCACCAGGGCTGCAGCTACATCGGCAGCAAGGATGATGGAAGTCCCTATGGATCACATCCTTGCAACGGCAGGTTGGTCTAATGAAAGAACCTTCCAGATGTTTTATAATAAACCCGTGGCCACACCAGAGACATTTGCAGACACGATTTTGAGTTCTGTATTATAATTTTCCCCGAAGTTAGGGGTTATTATTATTATTTGTTAATAAATGCATTATTGTTTTTCAGCACCGTTTCATGTCTGAAATACGTTAACATACTTCCTCCATTGGTTGTTATGGCAGTGTGTGAGCATGGACTCATTCCAGTGCATGAAATCACAGAGCTTTGAAATCTTCACGTAGTCACTCACGTGACTCCGAAGTAAAATAGTAAGATTAAATGAGAACTTACCAGTTTGAAGTCTGATCTTTATTTTATGAGGAGTTACGATGAGGGATTACGTGTCCTCCGCTCCCAACCCTCTATTATAAAGGTCAACTGGTATGTTAGTTCTTTTATCTTACTATCTTTAGTCTACTATCTGTGATTTCACACCGCTGCTTTGAAGAATGTCGCGCATGCGTGCTGGCAGAGTCTTCACGTAATCCCTCATCAAATAAAGATCAAACTTCAAACTGGTCAGTTCTCATTTAATCTTACTAGTTATGAACACACAGCATAGCTTGAACGCCGTTTATGCAGATTGGAGCTAATATTCCGAGGTTTGATTTTACTATTCGTAGAGGTGCTACATATTAGTTTAGTTTAGTGATACAGGCTCTTTGAGTCTGCGCCGAGAATCGATTGCTCGTACACTAGTTCTATCCTATGGAATGGGGCAGCAGGGTGGCACAGCGATAGAGTTGATGCCGAACAGCGCCAGTGACCTGGGCTCTATACTGACCATGGGTGCTGTCTGTATGGAGCTTGTCCGTTCTCCCCTTGACCACATGGATTTTTCTCGGGTGCTCCACTTTCCTCCCACATTCCAAAGATGTGCAGATTTGCAGGTTAATTTTGCTTTGGTTATAAATTGTAAATTGTTCATAGTTTGGAGGATAATGCTAGTGTGCAGGGATCGCTGGTCGGCACGATCTCCGTGGGTCGAAGGGCCTGTTTCCGTGCTGTATATCTAAACTCAACTAAACTAAGAGTAGGGACAAGTACAGAAGCCAATTAACCTTCAAACCTGCACGTCTTTGGAATGTCTCAGGAAATCGGAGCACCTGGAGAAAACCCACGTGGTCACAGGGAGAATATACAAACTCCCTGCGGACAGCACCCATAGTCAGGATCGAACCCGGGCCTCTGCTCCTTTAAGGCAGTAACTCTACCGCCGTGTCACTATGTGGGGAAATCTTACATTTAAGTTAAATTAGAGAGTGCTGGAAATACTTAACAGGTCAGTCTATGAAGTGAGAAATTGAGATCTGATAAGAACAGACAGATTAGAAGGTGAGGAAGTTGTTATGTACTGGCAGTTTCTAAATGCTTTACTTAACTGTCATGGAGTTGCAGAGTGAAAACAGGCCCCTCGGCCCAACTTGCCTAATCCGACCAATATGCTCCATCTACATGGGCCTGCATTTGGCTCATATCCCTCTAAACCTATCCATGTACCTGTCTAAATGTTTCTTAAACATTGCGATCTTACCCTCCTCAACTACCTCTTCTGGCAGCTCATTCCCTGCACCCACCATCATTTGTGTAAAAAAGTTATATCTCAGGTTCCCAAACAATCTTCCCCCAATCACCTTAAAACTATGTCCTCTGGTTCTTGGTTCCCCTACTCTAGGTAAATGTCTCTGTACGTTTACCCGATCTAATCCTCTCATGATTTTGTACACCTCTGCAAGATCACCCCTCATCCTCCTGCACTCCAGGGAATAAAGCCTTAACCTAATCGACCCATTGCTCAGTCCCTAGATTCCTGGCAACATCCTGTTAAATCATCTCTGAACCCTTTCAAGCGTGACATCTTTCCTATAAGATGGCGACCAAAACTGAACACAATACTCATAACATGGCCTCACCAACGTTTTATATAGCCCCCAACTTCTATCTTCCTGATGTTCCCCATGCATTTTACTCCATGGTATCACTTTGTTTAGTTTAGTTTAGAGATACAGAGGGGAAACAGGCCCTTCGGCCCACCAGGTCCACACCGACCAGTGATCCCCGCACATTAACACTACCCTAACACACACTGGGACAATTTTACATTATACCAATCAAATTAACCTACAATTCTGTACATCTTTGAGGTGTGGGAGGAAATGGAAGATCTTGGAGAAAACGCACGCAGGTCACGGGGAGAACGTACAAACTCCATACAGACAAGCACTCGTAATCAGGATCGGACCCGGATCTCTGGCGCCGTAAGGCAGTAGCTCTACCGCTGCGTCACCGTGTCGCCATTTTACCCAAACCTTCCTCGATAAACTTGGAAACTAAATTCCATTTAAATCTGGGCAGGAACTGGCTTGGAAGTCAGGACTGTTCAGCCTATACTCTTTTTTTTATACTGAGGCCCCATAAAATGGAAATGTAGTTCCTCAATTGTGAAATGTTCTGATCTGGGAACATTCAGGTTAAACAGAACAATTCTTGTCATTCTTGATATTTGGTGCTGCAGACATTTCTGTGACATATTCAGAAAGTGCAAAGATTGTTCACAAGTCGGATTTCCAAATTCTTTATCACCTTTTCATTGTTTTATAGATCTTTATTTCACCTTTTCTAGGCTTGAGGATAACTTGTCTGTTATCCCTGGAGCAGTGGAGGCTGAGAGATTGCATTATAGAGAGAGAGGGAGAGAGTTATGAAAGAAAATGATGAGAGGTGTCGATAGGGTAGAGAGCCAGAATTTGGTTCCCAAGGTAGAGTTGTCTAAAACTAGAATGCATAGATTAAAGATGAGAGGGAGAAGATTTAAAGAGGATCTGAGGGGTAATATTTTTTACACGGTATTTAGTATCCAGAATGAGCTGCCAGAGGAGGTGGAGGCAGGAACAGTAGCAACATTTAAGAGGCATTTGGACCTCCCTACTATCGAGGGGATCTATCGCAGTCGCTGTTTCAAAAAGGCTGGCAGCATCATCAAGGACCCACACCATCCTGGCCACACACTCATCTCCCCGCTGCCTACAGGTAGAAGGTACAGGAGCCTGAAGACTGCAACGTCCAGGTTCAGGAATAGCTGCTTCCCCACAGCCATCAGGCTATTAAACTCAACTCAAACAAAACTCTGAACATTAATAGCCTTAACATTAATCTGTTTATTTGCACTTTATCTGTTTTATTTATTCATGTGTGTATATATTTATATAATGGTATATGGACACGCTGATCTGTTCTGTAGTCAATGCCTACTATATTCTGTTGTGCTGAAGCAAAACAAGAATTTCATTGTCCTATCTGGGACACATGACAATAAACTCTCTTGAATCTTGAATCTTGAATCTTGTATTTATTTACGCAGGGCATAGAGAGACAACGAATTAATGCAGGCAGGTGGGATTAGTATAGAGAGGTATGATCACATGGGCCAAAGGGCCTCTCTCTATGCTGCACAACTCTAAATCATTTGGTGCGGCACAGTGGCGTAGCGGTGGTGATTTCTGCCTTACAGCGACAGAGACCCGGGTTTAATCCTGACTACGGGTGCTGTCTGCACAGAGTTTGTACATCCTCCCCGTGACCGTGTTGGCTTTCTTCGGGTGCTCGGGTTTCCTCCCACACTCCAAAGATGTACAGGTGTGGTAAGTTAATTTGCTTCAGTAAAAATTGCAAATTGTCCCTAGTGTGTAGGATGGTGCTGGTGTACAGGGATCGCTGGTTGGAGCGGACTCGGTGGGCCGAAGGACATGTTTCTGCGTTGCATCTCTAATCTTCTCTCGATAAGCATTTCAACTTCAGGCTTACTTCTATTTTACCCAAACTAACTTGGTTGCTATGTGGAAACAAGGAACTGCATAAGCTGGCTCACAATGAAAGCCGCAAAGTGCTGGAGTAACTCAGCGGGTCAGGCAGCATCTCTGGAAAACATGGATAGGTGACGTTTCGGGTCAGGACCCTTCTTCAGACTCCATTGGGAATGTCACCTAGTCATGGTTTCTAGAGGCGCTGCCTGACCCGCAGAGCTACTCCAGCACTTTGTGACTTTTAGGCCATTCGGCCCATCAAGTCTACTCTACTATTCAATGATGTATCTTTCCCTCTCAACCCCATTCTCCTGCCATCTCCCATAACCCCTGCCACCCTTGCTAATCAAGAATCTGTCAATCCTTGCCTTAAAAATATTCATTAAATTGGCCTCCACAGCAATCGGTGGCAATGAAATCCATTTTGTTGCTGTTAGGTATTTGCTGGGGAACCGAATTTTCCCACTTTGATGTAACTGGATGTAACTTTCCTCTGTTTGGGCTGTGCCACTGACATCTACTGCATGCTGCACGCATTCAAACAACACTCAGTAATATTTAAAGAAAGAAGTGTTGTACGGTTGGAGAGGAAGGCTTGTCAGCTGTGGAGTGAATCATGAATCTCTTTCACTGATATTTAGAACCCACAGGTTGCGATCATTACCGATGTGTTTTGGCAGACCTAATAACTGCTAACATTGCCAAGAATTGGCTATTATTAGTGGGACTGTGTTCAAAAATGTATTTTTCCTTGTTCATTTGTGGTCGATTACTGGTAAACGGGTTTCTGTCTGCGCTGCCATTGAAACTGCCAGACAGTGTGAAAAATCAACGCAACACGGAATTAAATCCTTAATGGTTGACCTTACAGAGCGACCCCAGCCCACCGCATCCAGGATGGAATAACACCTTTGGTTGGATGCACGAGGACACTCCCAAAGGCGTGCAGGTATGTAGGTAAATTGGCTTGGTATAAGTGTAAATTGTCCCCAGTGTGTGTGGACTAGTGTTAATGTGCGGGGATCGCTGATCGGTGCGGACCCGATCGGGGGGTCGAAGGGCCTGTTTCGCGCCGAATCTCGAAAACAAAAACAAAACTTTTTCATTTCTCTCCTAACAGCTGCTGCTGAGTATTTCTCTTGAAGGGAAGAACCTTCCCTAAGGGCTGCATGGTGGCGCAGTGGTAGAGTTGCTGCCTTACAGTGCCAAAGACCGAGGTTTGATCCTGACAACGGGTGCTGTCTGTGCAGACTTTGTCTCATAGGTGATGTTTCGGGTCGGAATCCTACTTCAGATATGTTCTCCAGAGCAGCTGCCTGACCATTTGAGTTACTCCAGCGCTCTGTGTCTTTGAGCTAAACTGATCCCCGGTTACTCAATTATTCAAATTTTTAAGTTGTTACCTTTGCATATAGATTTCTTCACAGTCTTGATTGTTTCTAAAAGCCCTGTCCCACGGTACGAGTTCATTCCAAGAGCTCTCCCGAGTTTGCCCTGATTTGAACCCGGAGATTTAAGGTAATGGCCACTCGTCGGTACTCGGGGCTCTCGTGGGCATTTTTCAACAAGTTGAAAAATCTTCACGAGTCTTCCCGCGCTTACCTGCCGTTACCGAGTCTCCCCGAGTACCTGCCGTTCGCGTTATGAGCCGCTAAGAGACGTCCCCGAGCTCCGTTCATTCTCCGTGCTTATCACGAGTTTGATTTTTTTTAAACTCGGGAGAGCTCTTGGAATGAACTCGTACCGTGGGACAGGGCTGTACCTTTATGGTCTGTAGCCACATCAACACCCAGTATCTCTGCTCAATTGATTGATACAATTTCTGCCTTTATTCCTGCCTTTATTACAGTCCGTGGCATTGTCAGCTCAGATCTCTCTTTCTATTCATTTCCTTAGACTTTAGAATTCAGGAAACAGACCCTTCGGCCCACCGAGTCAGTATCGACCAGCGATCGCCCTGTACACCAGCACCATCCTACACACTAGGGACAATTTTACATTTTTTACCAAAGCCACTTGCTGTAGCTCACAAACCTGTAGTCTTTGGAGTGTGGGAGGAAACCGGAGCACCTGGAGAAAACAGACACAGTCATCAGGGAGAACGTACAAACTCCGTACAGACAGCACCCATAGTCAGGATCGAACCTGGGTCTCTGGCGCTGTTTAGGCAGCAACTCTACCTCCGCACCCCCTGCAGTAGCCACTCTGCAGTGGCTAGAGGAAAGATTCCTTGAACGATATAATAACCTGTCCCTGCATCCCCTATTTCTCTTGAGTTTTAGAACATTTCTTAAAACCCATCTATTTGATAAAAGATTATTTACACTGCCATTAAATTCATGTGAAAGCATTTCAGACAAAATCTTAACGACATTTTAATATTAGTTTTCCAATATTTACCGCTGTTGTTCTGGAGTGGGCTGCAGACGTCCCACACCTAACCCCCACACCTAAATAAACGAAGAGATTGTCAACATTAAAAAAATACTTAATTTAATTGTCTGTACACCCACACAAATGGCCTCTGGACCTACATGAGCTGTGGGCAAGTACGTAAATACAGACATTAATTATAGAGCATTGACAGAATGAAAAATGACTCATAGGTTAGGCTGCAAAGAGGGGTTAATAACACACAAATGACTAAGCGATTTTAGATCTGGCCGTACTGTTTATCTAAATACCCGATGGAAAGTTGACAAAAGAATGCTTAAACGTGGATAGGTTGGACAGTGTGTCAGTAGAATAAAGCATTCATGTTACGCTGCCAAAGGGCAATTGTGCAATTAGGAAACAATCTATTTCTAAAAGTATTTCACCTTCACCCAGTCTCCTTCTTCTTTTCTGGTCCTAACATCTCCTGTGGCTGCAGGCAATCATTTACCTCCAGACATTGGTGCTTGCCTCACTGAAGGTTCAACTTCTGAGCAATGGGAGGGAGAATGGTGTGCGTGATGGCAAACCAACTCCCCCCATCCATTGACTCCATCTACACGTCATGCTGCCTCGGCAAGGCCGTCAGCGTCATCGAGGATGAGTCTTACCCCGGCCGCTCCCTCTTCTCCCCTCTTCCATCAAGGTGAAAACACACACCTCCAGATTCAGGGACAGTTTCTTCCCAGCTGTCATCAGGCAACTGAACCACCCTATCACCGACCAGAGAGGGGTCCTGACCTCCCATCTACCTCAGTGGAGACCATCGGACCATCTTTAATCGGACTTTACTGGACTTTATCGGACGTTATCTTGCACTAAACGTTATTCCCTTTATCCTGTATCTGTACACTGTGAACGACTCGATTGTAATCATGTGTATAGACACAACATGCTTAGGTAACTCAGCGGGACAGGCAGCGTCTCTGGAGAGAAGGAATGGGTGACGTTTCGGGTCGAGGCCCTTCATCACATGCTGACTGGATAGCATGCAACACAAAAGCTTTCCACTGTACCTCGGTTGAAGTGACGTTAATAAACTAATCCATTAAGAAATCTAGTCATGACATCTTTTCTGATTCTCACGCCCTGAGCTGTGGAGAATTGTCAAGTCAAGTCAGTCAAGTCAAGTTTATTCGTCCGTTACGCATACGAGATGTGCAGTGAAATGAAAAGTGGTCATGCTCGCGGATTGTGCAAACAAATTGTTGCTTTCCCTCCGTAATTATCCTTGGTGTTGTGATTGAGATCGGGAACTTCCGTGTAAAGTTGTTACCATTGTTTCACCTTTATATTTCAGTTTGGGAGTTCTTTGTATTTCGATGCCACAGACGCCTCACGGTGGAGGTTAGAGGTGACGTATGTAGAGGGGGAGCCATAAGACAGCTGACACAGATATCTTGTGGTTGTAGGGAGGAATGGGGAATGTTCGGGGGCATTGGTTGTGCACTGGCTGTCTTCATTCAGTGCAACACCACTCTTGATGCCACAGACCTGTGTCATTCAACAGTGAATCCGTTCAGTTTAGTTTTTCGTCATGTGCACCAAGGTACAGTGAAAATATTTTGTGGCATGCTATCCAGTCATCAGAAAGACAATACATGATCAACGTAATCTAATATTCATAAAGATAGACACGAAATGCTGGAGTAACGCAGCGGGACAGGCAGCATCTCTGGAAAGAAGGGATGGGTGACGTTTTGGGTCAAGACTTTTCTATTCATAGCTGCATTCAAAAGTCTTGATCTCATTGTTCCCCAGGGAGGTGTAAGCGCAGGGGCGGCATGGTGGCGCAGCGGTAGAGTTGCTGCCTTACAGCGCCAGAGTCCTGGGTTCGATCCTGACCAGCGGCATGTAATAATAAACTACCATTGAGTAACGTTTAAAGGACATTTGTTTAGTTTGGAGATACAGCACAGAAAAAGGCCCTTCGGCCCACTGAGTCTGCGCCGACCCGCAGTCCCCGTACGCTAGCACTATCCTACAAACTGGGGACAATTTACAATCTTTTTTACCGAAAATAATTAATCCACAAACCTGCGCATCTTTGGAGTGTGCATAGAAACCAGAGCACCCAGAGAAAACCCACGTGGTCACGGGGAGAACGTACAAACTCCGTACAGACAGCACGCATAATCAGAATCGAAGCCGGGTCTCTGGTGCTGTGAGGCAGCAATTCTACCGCTGTGCCACCATGCCGCCCTGGTTGGTCGGAGAGGTTTAGAGGGGTATGGTCCAAACACGGGCAGGTGGGGCTAGTGTAGATTAAGCATCGTGGTTGGCATAGGCAAGTTGGGCTGAAGAACCTGTCTCCGTGCTGGATGCCTCTATGACTCTCCATAACTCTACATAAATCTGAGTTGTGATTCCATTCTGCTTACATCTAAACAGAATTTTGTTTTATTTTCAGTTCCTGATCTATTTTGCACATATTCCTTCAGTTCTGTCCAGGTAGGTTTAAGGGATCTTATTGTTCATTAACCATCGCACTTGTTTTAATTCATCATTAGAGCTAATTGCTGTCTTGCCAAAAGGCCAAATGAAAGTGGTCACAGGAGCCAGCTCATGTCCACTCCATCCTTCACGTTCATCACAAGCTTCACTGATACCATTGTCTTTTTTAGAGGTCAGAGAACCCTTCACTGCGTGCGATGCAAGACAGAAGTGCCTGCAAACTGATGGAGCCAGAATGAAACAGTGCAGAGATAAGGCCTGGTTTATCTTCAACACTGAGTGTCCAAGCCAATAATCACACTGAGACAGATTAACCTCAGCATTCTGCGTCTCCCACTGCTCTCTCCATCACTATAAATCTTCTTTCAGAACATTGATTCATTAATTTGAAAACTTGTTAAAAAAAATGAGTGGTAATCCACTTCCCAGCCTAATTAATTCTTCCCACCCGCACTCTATCCCTCTATTCCCTTGTCCATCACATACCATCATGTTTCCTTAAATAATTAATGCTCCTTTCAACTTTGCGGCAGCAACTTTAACACTTTCATTATTATCTCTCTCAAGAAGTCCCTCTGAAGTATTTCATTTCATCTATCGGTAACTCCATTATATTTATCCCTCTGCCATCACCCTGAAGTGTTCGCATATCCTCCTCGTCAACTCTCTCAGGGCTCTCCGTCACCATCAAAGACAACAATCAGGCCTCACCATTCTCAGTTCCATTAGCGAGAGTCTCAGCTTAATCTGTGGGAAGGAACTGCAGATGCTGGCTTTAACTGAAGATAGGCTGGAAATGCTGGAGTAACTCTGCTTCATCTTTTCCATTTCCTGAATCTTCCCCATTCTCCCAGCATCTTCTGGAACAAATGTGTTGCAGTAACTCAGCGGGCCAGGCAGCATCTGTGGAGAACAAAGAACTGCAGATGCTGGTTTATAGCAAAGACAGACACAAAGTGCTGGTAACTCAGTGGGTCAGGCAGCATCTTTGGAGGAAAAGGATGGGTGATGTTTCGGGTCAGGCCCCTTCTTCAGACTGAAAGAAGTGGGTGGGGGAGGGGGGGAGGTGAAGAGCCGGAGGCGAGAAAAGGCCAGGATCAATCAGGGCTGGTCACAAATCACTTCAGGCAGGACATGGTGTTCATATTGGTCGGCCCTGATTAGTCCTGGTCTTTTCTGGCCTCCATCTCTTCACCTCCCCCAACCCCCCTCCCCACCTCCCCCCCCCTCCCCACCCCCTACTTTCAGTCTGATGAAGGGTCTCGACTCGAAACGTCACCCATCCTTTTTCTCCCGAGATGCACCCTGACCCACGAGTTACTCCAGAACTTTGTGTCTGTCTATAGACATGTGCATGTGGTTTCACGGCTCTCATGTGGAGGACTGGACTTACAAAAAGCGACATGTAAGTGGAATGGGAGCATACTTTGGTTTAGTTTAGAGATACTTATGTAGGTTAACAAGAGGGATTTGTTTAATGGTGTGATTATGAGGATACAAATGGACATGAATGTAGTAAACATTCTAATTCCTGTGCTCGTGTTGGCATGTAGTGAGGATCTTCCCGATGGGAGCAGTGCGGTTCAGTAACGGAGATTCGATAGTCGTAACAGTTTGAAATCTTAGGGTTTTTTTTTGACTATCTACAGGGGTCAGAAATAGATTAAAGAGACTTTTCTTTCACAATGTTTAATATAATAATATACTGTTTATTGTGGGCTCAGTAATGTCTGACTCCACAATAGTGCAGATTGTACATGACCAGCTGGAAGGGACAGCCTAAGCGAGCTAAGAGGGGCTTTTCTCATTTTATCCTCTCTTTGTCTATGCAAGAAAGGACAGGTTGCATTAATGTCAGTTAGTCACTGCACTCTTTATGCTTTTTAGTTTAGCTTAGTTTAGAGATACAGTGGATGATCAGCCGTGATCATATTGAATGGCGGTGCTGGTTCGAAGGGCCGAATGGCCTATTTCTGCACTTATGTTCTACGTTTCTAACAGGCTCTTCGGCCCACTGATTCCCCGCCAACCAGCAATCCCCACACACCAAAACTATCCTACACACACACAAGAGACAATTTTACAATTATACCAAGCCAATTAGACTACAAACCTTTATGTCTTTATATGCAGTCATTGTTCAATTTTTCATGCCTATCACACATCTTATTACTGGAATATACCTTTGTAGAAATTATTCAAATGTGCAATTCAAAGCCAACTTATTTCAAAGCCTATCCCTCTGTTCTTTTTCCTGGCATCTGCCAAATCTCTTGCAACCTACATTTGAATGTCAGTTCTCCCAGTTAAATAACGTGCTAATCAGCTGGAGACTATCAAATGTTCTTGTTGTTAGCAGAATCTCTTTAAATCTGAGGAAATGTGGCCTTATGCCATTTCATTTTAATTGCTATATGTGCAAAATCAGACCTGCATTCACTTTTATCAATGTAAACAAAACTCACCCCGACAATAAATGAAGAATTAAAGTAATCATGCGAATTAACTTTGTAACATCAACTCACAAGCAATATTCCAGAAGATTTAGTTTTAGTTTTTCGTTTTAGAGTTGCACTATTGAAACAGGCCCTTCGGCTCACCGAGACTGCGCCGACCAGCGATCACCCCTGTAGCAGGTCTATCCTACATACTAGGGACAATATACCGAAGCCAATTAACCCACAAACCTGCACGTCCTTGGAATGTCGGAGGAAACCGGAGCACCCGGAGAAATCCCATGCGGTCACAGGGGGAACGTACAATCTCTGTGCAGACAGTCACCCGTAGTCAGCATTGAACCTGGGTCTATAGCGCTGTAAGGCAGCAGCTCTACCACTGTGCCACTGTGTCTTCTCTCAAAAAATGCATTGTTTTCTCCCTGTTGAAGATGTATTTTACTTTGGAGTCACGTGAGTGACTACGTGAAGAAGCCCCGCCAGGCGCATGTGTGTCATTACGTCCGACGCATGGCGCACCGACGGGCTGGAGAGCGCAGCTCCACCAGCGGTAAGTAGTAAACCCGCAAGTAAGTCATTTTCAAACTTTCCTTTTTTTAAATTTTTAATTTTTTTTATTTTTATTTTATAGTTAATTTTTATTAGAGGCATGTACATAAACCATTACAAACTTTGTTAAACGGTTACATATTAAATATTCAGGATTCCAAGGACTCCACTACCAACGTAGCAGGAGTCTACATTTATCGGTTACATATTAACATTGACTCTAATTATTATTATTATTTTTTTTTAATAGATAGAAAAAATAAAGAAAAAGAAAAAAAACTTAGAAACATAAAATAAACTATCCATAATACAACTTAGGAGGTATGTCTGTAGGCAAGAAAACAAAACTATTCGTCTAGTCCTGGGTTCAAGCTTCCGTCGAGCCTCAGCGCTGGCCCATTCTACCCCTTCAAATAATCTATGAACGGCGACCATATTCTAATAAATAATTCTGGTTTGTCAATTAAGACAAATCTAAATCAATTTTTCCAGATTTAAGGTCTCCGACATCTCCATAATCCACATTTTAATTGTAGGGGATGCAGGGTTTTTCCAAAATTTAAATATTAGTTTTTTCCCAGTTATTATACTATAATCCAGGAAATTTCTTTAGTTTATTTTCAGTTTTAGGGATTGTTCAGATATGCCCAATATTATTAATTTAGGATCGGGATCCAGTTGAATATTAACCACTACAGAATTTTTTTTTAAAATATCCACCCAAAATGTTTTAATTTGTATGCAATTTACAAAGGTATGGGTTAAATTAGCCTCAGAGTATTGACATTTATCGCAGATAGGAGAGATATTAGGAAAAATTCTATTTAATTTTGTTTTAGAATAATGCAATCTGTGTAATATTTTAAATTGTATTAAAGAATGTCTGGCGTTTAACGAACATTGATGTATATGTTGTAGACTTTCATCCCAAATATCTTTCGTTATGGGTTGAACTAATTCATTTTCCCATGCTTGTCTATGTGATTCCGTTGACGGATTCTCGCTATCTAACAGAATATTATAAATATATGATATTAATTTGACTGTGTTGGGATGTTTATTCAAACATTCATCTAGAATCTCTGGCTCTCTAATTATGTATTCTTGTGTATGTGATTTAACATAATCTTTCAATTGTAAATATCTAAAAAAATTATTTGAATGTAATCCATAATTCTGTTGTACCTCCAGAAACGAGAGGAACACACCTTTTCTATAAAGATGTCCCATCTTTTTAATTCCATAGTTTTTCCATTGTGTAAAGCCTTTATCCAATACCGAAGGCTTAAATGAAGGGTTATTTGCAATAGGGAGCGAAAGTGATAAATTATCCAATTTTAATGTCTTTTTTATTTGTTTCCAAATTCGAATACCGCTATGTATTATTGGATTTACACTATAGATCTTTTTATTCAATTTTGTAGGGGATAGAAAAATCGGGCCAATTTCAAATGGCAGACAATCCTCCTTTTCCATCTTTAACCTGTCTGGTTGTTGATCCATATCTTCCAACCAGAAATTTAAGTTTTTGACATTGACTGCCCAGAAATAAAATAAGAAATTTGGTAAAGACTAATCCTCCATTCGTCTTAGATTTACATAAGTGTTTTTTACTTATTCTGTGATTCTTATAATTCCAAATAAAACTTGTTACAATAGAGTCAATTTTTTTAAAGACATTTTTAGGGAGGTATATTGGAATTGATTGGAAGAGGTATAGAAGTTGAGGAAGGAAAATCATTTTAATTGCATTAATTTTTCCGAGCATTGAAATAGGAAGCGTTTTCCAAAATTGAATATTCTTATGCAATAAGGCACGCAATTTGATTTAAATAAAGAAGTATATTTCTTGGTCACATAGATTCCTAAGTATTTAAATTTTTCATTCACTATTTTAAAAGGTGATTGTTGCAATATATATAAATTAGGTTCCATTATTGGCATAATCTCACTCTCCTTCCAGTTGATTCTATATCCTGAGAATAAACCAAATTGAGTTATAAGATTTAACAGGTTAGGGATACTAATTTTCTGGATTTGTAATATATAGTAATACATCATCTGCATATAGAGAAATTTTATTAACTGTATTTTTAGTATTATACCCATATATTTCTGGATGAACTCGAATTCTTTCTGCTAGTGGTTCTATAACAAGGGCGAATAGTAACGTTGGTAACGGACATCCTTGTCTACAACCTTTCGATAAATCAATTTTTTTTGATAACATTTGATTTGTCATTATTCTGGCTGTTGGATTGGTATATAAAAGCTTAACCCATGTACAAAACTTCTCACCGAATTGAAATTTTTTCATCACCGAAAATAAATAGGGCCATTCAATTTGATTGAATGCTTTCTCAGCGTCTAGCGAGATGACTGCTAAGTCTTCATTAGCTATTCAATTTGAGTATATAATGTTGAATAATCGTCTCAGATTATATTATGAATAATGTTTTGGAATAAAGCCAGTTTGATCGGGGTGTATTAATTTATTAATCACTAAGCTTAATCTGTGAGCTAAAATTTTGGTTAGAATTTTCTGATCGATGTTTAATAGAGCATTTGCTCTATATGAACCTGGATCTTCAAGGTCCTTATCCGTTTTCGGGATAAGTATTATAGTTGATTCATTTAAAGTTTCTGGGAGTTTCTGTTGCATGAATGCTTGAGTATATAATGTCTGTAGGCATGGCAAGATCAAGTCAATGCATTTTTTATAAAATTCACTATTTAAACCATTTGGTCCAGTGGCTTTTCCATTTTTTAAAGAATTAATAGATTCCTCAATGTCTTTTACTGATATTTCGGCCCCTAATAATTCCCTCTCTTTCAAATCTAAACCAGTAAGGTTACAATTCTGTAAGAATAATTCCATTCCTACAGAACCCCCTGCCGTTTTGGTTGAATAAAGTGTTTGATAGTATTGAGAGAATCTATCATTAATATCCTTGGGTAGTGTTAATATTTCTCCCGTATCTGATTTAATTTTATATATTGTTTTTTCCCCTTCCTGTTTCCGGAGTTGGCGTGCCAGTAATTTTTGTGGTTTATCTCCAAATTCACAGTGTAACTGTTTAGTCTTTTGATAAAATTTTATGAATTGGTCTGAGTATATTTGGTTTAACTTATATTTGAGTACAGCAATTTTATTATGTATTATTATAGAAGGCGCGATTACATTTTCCATATCTAATTGCCTTATTTCCATTTCCAATACCAGTTGTTTGGCGCGGTTCTCTTTATTACGAAAGGCTTGTGCGGAGATTAACGCTCCTCGCATAAATGCTTTAAATGTTTCCCAAAGAAGGGAGGCAGAAATTTCAGGGCAGTCACTTCTCTCAAAAAACATATTTATCTGTTTGATAAGATATTCATAGCATGCTTTATCATTTAAAATTTGAGGATTAAGTCTCCATTGTATCTGCTTGTCAGTCATACCACTTAGTTTGATCATGAATGTTAAAGGAACATGGTCCGAAATTATAATATTATGATATTTCGAATTATAAGTAAATGGGATGAGTAGAATCTACTAAAAAGTAGTCTGTCCTTGAATACTGAAGAGTAAAATGAGTATTCCCTTCCGGATGGATTTTCAATTCTCCAAACATCCTTGATATTGGTGGTATTAATATATGAGTTTAATAATTCACTTGATTTGGATTTTGCTTTTCTTTGTCTTGTTGATCTATCGAGATAGGAATCTAATGTACAATTTAAATCTCCACCAATTATCAAATTATGATGTGTGAGCTCCGGAATAGTATTAAGTATATTCTTAAAAAAACATTGGATTA
Source organism: Okamejei kenojei (assembly GCA_035221665.1). NCBI lineage: Eukaryota > Metazoa > Chordata > Chondrichthyes > Rajiformes > Rajidae > Okamejei > Okamejei kenojei. The sequence goes on from CM069155.1 coordinate 14,279,157, forward strand.
TCAAAATTTGGTCCATAAACATTCAGAAAAATCACTTTTTAAAAATATAATTCACCCACTAGTATAATATATCTACCATTGATGTCCGCTATAGTTGATATAAAAGATATACCTTTACGAATTAAAATTGCGACACCTCTGGCCTTATGGGAAAATGAAGAGTGATATCAGCTATCCATTTTGCTTTCAATCTATGTTGTGCGTCTTTTTAAAGGTGAGTCTCTTGAAGGAACATTATATCTGCTTTGAGTGATTTTTAAGTGTGCTATTACCTTACCTCTCTTGATTGGCTCATTAACTCCCTTGACATTCCAACTACAAAACGTAATTCCTTGACCCCTGTTTTTCTATTTACGTCTTGCATCTTGCTTTTAGGGTGGTCTATAAAAGAGCAGATAGGTCAGCACAGTAGACCCGACCTTCCACCCGAACACTGGATAGACGAGTTGTAAATCTAATTCGTATAAATCCTCCTCACGGACACATCTCCACAAATAATATTTGTAAATAAATTCAAGATTAATATAATAATTAAGTAAAAAATACAAAAAGTAAAAAAATAGAAAATTAATAAAATGTGAAAAGAAAGAAGTAACTTCATCTAAATTTAGTGTAGTTGGTGCTAGCCACACTAACGTGGCTGTCCATCTAAAGACTTCCGTAGATTTAAAAATATATATTCTTAGCTCCATGCTTACAAGAAAAATTTGAATATGAGTAATTTACGGGAATGTATTAAAACTATTTTGGACCAGAGTATTGGTAATCATATAGTGAGAGACTATTACTCTCTTAGTTAGTTATTAATCAAGTGTTAGTCTAATGTAGATAAAGGGTGAACATCACAAATTCCAATTAGTAAGATATCTAAATTATAACTTTTTATTTGTTGTTTTTTTATATTTAACATATCATGTTTTTAACTAATTATTCCATTATAATAACAAGTGTTTTTGATGATTAGTAATTGTTAGTAAAAATTAGTACTAAATATTTAAAAATAATATATCCCTAACAGGAGGGACAGCACGATTGTAGTTATCAGCTTTCAATAGTCCTTGAATATAACAAATTAAAGTTCCATTTGTTCTCAGCAAGATTATGGTATTATATGTAAATTATTCAATCCTCTCTCGAACCCACAATCTTCTGGGCAAACGCCAGTGCTTTCTTGTGATCAGTGAAAAAATGTTCCTTCTGCAGGTAAGTGACTCGCAGTCTTGCAGGATACAGCAATCCATATTTCAAGTTGTCTATCTTCTTTAGAATCCCTCTTGTCTCGTTGAATAACGCTCTCCTTCTGACCACCTCTGCAGGGTAATCTCGAAATATGCTTATTTTGTCTCCATCAAACATAAGATTTCTTGGGCTTTTGGTCTAAATTCAAGACTGTTTTTAATAAGTCTGCAGCAAAGTCACGGAGATCGTTATTTCCTTCTTTACCATGAACGCCCACGATTCTCAGATTCTGTCTTCTCTGATGGCCCTCCAAGTCTGATGGCCCTCCTTCCAGATTATCATTAGCGTTGGTTTCATTCGACTTAATTTTCTCGTATACTTCATTAATTTGTAAGTCGAAATTTGCTGACATTTCCTCCTTCATGTTAGTCAGTTTCGTATGCTCAAGATTAGTCATTTTGTTTTCTAACTCTAAGAAATCTTCTTTAATCTCTATTTTAAGACTTTTCAAAATTTCTTTAATATTCAATTCGTTTTTAAAACATCAATTCTTCTTTTATACTTGCAATTTCCATTGTAATGCTGTTGCGAAGTTCATCCATTTCTCTTTTCTTTATGTAAATCTTCTGGGCCACTGAGACGTCCTCCTGGGACGATGTTAAAACTGAGCCCGAGGCTTCAGACCGGCCTACTTCCTCCTTCGTTTGTTTTCCTCTTGCAGTTTTTCTAGTCGGTTCCTTTGTAGGGGAGTGCTTTACTGACATTAGGACTCCAGTCGCGGTCTGATGACATCACATAGGCTGCCGGAGCGATTTCTGCAGGTCAGTTCTATATTTAGTTCCCGTTTTTTTTCGTTTTTTTCGCGTGGAGCTAGTTGGCACTCACCCTACTCCACCATTTGCGCCACCGGAAGTCGTCGTCATTTTCAAACTTTCCCTGCGAGTATTTTGAACTCTGCAAGTCTGGCTCGGGAGCCAGTGGGAGTTAGTGGTTATGGAGGGTGTTGGTAAGAAAACTGTCCGTAGTAGGAGCGGAACGCGCGGGCCCGCGGTTGCCGCTCGCAGATCGGGTCTGGAGATAACGGCTGCAGTAACGCCGGCTCTGATACTGGCTGCTGATCTACCGGCAGCTCAACTGCCTCCATCAGTTCCAGTGCTTCAGAGCACTGAGGCCAATCCACCAGGGAGGAAGGCCAAAAGAAAGTCTCTCAGGCCCGTCTTATCTGATTGGTCTGATGATGTGGAAGACTCCGCTCCTAATAATCACCCTCTCCAGCACCTTGTTTAGGGCTGGAAGAGACCTCCCTAGAGCAAGACTTGGGAAAGCCAGGGCAGGAGGAGTTTGACCCTGAAGTTGGTGTCATTGATTTTGGGCACACACCAAAGCACATGAGCCATGCTCCAGGTGTCCCGGATGTAGCAAGGAACTTTGCTATTCTGGAAGGTACTGGTGAGGCCATGGAGGAAAACCTGGAGGCCAACATCAATTACATGGCCTCTCACCAGCTACAAGACACTATAATGGAACAAACAGCTGATACATAACACCTGTTAATTGTGCGTCGTTCAAAGTGCCCACTGTGAACTCTGCTATCTGGGCACAAATGAGTGCAACGGTGCGTGGACAAAAAATCCGTTTCCAGCGGGTGCCCAAATTGGTGGGGGCAGGCATCACGGCTTTTGGCAAAATGGTCCGAGGGGCACCGATGTCCGGCACACAGCAGGATATGCTGGCCCTGCTGTGTAATGCATTTATCGAAGTGAATTGCATCCAGAAAATAGCCATAAAACCTACACTGAACCCGCGATTTGCAGCTTTATGCAGGTCGACCAATATTCAAGCGCCAAATTATTTATTTGGTGAGGACCTGCTCAAACAGGTCAAAGACCTGGAGGAAGAGGCTAAGACGAAAGGCCTCTTGAAGACTTACGTCCCTTCCGCCAGGATGCCACCACGCAGGCCATTTTCGACACGAAGGGGGTCAGACCGGGTGCGGGGCCAAGCAGAGTGGGGCCAGTGGGATGGCGGTATTGCCCACCTGTACACGCCAATTACAAGCCCAATATGGCGAAAAGGACGAGAACTCCAAGGTCGACTGTAGAGGTACGGTTGATTCATTCAGTTCAGAATAAATCTTCTGGGGAACAATCTCCGGTTGGGGGTAGGTTGCAGTTATTTTATGATGAATGGTGCTGCGTAACATCTGATCTGTTTATACTGGACACTGTCTCAGGGTCTCTATAGAGTTTATGTCAGAAATTCATCCACCTGCACAAAATATGCCTAGTCAGGTATTGTTTTTTTCTGCACCAGAAACTCAACAGGTAAATTAAGAAATTGCGGGTTTGTGCCAAAAAGGGGTAATTGAGAGGACGATGTACCATCCTCAACAATTTGTGTTCAATATATTCCCCAGACAGAAAAAAGATGGTGGATGTCGAGTCATTCTGGATCTGACTCAGTTAAATTCCTATGTCCAGTATAGACATTTTAAAATGGACACCTTCAATACGGCTAAACAGCTGTTATCAGAAGGTTATATGACAACCATAGATCTGAAAGATGCATATTATTCAGTACCAATTCATCATCAGTACTGAAGACACTTGAAATTTAGTTGGATGGCACAGCTGCGGCAATTTAAAGCATTACCCAATGGGTTAACCTCAGCTCCTAGGTTGTTCACGAAATTGTTAAAACCAGTGTTGGCGCTACTTCGTGCCCAGAATCACATTGTAATGGCTTATCTAGATGGTATCTTAATCATAAGCAACACTCAGGAGACAGCTGAGGAGTCGGTTTCAGCAACCAAACACTTGTTTGAAAGGTTAGGTCCATCCAACAAAATCCAAGTTAGAACCATCCCAAAAAATGGATTATTTGGGGTTTGTCATTGATTCAGTTGATATGTCAGTGACTTTGCCTACAGCTGATGCTGTGGAAATCAGAGAGGTCTGTTCCAGTCTCGCTGAAAAACAACACCCCTCCATCTGGGAAGTAACCAGTGTTATTGGTAAATTGGTGGCAGCTTTCCCTGCAGTGGAGTTTGGACCCCTGCACTATCAAAGTCTGCAACGGGCTAGAGAACAAGCACTTAAAGAACATGCAGGTAATTTTGATAGACCTATGCAGTTGCCAGCCAGACGTTGAATTACAATGGTGGATTATCAATGTGGTACAAACTACCAAAAATATTTTGGTTCAACAACCTTCAGTGCTTTTACAAACAGTTGTGAGTGCTTTGCGATGGGGAGCCACGGACAGCGAGTCTAGCTGTGGTGGTAGATGGAGTGTGCAAGAGGATTTAATCCTGTACAGGCATGGTATAAATTACTTAGAATGCTGGGTGCATTCTATGGGTTAAAAGCTTATTGTTCAGCCATGAATGATTTACATGTTCAGCTCCAGATTGACAATACCACGGCTATGCCTATATCAATCACATGGGAGGAATAAGGTCAGTATCATGTGATAATCTGGCTAACCTCATTTGGGACTAGTGTATTTCCAGAAATATCTGGGTCTCAGCTATGTACCTGCCAGGTAGAGATAATTTGGTGGCAGACAACAGGTCACGGAAATTTAATGACAACATAGAATGGATGCTAAATCCTGATGTTTTTTAAATGATTTTCAGCCGCTATGGTTTGCCAGATATTGATCTGTTTGCATCCAGGACAATTCACCAGTTGCCTAAATACGTTTCGTAGGAACCAGATCCAGGAGCAGTAGCGGTGGATGCATTCTCGCTACATTGGGGATGTACGTTCTTTTACGCTTTTCCCCCATTTTGTCTCATTAGGCAATGCCTCAACAAAATAGAGCAGGACTCCGCCTCAGGTGTTTTGGTGGTTCCGGACTGGCCTACATAGTCATGGTTCCCATTGGTGCTGAGAATGATGACTCAGCCATTCATGGCTGTCCCCAACTGCAGTAATTTGTTGGTGCATCCAGTAACAGGAGAAAGTCAACCGTTACATGATCGTATTAATTTGTTAATCTGCGGGTTCTGATCAGACCGTTCCAAGGCTTGGACTGTCGAGTACGACCATGTGATAACTGCAGCTTGGAGAGATAGCACTAAAAAACAATATGTGTCTCATATTAACAAATGGGAGATATATCTTATCATACTGCAAGCATACCGGATGTATTGGAGTTCCTTGCTACATTGCATTTTGATGAACATTTGAGCTATAGTGCCATTAATAGTGCTAGGAGTGCTTTGTCCTATTTAGGGCAGTTTCCAGAACAACAATCTATCGGGTCTCATCCGTTAGTATCCCGATTCATGAGAGGAATCTTTAACAAGAACCCTCCTAAGCCTAGATATACAGAAATCTGGGATGCCAGTATGGTTCTCACACTGCTTCGGCAATGGGCTCCAATTACGTCACTGTCTTTTCAGAAGTTAACACTTAAAGTGGTTATGCTCATGGCGCTAGTATCAGTGCAACGAGTTCAAACATTGCAAAAGCTACGGTTAGATAGCATGTACTTGTCTGTAGATAACATTACGTTCTATGTGTATGATTTAATCCAACAAAGCAGGCCAGGAATGGCCAGAACCAAAGTAAGCTTTAAAGCATACCCCGTTGACCAAACGTTATGTGTAGTCAAGCACCTGAGTCAATATATCAAGGTAACTAAGAGTCTCAGAGGCTCTGAGACAGCAATGCTCATCAGCCAGAAAAAAACCTCATAAATAGGTGACAGTACAAACTATTTCTAGATGGTTAAAACAGGTTTTGGATAGTGCTGGAGTAGACACTCATGTGTTTAAATCTCACTCCACCAGGGCGGCATCAACATCCACAGTGAAGGCACAGGATGTGCCTCTAGCCCAAATCCTCGGGGCCGCAGGATGGTCTAAGGAGGTGACCTTCTCCAAATTTTATGATAAACCTGTCCTGGCAGTGCAAGGGTTTGGGCATGCTGTTTTGGGTTCGGTTTGATTTCTGTTCTTTCTAAATTTCATTTGTAATTTCCCCCTGGGACAGCGGGATTATTACTGTTTTGTTTGTTATTATTTTAAAAAATGATTATTGGATAATTTGAAGCAATGTTCAATACATTATTTATTCACTACTGTGTCAACTGAAGCAGTGTGTCGTATGGAATGGATCTACGGCATGAAATCACAGAGCTTTGAAATCTTCACTTAGTCACTCACGTGACTCCGAAGTAAAATAGTAAGATTAAATGAGAACTTACCAGTTTGAAGTTTGATCTTTATTTTATGAGGAGTTACGATGAGGGATTACATGCCCTCCGCTCCCGGCCCTCATAATCGCAAAGATCATCTGGTAGTTCTAGTCTTCTGAGTCTTACTATATCACTTCGACTATAGTTTCTGTGTTTTGCACGCCGCTGCTTTGAAATATGAAGCTCATGTGCCTGATGGGGCTTCTTCACGTAATCCCTCATCGTAACTCCTCATAAAATAAAGATCAAACTTCAAACTGGTAAGTTCTTGTTTAATCTTACTATTTTCTTGCATAAACAGTGACGAAGGGAACAGATGAAGGGTCAAGGATTTTGGAATGCGCCTTACAAATAATGTTGAGCTCAAAACTAAAATACTTCCCTTTTTTGTCCGGTTTGGAAATCTTGAGAATTTTCCTTGCTCTGAATCGTGGCTTTGTAAAGAGCAGATATGCAAATGGGGAGCAAGTGATTTTTATGTAGATTCTATCATTGCTTTCTCTTTTACTGAAGAAAAATTACTTTTGCGAATTTGCATTTTTGCCACAATCCTTTTGTGGACGGAAGGTGTCGCGCTGACAATGTGGATGATTGTCCAGACATGTCCTATCTTCAATAAAACAGAACAGCTCTAGCCCAGCCAAGTAATGATAAGTCACCTCCCAGGCGTCAGTGATGTTGAATAAGGAATCATCAGAGGTGTCACCGAGCCACATTTAACCGCCTGATCACAGATCCACAGCTCTGCATCCGTTCCAGCCTATCTACAGTAGCTTCTCTATATAACTCAAGCCCTCCAGACCTGGCATCATCCATGTGAAACTTTTCCGCACCTTTTCTAGGTCATTTACATCTTTGGGGTAACAAGGAACCACAGACGCTGGTCATAAGTCATACAGTCAGACGATGCGGAAACAGGCCCTTCGCCCCGACTTGCCCACACCTGTTAACATGACCCATCTACACTGAGTCCCACCAGCCTGCGTTTGGACCATATCTCTCCAAACCTTTTCTGTCCATTGTCTGGCTTGTAAATTGTCCCTAATGTGTAGGATAATAGAGAGATTAAACGAGAACTTACCAGTTTGAAGTTTGATCTTTATTTTATGAGAAGTTGCGATGAGGGATTACGTGAAGTGCCAGACCGCATGCACGTCAATCTTCAAAGTAGTTGTATGAACCCACAGATTAGTTGCTGAACCTAAGCTACAGAGAGATTGAAAGGCTAGAACTACCGAATGATCTTTATGAGAAGAGGGTTGGGGGTGGAGGGCACCTAATCCCTCATCGCAACTTCTCATAAAATAAAGATCAAACTTCAAACTGGTCAGTTCTCGTTTAATCTCTCTATTTTATTTCGAAGTCACGTGTGACTACGTGAAGATTTCAAAGCTCTGTGGTTTCATACTGTGACGTAATCTGTGTGTGAAAACACTAAAACAGATAAACCATTAACGGCAGGAAAAAAAATGAGGTATTAACATCACAATGCTAACTTGCATACATGGCCATTCCTCTAAACTGGCCTGTAATCCCAATAGACTGTTGAGTTAGATAATAACGTATGCAAGAAAGTGCATAATTCTATCTGCAACATTCAGACATATTCCACCAAATTTATAATTTGTTAAACTGCATTATGTAAACCTCATGCTGCATGATGAACGTGAAACCCATTGTATTGGCTGCTAGTGAGCCATCAGCAATATCTTGAGAGTGTTGAAAGAAATAATTATGTTCCATATCATAGGCACTAGCAGCTGAGTGCACTTGTATGCCTAATGACATCCTTGAGCTCTGCCGTGGTGGATATGTTGTCAACCTCAAATGCACACAATCCTGCTCATCTGCTTATGAGATTATTTGTATAACAAGCTACCCTAATGTCAGTATGACATAGAGACTAGGCCAGAGATTGAGCAAGGATGTGTTCTCAATGCTGAGATCCGCTGCTGAAAGCAAAATCATTTTTAGATACTGGTCCCATTAGGGAAATGTTGATTATATGTGCACAACAAATACTGATATACATCGCACACTACAATGAGTGTAGGCTATTAGGATGGTGAAATAAAGGACACCCTGCATAACGTGAGAGAATAGTGGGTGAAGAACTAATCATTTACGTCCCACTTATGGTATAGCAGACATGATAAAACAGCACAGGAAACTGTCAATTGTGCTGTCCCATAAGGTTTCTCTAGGCTCAAACTGGAAGCCACACAACCTTGTTACTTCCGTATAGAATTGACTCACACATGTTGTTCACAAGCTTCTCATACAATCGTGCAGTGCTAGCTGGCCGAGAAGACAGGCGTTGCTTCAGGCATATGTGCATATACTTTAGCACCATCTTTACCACTCCGCTCATTTGAGTGGGAAGAAATTTGCAACCCTGAACCAGGAGCTGCTGCCTGACATGCCTTAAGACGGGGCATTCCTTGTGTTATAACTTGATTCATCAGACGTTCGTAATTGAGACAAACCCCAATCTTGTCTGACATAGATGTCCCAAGACTTGGCACTTTGCCCTGAGTTGGGGCAGTCAGGTTGCTCCCTTCAGCAGCCGCCAAGACTAGCTGTGCAGATCGATGCTCTGTTGGTATCCTCATTTACCAAACAGGCTGCTCGTACTAGTGACTCCGAGTCCTGCTCCCTTCCGGTGCCAATGCAGTATAGAGGGAAGGACTGGAGCGCCTCTGGCCCACTTACGCCAGGCAGAGTGGGAGAAATGCTGCAACCCTGCCAGGTGTTTGTCATAGGCAATGACGGTTACATGAATGAAAAAACCCCATCCCGATTAAATCAGACATTTGATCACTTTATCGATATGCATAAAGTTTGGGAAAGAATCTTCCACAGTCCCCTCTAATGAGCGGAAATTACCATGACGCCACCCTGTGTAGTGCCCACAGGTGACTGATAGGCACAGCTCAACAAGGCTTCCCAAGCCAGGGGCTCTGGACTGCCATGGCAGGTCCAATTCCACTACACCTTTTATTGGTGTAAGTGATAATAAATGTTCCTTGTAATTTCTCTCTTTTAAAACATGAACTAAATTGGCATGATAATACATATTTATGATATTGCCAAGAATAAAACCTGAACTGATATTATAAGTCTGAGGATACCAGCATAATGGTGCAGCTGGTAGAGCTGATGCACCAGACCTGGCTTCGATCCTGACCACAGATATATCTGTGTGGAGTTTGCAGCTCATAGGATGTATTGGCTATGATAGTCACAAACGTGACCCTGTGGCAACTATTACAAATGCCAACTCTATTATAGCCATACAATAAGGAGAATATACTATATGTGCTATAACATAGCTGTAGCAGAAACCCAGTTAAATTTGATTGGTCCTACAGCTCGCTGAACCTACCCAAGTGGTCTTTAAAAAACTCACCTGTAGTAACACCCACAATTTTTGAATGTAAGTTCACTGAATTTGTAACTCTGGCTGCCTGCTCCCGAGTGGAGCTGTGATGTCGACAGCTTCTATAAATAGGGCCGTCAGCTGAAGACTGTAACGGCTACAGCCGTAAACCCAGTTATAAACGAGCCTGTCGGCTCTGAACTGGTCGTCCCCTGCCGTGCAGACGAGCGGCAACAGCCGCATGAAACCCTCTAACAAGAGCTGCTTGCTTATGTCGGCGACTGAAGCAGCTAAAGATATACCCTACCCTAGCTCCAGTGGAGTGGCTACTTTTTTGGGGCCCGCTATAGAAACAGCCAGAAGAAAAACTGACTTACCTGCAGAGCAGCGCAGGAGCTGCCCTGACTAGCGCCATGCGCTAGAGTAATGACGCGCATGTGGTCTGGTGGACTTCTTCACATAGTCACTCACTCACACTCAGATGGTTCGGGTCGGAATCCTTCTTCAGACTGTTATCTAATCAATGCTTTGTACAGCTGTAACATGACATCCCAACTCTTATACTCAATGCCCCATCTTCTGAAGGCAAGCATGTCATAGACCATTATGGGCACCCTATCTATCTATGTTGCCACTTTCAGGAAGCTAATTACTTTAGGGCCTGTCCCACTTGGCGATTTTTTCGCCGACTGTCGGCATCATTGACTGACCGAAAAAGTCGTGGCGTGATGCGGCGGTGATGCAGCGTGATGACGTGTTGACGCGCGGCGTTTCCTCAAGTGTCGCAACATTTTGTTTGTCGCCGCTGGATTTTGAAATGTTCAAAATCTTTCGGCGACCCTGATATGTCAGTCAATGACGCCGGCGGTAGCTGAAAAAATCGCCAAGGAACTTTATTCCTCTATGTTTCTCTGTTCGACAACACTCAACAGGACACTATCATTAACTATGAAAACCTCCCCTGGTTTAACCTGCCAAAATGCATCACTTTGCACTTGGTAAAGTTAAATTCCCTTTGCCCACTTTCCCAGTTGATCTACATCTTGTTGTAACCTTGGACAACTTCTTGACTACCCACCCTACCACCAGTTTTGGTGCCATCTATGAACATGGTAATCTTGCCATGTAGATTCTCTTCCAGCTGTCCACCCAACATCATCTCTGAGTCAAATCACTGGTCAAAACCTCCGGAATGAAAAACAACCCCCTACTTCCACCCTATGACTTATTGCATGTGTTACCTGTTTTTGCCATTGTTTAGCTTAGTTTAGTTAGGTTTATTATTGCCACATGTACCAAGGTACAATGAAAAGCATTTTTGATGCATGCTATCCAGAGTACTATCCATCCACAGAGTACAGATACAGGATAAAGGGTGACAATGTTTTGTGCAAGATAAAGTTGAGTAAAGTCCCATTAAAGATAGTCTGTCTGTCTCCCATGAGGTTGATGTAGATAGTAGGCCAGGAAGATGGTAGGATTAGACAGTGGTTACAAAAATGAGGAGGAGCAAGTTTGTGGAACTATTTAGGCTTGAAGACAAAAAATTACATAAACTTGTGCTGTAATTGGTCCAAGACTCAATATTGATCAACATTGGCAGGATAATGAGCATGCTGTGTGATGAATTTGGCTGAATGGATAAAGATAACATTGAAGCCACAAAAACAGCCCAATAAAATTATTGATTGTTTCAGGGCAGAACTCCATGTTCATGGATAATCACATTCACGTCTCCTGGACAATGAGCCAGGTGAAGAGAATGACTAACTTGGGAGGTGCAGCGCAGAACAAGGGCTTCAAATGAGGGAAGAGAACTGTAGACTATTGTGGGGCAAAGATGGCCTAATGTTGAGCAGTTGGCAACTCTTCTAGATTTGGAGTTTGCGATGAATTGCTCATAAACGAGCTGTATGCGCATACGAGTACAGAAAAATCTTGTCACTCCCGCGTCAATAGCTCAATCAACAGTTCAATGGTTGAAAGGCACTTTTAGTGTCAAATGCAGGGTGAAATTCTTTACTTACAAAGAGTCCAGTAGAGTATTGCCATACCTCAGCACATCCCCGATTAGCCACTGTACAGAAATAGTCTACTGATCCTGCATGTGAGAGGCGCCATGTTTTGGTGCCACTTTCAAAGTCTAGTCCACACTCCAAGTATTAAGAGCAGTGCCCGGTCTCTGGCGCTGTAAGGCAGCAACTCTACAAATGGAGTACGCATTCTTGTATAGACAACACATTCGCTATCCTTAACTTGAATGTGCTGGAGTTTGACAGACTACAAAGACACAGAAATAGGATGCATATTGTAACTATGCATAATTTTTGCTGTAATCATAGTTAACTGTGTAATCTGTGGAGCTGCAGCTAAAAATATTTAAATGAGCGGAATGAATACAAATGGCGTGGGCAGAAAATGGACTTGTTTTTCAGTCGCGATGTAGTTCATAGAACTGTATAATGACCAGACGCTCACTTAAGTGAAATTAGCACTGTTCAATTCCAAGCAGCAGGAAATATAATTAACACTATCTTGAAACCTCTGCTTTCAATCGCTGAAGCACCCTAATGTGCTCTTTAAGAGTCTACAGTAGAAACAAGCGATGTTTGGTGGTTTGAACAGATATTGAGGAAAAAGAAAAAAGAACTCCGAGCAATTTCTTTAAGTAGTTATCCAGGCCTGCAAGATTGAATTAAATGTAATGCTTTGGAGATCGAATTTTTAAGTGGTCTGGGGAAAAATATCTCCAGATGAACACTGGGGATGCAATTGCACCGTAGTAGTAATTCTAGGTATTTAGTTCTAAGTGTGCAATTGACTGAGGCATGTTACAAGCGAATGAATTTTTCTGTAATCCATAAAGGTTTACAGCCAGTAGTTTGCTGTAAGAAATACTTCAACCACTGTACATTTCCATCTTTGTGAAATTTAATGTTTTAAATGAAATCGTCTATTATCTCCCACCTATTCTGCTGACAAATATTTGCATAAATCTATCGCTATATGTGACGGATAAATAATAAGGTGCCACACGCAATGATGCATGTTGTCCTGCTTGCAAGTCTATTATAGCAATTTGGTCATCAAAAAATGCACCATGAACATTCAATTGCTTCGATAATTGGTACTAAATGACAGTGAGCTGACAAATGAAGTGAACTGCACCCAAAATCACCGTAAATATTAATCCAGATGAGTTGGGCTTGGAAGAAAATGTATTACTAAATCCAGATTATAAGATCTTGAGTTGCCATTCAATTACTTATATAGTTAGGAACAAGGAACTGCAGATGCCAGTTTAGGGCAGGGGATGTAGCTCAGTGGTAGAGCGCATGCTTTGCATGTATGAGGCCCCGGGTTCAATCCCCGGCATCTCCAATGTTTTGGGATGGCGGGACTGTCATATGAGGAAAGATTGAAAAGACTAGGCTGGTATTCACTGGACTTTAGAAGGATTAGGGGGTTTCTTAAAGAAACATATAAAATTATAAAAGGACTGGACAAGCTAGATGCAGGAAAAATGTTCCCAATGTTGGGTGAGTCCAGAACCAGGATCCACAGTCTTAGAATAAAGGGGAGGCCATTTAAGACTGAGGTGAGAAAAAAGTTTTTCACCCAGAGAGTTGTGAATTTGTGGAATTCCCTGCCACAGAGGGCAGTGGAGGCCAAGTCACTGGATGGATTTAAGAGAGTTAGATAGAGCTCTAGGGGCTAGCGGAATCAAGGGATATGGGGAGAAGGCAGGCACGGGTTATTGATTGGAGATGATAAGCCATGAACACAATGAATGGCGGTGCTGGCACGAAGGGCTGAATGGCCTCCTCCTGCACCTATTTTCTATGTTTCTATGCTCTATGTTTCTATATTTACAAAAGAAGACATGGAATGCTGGAGTAACTCACAGGGTTCAGGCAGCATCCCTGGAGAACATGGATGGGTGCCGTTTCAGGACTGGACCCTTCTTCAGACTGATTGTAGGGGAGGGGGGGAGAGGGAGAAAGCTGGAAGAGAGGAGGGGCAGGACAAAGCCCGGCATGTAATAAGATGAAGTCTGAAGGAGGGCCTCGACCCGAAACGTCGCCCATTCCCTCTCTCCAGAGATGCTGCCTCACCTGTTGAGTTACTCCAGCACTTTGTGGCCACCATGTAATGAGCTGAGACAGGCGAGGGAGATTTTTGTTAGCCAGAGATGAAAAGACAGATGGTGTGAGACATAAGGATTGAAGAGCTGTGTGTTCATAAGTTCATAAGTCACAGGAGCAGAATTAGGCCGTTCGGCCCAACGAGTCTACTCTGCCATTCAATCATGGCTGATCAATGTTTCCCTCTCAACCCCACTCTCCTGCCTTTTCATCTCCGGCCTTTGTCCAACTATCTGCCTATATAAAAACTCCCCTCACCTGTGTTGGCCTATTATCTGCCTGGTCCTGCCCCTTGTCTCTTTCAGTTTTCTTTCCCTCTCCCCACCTAATATCAGTCTAAAGAAAAATCCCGATCTGAAACGTCACCCATCCAAGTTTTCATGAGATGCTGCCTGACCCGCTGGATTACTCCAGCACTCTGTTCATTTGACACAATGACCTATTCATTTATCTAGTTTAACCAAGGTGACAACCACATTATTTTGGAATATACTTTGGCAACGTTAAAAGTTGCTGCTCTGTTTACTATACTGGTCTTTCAAACAACTGAGCTCACTGGATCTTACTTTCCCATGCCTTATTTTTCTACATTTCTGATTTTCATAAGGTCATAAGGTCATAAGAGATTGGAGCAGTATTAGGCCTTTTGGCCCATCAGGTCAACTGCCATTCAATCATGGCTGAATAAACTCTGCCTCCTAACCCCATTCTCCTGCCTTCTCCCCAGAACCCCCGTACCCATCAAGTATCTATCTCTGCCTTAAAAATGTCCACTGACTTGGCCTCCACAGCCTTCTGTGGCAAAGAATTCAACAGAATCCCCACCCTCAAGAAATTCCTCCTTCCTAAAAGAATATCCTTTAATTCTGAGGCTTTGACCTCTAATCCTAGATTTTAACTACTTCTCTTTGGACATTTGTGATTTCAGCCACCTAGGCCCGGTGATAATAACTCTTCTGTAACATAATGTCAGGACAATTGTATAATATCCATCTTATGGAAATTAAAAGTGTTATATTGGTACACATTGTTGTAAAGAGGGCAGGATGGCTAACACGACTTGTGTTGGATCAGTGGAAATGTGGTAGTACATATTCTATTCCTATAGATTTCAACTGGGAATTGTAATGGTTCCAGCATTGGTGGCCATGGTATATTAAGCTCTCCAGAACTAATCCTTCTGAGGTGGTGGTGTTTGCTGCTGTGGTCTGTCTTATTACAACGCTTTGCGATTTTGCCCTGCCTGTTATTTGGGAAACAACTGTCCTCTGGTGCTCTGGCATTGTCTGAAGTATCTCTGGTGCTTCACTGAAGTGCGATCAAACAGCAGAGGCTGAAGCAAATAGAATATTACTAGGAAGGATGATGAAAGATTTGGTCAAAAACGTGATAATTAAAAAGTGTTTCAAAGGAGGATGCTCAGTTGTAGAGAGGTTTAGTAAAGAGTTGCTCGAGGAGACAGCAATAGGAATTGGAATTTCCAGCGGAGTTTGGGTTTGGTTGTCCATCTAAAATGAAGGGGGCATGGAGTATCAAAGATGAAGTGGGAAGCATTTTCCATGGAAGTGGTGTTGCGAGTAGATAGGGTGGTCAAGAAGGCTTTCCCTCTACACCTGTCCTATCCATGTATCTGCCTAAATGTTTCTGAAATGTTGCGCTAGTATCTGCCTCAACTACCTCCTCCAGCAGCTCGTTCCATACGCCCACCACCCTTTGTGTGAAGAAGTTACTGCTCAGGTTCCTATAAATCTTTCCCCCCTCACCTTAAGCCTACGTCCTCTGGTTCTTGTGCCTTCAAGTGTAGCATTTCTATCCAATCCGTCATGGTGGGCCACCTTCTTACATTGCTCTCATCGTGCAATCGGACAGGGAACTCCTTGATTAAGACCCAGTGACGACTAAGGATTGGAAATATCGTTCTCTGAGCTAAAGGGGAACTTGTATGTGCTCTTACCATGAGCTTGGTAGTCTTGCCCTTCTTGGTGATCAGAGCTTGTAGGTACACGTGGCGTCGAAATAATGCGCACGGCACCCGAGTAACTGAAGCACAAGTGTTGAAGTAACTCAGTAGGTCAGGCAGCTGTGTCCAGAATTGCTGCCTGATCCGCTGAGTTACTCCAGCACTTTGTGTCTTGTTTTGTAAACCAGCATCTACAGTTCCCTGTATCCACGCATATACAGTGGCTTGCAAAAGTATTCATACCCCTTGAACTTTTCCACATTTTGTCACGTTACAACCACAAATGTAAATGTATTTTATTGGGATTTTATGTGATAGACCAACACAAAGTGGCACATAAATGTGAAGAGGAAGGAAAATGATACATGGTTTTCAAATTTTTTTTACAAATAAAAAACTGAAAAGTGTGGCGTGCAAAAGTATTCAGCCCCCTTTACTCTGAAACCCCTAAATAAAATCCAGTGCAACCAATTGCCGTCAGAAGTCACCTAATTAGTAAATAGAGTCCACTTGTGTGTAATCTAATCTCAGTATAAATACAGCTGTTCTGTGAAGGCCTCAGAGGTTTGTTAGAGAACATTAGTGAACAAACAATGTTTCTTGGGCATCATGAAGCCCAAGGAACACACCAGACAGGTCAGGGATAAAGTTGTGGAGAAGTTTAAAGCAGGGTTAGGTTATAAAAAAAATCCCAAGCTTTGAACATCTCACTGAGCACTGTTTCATCCATCATCCGAAAATGGAAAGAGTATGGCACAACTGCAAACCTACCAAGACATGGCCGTCCACCTAAACTGACAGGCCGGGCAAGGAGAGCATTGATCAGAGAAGCAGCCAAGAGGCCCATGGTAACTCTGGAGGAGCTGTAGAGATCCACATCTCAGGTGGGAGAATCTGTCCACAGGACAACTAATAGTCGTGCACTCCACAAATCGGGCCTTTATGGAAGAGTGGCAAGAAGAAAGCCATTGTTGAAACAAAGCCATAAGAAGTCCTGATTGCAGTTTGCCACAAGCCATGTGGGGGACACAGCAAACATGTGGAGAAAGGTGCTCTGGTCTGATGAGACCAAAATTGAAGTTTTTGGCCTAAATGCAAAACGCTATGTGTGGCGGAAAACTAACACTGCACATCACTCTGAACACACCATCCCCACTGTGAAACATGGTGGTGGCAGCATCATGCTGTGGGGATGCTTTTCTTCAGCAGGGACAGGGAAGCTGGTCAGAGTTGATGGGAAGATGGATGGAACCAAATACAGGGCAATCTTGGAAGAAAACCTGTTAGAGTCTGCAAAAGACTTGAGACTGGGGCGGAGGTTCATCTTCCAGCAGGACAACAACCCTAAACATACAGCCAGAGCTACAATGGATTGGTTTAGATCAAAGCATATTCATGTGTTAGAATGGCCCAGTCAAAGTCCAGACCTAAATGCAATTGAGAATCTCTGGCAAGACTTGAAAATTGCTGTTCACAGACGCTCTCCATCCAATCTGACTGAGCATGAGCAATTTTGCAAAGAAGAATGGGCAAAAATTTCAGTCTCTAGATGTGCAAAGGTGGTAGAGACATACCCCAAAAGACTTGCAGCTGTAATTGCAGCGAAAGGTGGTTCTACAAAGTATTGACTCAGGGAGGCTGAATACTTTTGCATGCCACACTTTTCAGTTTTTTATTTGTAATAAAATTTGGAAACCATGTATAATTTTCCTTCCACTTCACAATTATGCACCACTTTGTGTTGGTCTATCACATAAAATCCCAATAAAATACATTTACGTTTGTGGTTGTAATGTGACAAAATGTGGAAAAGTTCAAGGGGTATGAATACTTTTGCAAGCCACTGTATATTTCTAAATCTCTCCTGTCTACATTAACTTCTTCATTCGTAATAACTTGTCAGACAAGAAGACCAGTCAGGCACGAGACTGTTCTACAGACTCAAAAGTCAGTCACATACACTTGTTTACAAGGTGAACTATTGTGATCCAGCATTCTGTCACTTTTCCCTTGAAAACATGTCTCTGTTACCAAAATACAAGTCTCGCAGACGTTAAAAGATGTTGAATGTGGGTCACTTGAACCAGATATACTGTATACTATCCCAGCACAGAACAGGAGCTTCACTGGAGGGAGGTTTGATTCCCACAGAATGAGGTGCTGCCAATGTTCGTGGCAAAATAGAAGGGTTTCAACCTGAAACGTCACCCGTTTCTTCTCTCCAGAGATGCTGCCTGACCCGCTGAGTTACTCCAGCATTTTGTGTCTATCTTCGGTGTAAACCAGCATCTGCAGCTCCTTCCTACAATATTTGTGACCTACCAGGCATTAGTGATGCTCGGCAGAATGAATTTGGCTGGGGGAAGTACAGACTGTTACTGTGCAATCAATATGAACACTGCCACATAAATACAAGTTACTGCTTGGTGTTGCTTATCTGCATTGAACAGTAAAGGCACATCGACCCACATGGCCATGCTGAACATAAAACCTAGTTCAATCAATCTCCTCCATCTGCATGTGACTATCTAAAGGCCTCATCACTGCCACTATTATGTGGGTGTCAGGGGTTATGGGGAGAAAGGCAGGAGAATGGGGTTAGGAGGGAGGGATAGATCAGCCATGATTGATTGGCAGAGCAGACGTGATGGGCCGAATGGCCTAATTCTGCTCCTATCACCTTATGTTATCGACCTCCACCACTGCCTCAGGCAGCGCATTCCAGGCACTCGCCACCCTCTGTGTAAAAAAAAAAAAAACTTGCCCCGCACAGCCCATTAAACTTTCCACAGAATTCTGGCACTCGGTAATAAGTTTTGTTTACGAGACTGAATTCACCGGGTATGATGTAATCCATTCAGCAGGCGACATACATCCAGCAACAACAATCTCTTCTGCCAACGGGTTTTGTGAAACATTTTGAATCTCGCAGTTTTGTTCTTCAGCATAATTTTGGGCACACAGTCGAGGCAGAGATTGCGTTGCCATTTTCAATCGCAGTGTAGGAGCGATGGCCCTGGGAGATCTTCCGTTGCAGCGTGTGAAGGCAAAACGCTCCAAAAGGTGGCCAGTGTAGAGAGGCTGCCAATTAAGTCTGTGGAGGGACCGGAGCGAGCAGAATGAAAGGTAATCAATGTGTTTGATTGCTGTCCAATTTCTGTTCTGAATGTGTCAAGGAAGTACATTACTCGGGTCTGCCAGTGTGAATTGGATTACAAATGCTGTTGAAGCAGAAATGGTGCTTTATTGCAATTCTTGGCAGCGACTGCCGAGAGATATATTTTTTTAAATTTCATGCAGGAACAAGTCACTTGGAAAGCAATGAAAACTTTGAATAATATGATTAATCTTCAGGCACGTTGCACCAGATGAAAAATATTTGGGCTCTCCGAAAGTTTGTTGGAGACATGTAACTTTTGAGTCAATTCCCCACTCTCCAGTTGAATCAGTGAACAGTGGCCGGTTTTTATATTTATTGATGTGTGAACAGTGGAAGGGTGTCAATTTTTCTTTACAACTTCATGATCTCTGTTGCAGATCTTTGTAAATCACCTAATCTTACACGCTTCTTTTTCTGTAAACAAATCAATAACATAAATGGGAAGAGAGGTTAAATTATGTTTCAGTTTACGGTGCCTGGGGTAAGGTATGTAAGGTAGTGAGCTGATCAGCAGTCAAAGACAGATCCTTCCAGTGCTGGAGTAACTCAGCAGATCAGGCAGCACCTCTGGGGAACATGGATAGGTGTCGTTCTGAGTCAGGTCCCATCTTCAGCTTCTGGAGAGCATTATTCGGTGTCGTTTCAGATCAGGACCTTTATTCAGCCCCTGGAGAACATGAACAGGTGTTACTTTGGGCCAGGACCCTTCATCCTCAGCTGAAGAAGGGTCCCGACCTGAAACACCATGTTCTCCAGAATTCTGCCCGACCTGCTGAGTTTCTCCAGCACTTAGTGCTTAGTTTAGTTTAGAGATACGGCACGGAAACAGGTCCTTTGGCCCACCGGGTCTTGCTGACCAGTGACCCCCATACACTAGCATTATCCCTACACTATTACTACACCCTCTCCCGATAGCCCGGGTCCTCAAGTCCAGGCAACATCCTCGTAAAATGTTGTTCAAAGAGACATCAGGACGTGGAGTAGCTGGAAAGTTGGGTGGAGCAGTGAGAGAGCAAATTAATCTAGTCAGGTGCATGAAGGTGCGATCTGGGAGATATAACTCTGAAAACAAAGGCAAAATCCTTAGGACCATTGATGTACAAAAAATACCTTGGATGTAAATCGACAGCTCCCTGAAAGTGGCCACACAGGTGGATAACGTACTGCATTTAGCAAAACAGGTGGATAAGGTAATGCATTTGGCATGCTTGCTTTCATCAGTCATGCATTAACTGTAAAGGATGTGAAGCAATCTTGCAGTTGTACGAAACATCGGTTAGACAGGACCTAGAGTGTTTGATCCAGTCTGGTCTCCACTCTCCAGGAAGGATATGGTCGCAATTGAGAGAGTGCCAAAGAGATTCACCAGGGTGTTACATAGAATGGAGAGCTGTTATAAGGAGCGATTGAATGGGCCATGTTTGTTATTAATTGAACATATGAGGCTGAAGGGAGATCTTTTAGAGGTTTACAGAATTATGAGGGGTGTACATAGGATAGATAGTCTGAATCTTTTCCCCAGAGACAGGGGAGTCTAGAAGCAGAGAGCATAAGTTTAAGGTGAGAGAGGACCGATTCAAAGGAGTTTGGAAAGACTACCAACAGGAGGTAGTGATGGCAGACACATTTAGAAGGCATTTGGACAGGTACTTGGATAGGGAAGTCATCCCGGCTCTTGGGATGTGCTGTGTGGCGGCAGAAGGATCCTGGGATGTGCCGTGGATCCAGAACCCGCCCAGGAGCCCACTGGCCAGACAAAGGAAGACCCAGCCTGCAGGGGGGAAACTTGGAAGCTGCCGAGCTCGGCCCCGAAGCCCGGAGAGCCGAGGAGGAGGGAGTTGCTGGCGATGCCGGACGCGAGGAGTGGGCCGGTGGGAGAGGGACCGGGGTATTGCTTCCAGCGCCAACAAGGTCAGCTGCAGGAGGCGCCCCCCCGGGACGCAGAGACGGTCGGTTGGGTGAGGAGAGGGACGTGGGTTGGTGGACCGAGCTGGTCGAGGGTGATGGAGGAGGCCCTGCAGCATCCTGGGTCTTACCTGGATCAGTAGCTGCTCCAGTACATCACGCACCTGGACCGGACTATGGACTTTTCGAAAACGGCGCCAAAATACGTGGGCTTAATGCGGGTAAATAGGATGAGCATGGACAGGAATCACACTTGGCATGGATGTGGTGGGCTGTGACAGCCCCTCTCTGTGTTCCATGCTGACGTGATTCTCAGAATCAATGAAGTCTGGAGCCAAGTAGGCCTGACTAAATCCAAACTGGTCATGTTATTGGTGATTAAATGCAGCTTGATTACACTGTCAATTACACCTTTGATCGACTGACTGGGTAGTAATTAGGATTGGATTTGTTCTGCTTTTTGTGAACAGGACCTACTTGGGTAATTTTCCACACCGTCGGAAAGATTCCAGTCCTGTAACTGTATCGGAAGAGCTTGGCTGGAAGTTCAGCTGGTTTTAGAGTGCTTGTCTTCAGTACTACAGCTGGGGTATGGCCACAAAAGTATTTTCTATATCCAGTCCCCCTGTCAGCCTTTTCTTGAACTCGGATGGAGTAAACATATTAATGGACCCAACAGTGTAGGAAAGCATTGGGAAGGTTAGAACTTCAGAAGTAACATGACACCATGAACATGGCGGAGTAATTTGATGGGCCAAATGGCCTAATTTTCCTCCTATTATTTCTGAACTTATGAACCACAGGTATAGGGATGCATCACAGCCTGGTTTAGGAACAGCTCCGTCCATGAGAAATTGCAGAGTTGTGACGCAGCTCAGACCATCCTGCAAACCAACCTCCCTTCCATTGCCTCCATCTACATTCATGCTGCCTCGGCAAGGCCACCAGCATTGCCAAGGACCAGTCTCACCCCGGTCACTCCCTATTCTCCCCTCTCCCATCAGGCAAGAGGTACAGAAGTTTGAAAACACATACCTCAAGATTCAGGGACAGTTTCTTCCCAGCTGTTATCAGGCAACTGAACCATCCTACCAACAACTAGTGTGCGATTCTGACCTCCCATCTACCTTACTAGAAACGTTCAAACTATATTTAATTGTGCTGCATCAGACATCAGAGGCGTCCTTGGAGGTAGTGATCATAATATGATTAGTTTTAATCTCAATTTGAGAAGGAGAACGTTAAATCGGAAGTGTCAGTGATGCTGTTGAACAAAGGGGACTATGAAGGCATGAGAGGGGAGCTGGCCAAGGTAGACTGGAAAGGGATCCTAGCAGGAATGACGGTGGAACAGCAATGGCAGGAATTTCTGGGCATAATCCGGAAGACGCAGGATCATTTCATTCCAAAAAGGAAGAAAGATTCTAAGGGGAGTAGGAGGCAACCGTGGCTGACAAGAGAAGTTAGGGATAGAATAAAACTAAAAGAAAAGATGTAGAACACAGCAAAGAGTAGCCGGAAGGCAGAGGATTGGGAAACTTTCATAGGACAACAGAAGGAAACAAAACGGGCAATACGGGCTGAAAAGATGAAGTATGAGGGGAAGCTGTCCAGGAATATAAAGAAGGACAGTAAAAGATGCTTTAGATATGTTAAGGGAAAAAGAGTAGCAAAGTCAAATGTGGGTCCCTTGAAGGCAGACACGGGTGAATAATTATGGGCAACAAGGAAATCGCAGAAGAGTTGAATAGGTACTTCGGATCTGTCTTCACTAAGGAGGACACAAACAAGCTCCCAGATGTACTGGAGGACAGAGGATCTAAGGGGGTAGAGGAACTGAAAGAAATTCAGAGTCCTCAGGGAGGTGGCTCTAGAAATAGTGGACGCATTGGTGATCATTTTCCAATGTTCAATAGATTCAGGATCGGAGGATAGCTAATGTTATCCCACTTTTCAAGAAAGGAGCGAGAGAGAAAATGGATAATTACAGACCAGTTAGCCTGACTTCGGTGGTGGGAAAGATGCTGGAGTCAATTATTAAAGAGGTAATAATGGAGCATTTGGATAGCAGTAACAGGATTAGTCCAAGTCAACATGGATTTATGAAAGGGAAATCATGCTTGACTAATCTTCTGGAATTTTTTGAGGATGTGACAAGTAAAATGGATGGAGGGGTGCCAGTGGATGTAGTGTATATAGACTTTCAGAAAGCCTTTGATAAGGTCCCGCATGGGAGACTGGTGACTAAAATTAGAGCACATGGTATTACGGGTAGGGTGTTGACATGGATAGAAAATTGGTTGGCAGACCGGAAGCAAAGAGTAGGAGTGAACGGGTCCTTTTCAGAATGGCAGGCAGCGGCGAGTGGAGTGCCGCAAGGCTCGGTGTTGGGGCCACAACTGTTTACCATATATATTAATGATTTGGAAGAGGGAATTGGGAGCAACACTAGGGAGTTTGCGGATGACACAAAGCTGGGTGGCAGTGTGAACTGTGAAGAGGATGTTAAGAGGTTGCAGGGGGACCTGGACAGGTTGAGTGAGTGGGCAGATGCGTGGCAGATGCAGTATAATATGGATAAATGTGAGGTTATCCACTTTGGCGACAAAAACAAGGGGGCAGATTATTATCTCAATGGGGTTAGGTTAGGTAAGGGGGAGGTACAGCGAGACCTGGGCGTCCTTGTACACCAGTCACTGAAAGTTGGCGTGCAGGTACAGCAGGCAGTGAAGAAAGCTAATGGAATGTTGGCCTTCATAACAAGAGGATTTCAGTACAGGAGTAAAGAGGTCCTTCTGCAGTTGTATAGGGCTGTGGTGAGACCACATCTGGAGTATTGTGTACAGTTTTGGTTTCCTAATTTGAGGATGGACATCCTTGTGATTGAGGCAGTGCAGCGTAGGTTCATGAGATTGATCCCTGGGATGGCGGGACTGTCATATGAGGCAAGATTGAAAAGACTAGGCTTGTATTCATTGGAGTTTAGAAGGATGAGGGGGGATCTTCTAGAAACATATAAAATTATAAAAGGACTGGACAAGCTCGGTGCAGGAAAAATGTTCCCAATGTTGGGTGAGTCCAGAACCAGGGGCCACAGTCTTAGAATAAAGGGGAGGTCATTTAAGACTGAGGTGAGAAAAAACTTTTTTACCCAGAGAGTTGTGAATTTATGGAATTCCCTGCCACAGAGGGCAGTGGAGGCCAAATCACTGGATGGATTTAAGAGAGAGTTGGATAGAGCTCTAGGGGCTAGTGGAGTCAAGGGATGTGGGGAGAAGGCCGGCCGAATGGCCTCCTCCTGCACCTATTTTCTATGTTTTCTATGTTTCTATGTTTCTATCAATGTTATATCTTGCACTAGATGGTGTACCTTTATCCTTCATCTGTGCACTGTGAATGTGTATTCATATGTAGTCTATTCTTTGACTGGAGCAGCTCACAAACAAAAGCTTTTCACTGTGCCTCAGTACACATGACAACACTAAACTAAACTAAAACTAAACAGGTGGGAGGTGAGGACCATGTGAACTATCAGAAAATATGTGAGAGAGTGGAAGATATCACAGTGGGGAAGAAATGGACCAATGAGAAAGGGGCAAGTCATGTTTGGTTAAGGCGAGGCTGGTGGACAGCAGCCGAAGAAAAGGGCGGCATGGAGGCGGAGCAGTAGAGTTGCGGCCTTACAGCACCAGAGACCCTGACTACAGGTGCCTTCTGCATGGAGTTCGTACGTTCTCCCTGTGACTGCGTGGGTTTTCTCCGGGTGCTCCGGTTTCCTTCCACATTCCACAAAGACGTGCAAGTTTGTAGGCCAATTGGCTTCTGTAAGTCATCTCTAGCGTGTAGGATAGAACCGGTGTGCGAGTGATCGCTGGTCGGCATGGTACGGCCTGTTTCCACACTGCATCTCTAAACTCAAGTAAACGAAACTAAAAAAAGTTAGCAATCCCAAAAGAGGCTGAAGGGGCCAGAGCAGCAATGTGTTCAAGGAACAACAATTATTCAAGCAAAGAGAGGGAAAGGGAGGCTCTCCTCCTAGCTTTCCAACACTGGTATTAATCCTTGACTGGTTTCCAAAGAGATCACAGTCTGGCAACACACCACGGTGATTGAAGTATTATGTGGAAGTATTTCTGCAGTTTCTCCCTTCGATTGTTGAAGGAAAGCAGCCAAAAATATTATATTTGAATTTTGCATAGTTGATTCTGTGAATGACTGGATTCTAGCATCTGTAGTGTTTTGCGTCCTGCCTTGCTTTTTCTCCATTAGAAATAGACACAAAGTTCTGGAGTAACTCAGCTGGTCAGGCAGCATCTCTGGGGAACATGGACATTGGTGTTTCAGGTCTGGACCCTCTCACACACCTGTCCATGTCCTCTGTCCTCTCTCACCCAACACCTCCACTTGTGTTGTTCCATCTCCCTTGGTCTCCAACCGATCCCAAAGCCGGCAGAGCTGCTGCCTCAAAGCGCCAGAGACCCGGGTTCGACCCTGACCTCAGGTGCTGTCGGTGTGGAGTTCGCATGTTCTCCCTTTGTCCACGTGGGTTTCCTCCGGGTGCCCTGGTTTCCTCCCACATCCCAAAGATTTGAGGGTTTGTGGGTTACTTAGCCGCTGTAAAAAAAAAAAATTCCCCGAGTGTGAAGGGAATGGATGAGAAAGTGGGATAGCAGAACTATTGTGAACAGATGATCGATGGTCAGCATGGACATGGTGGGCCGAAGGGCCTGTTTCCATGCTGTATCTCTAAACATAAACATTCCTGTAACTCTATTCCTTCTCTGTAATTTCAAATACGTCTGTTTCCTAACTTTTCCTGGTTGTAATGGAAGGTCATCAGCTTGAAACAGTAACTATTTTCTCTCTCTCTCCACTTGTGCTGCCCAGCTCCTTGTGAACTTCCAGCATTTTCAGGTTTTGCCCATTTTCCAAACAATCTCCCCTCACCTGTATCCACCTGTATCCACCTGCATCCACCTATCTCGCGGCAGGCTTTGTCCCCACCCCCACTTATTTAAGGGGCTGTCCCACTTGGGTGACATAATTGGCTTGTTTACAAGTCATTCACAGAATCAACTAATGCAAAATTGAAATATAATATCTTTGTCTGCTTTCCTTCAACAATCGAAGGGAGAAACTGCAGAAATACTTTCACATAATACTTCAATCACTGTGGTGTGTTGCCAGATTGTGATCTCTTTGGAAACCAGTCAAGGATTAATACCAGTGTTGGAAAGCTAGGAGGAGAGCCTCCCTTTCCCTCTCTTTGCTTGACATGTTAAAGACCTCCTTCGACTATGTAGAAGGCCTCCTTCGACCTCCTTCGACTATGTTGAAGACCAGATTCGACTAATTACGACTAGCGACGACTAACTTCGGGAAAATTGGACACCGAATAGTGGAGAGTGAAGACGACCTCCTTCAATCTCCTTTCATCTCCCTTCGACTATGATGAAGACTATCTACGACTACCCTCGACTACCTTCGTCTACCCTCGATTACCTACGACTGACATGCCGACCTACTATGACCTACTACGACCAAACCTATGAATAAAAAAAGTGTCGACTTTTTTCCATGGAGACCTTTTTTTACTCGCGGGCATTTTTTCACATATTGAAAAAACCGCCGCGACCTAGCTGAGGCGTCGAGTACGCGGCGACCACTCTCGAGCATGAAGGAGAGTAACGAAGACCTCCTACGACCTCGCGGCGACCATGCTGCGAGTATGAGTCGAGGGCAAACTCTGCCAGAACTCACGGATTAGGTCGCCCAAGTGGGACAGGCCCTTTACCGGCTTTCTCCCCCCTCCTACAATCAGCCCGACCCGAAACATCGCCTGTCCATGTCCTCCAGACATCCTACCTGACACGCTGACTTCCCCCAGTACTTTGTGCTTCGCTCATTGAATCTGTAAAACTACGATTGATTTAGTTATCTTCCATGTTAAAATATTATGAATCAATAAATCCACACAGTGGTGTTCTATAATTATAGAACATCGTGTGACGTAGAACTTTAAAATTATTACCAAAATGATTCAAGAGCACGACACTAATGAAAGTCCAAGGGAACAATCACTGAAATGTTTTATAAACTGAACATAAATAATGGCTTCTGAGTAAAATGAAGCTCTCTTCACGGAGAATGGTTCAGAGACCCGTCTCAGATCTGTGCCTTGCATTCAATATGAAATACATCTGTGTCAAACTTAATCTATTTACCCTGCGGCCAAAATCAACCAATATGTTTTTTCTTCTATAGTCTTGCACACATGTTGCTATTAATTGATTACAATGTTAGGTTCAAACAAACCATTACATTATAAATGAGGTTGGTTGGAAACCTTTCATTATGTGCTCTTTTCTTTCCCACGATTTTTCATCCGTGTTTCTATCCTTGTATATTGTATATCAGGGATGCATCATGGAAACAGGCCCACCCACCCACTGAGTCCAAGTGATCCCTGCACACTAACACTATCCTACACACACAAGGGACAATTTACAATTATATCAAACCAATTAACTTACAAACCTGTACGGCTTTGTAGTGTGGGAGGAAACCGGAGCACCCAGAGAAAACCCACACGGTCACAGGGAGAACGTACAAACTCCGTACAGACAGCACTTGGGTCTCTGGCGCTTTAAGGCAGCACTCTAACGCAGCGCCGCCCGATTTGTGTAATAAAAATGTGTTCTTCGATTGAATAACATTCTGCACTCTTCTCTTTGACACCGATCTGAAAACTTGGCATTTCCCTGGAGGTTTTGGTCTATTGTTTGAAGCACAAACCTTCTGCCGTGCTGAAGATTCATTTACAGGCTCATGGTGTGGGAGGCTGAGATACCATCGCATGGATATCAAGGTGCACAGGAAGAGATTTATATATATACTGTCCAGTCAATTTAATTGTAAGGATTCAACGACACTTTATTGTCACGTGTAACTAGGTACAGGTACATTGTTTTGTAACTAGTACTAGGTACTAGGTATTAAAGAAGGAACTGCAGATGCTGGAGAATCGAGGGTACACAAAAGGCTGGAGAAACTCAGCGGGTGCAGCAGCGAAGGAGATAGGCGACGTTTCGGGTCGAGACCCTTCTTCAGACTGGTCAGGGATCAGGGGAACGAGAGATATAGACGGTGATGTGGAGAGATAAAGAACAATAAATGAAAGATATGCCAAAAAGTATCGCTGATAAAGGGAACAAGCCATTGTAAGCTGTTTGTGGTGTGAAAATGAGAAGCTGGTGCGACTAGGGTGGGGGAGGGAGATAGAGAGAGAGGGAATGCCAGGGCCCGAGGGCTGAGGGAGAGGTGGGAAGGGGAGGAGACAGCAAAGGTTAACAGAATTGAGAAAATTCAATGTTCAAGCCCAAAGGATGCAGATTCCCCAAGCGGAATATGAGGTGCTGTTCCTCCAACTTGCGGTGTTGCTCACTCTGGCCGTGGAGGAGGCCCAGGACCGAGAGGTCGGATACGGAATGGGATGCTGAGTTTCTCCAGCCTTTTGTGTACCCTAGGTACTAGGTACTTTGTTTTGCATGCAACCCGGTCAAATCATATAGCAGACCAGCATAATCAAGGCTAAGTCGCACCCCAGCCATTCTCTCTTGTCTCCTCTCCCATTGGGCAAAAGGTGTAGAAGTGCAAAACGCACACCTCCAGATTCGGGGACAGTTTCTTCCCAGCTGTTATCAGGTAACTGAACCACCACAACTAGAGAGCAGTCATGAACTACTATCTACCTCCTTGGAGACCCGGACTATCTTTGATCGGACTTTACTGGACGTTATCTTACACTAAACGGTACATTGTTACATGGCTCGATTGTAATCATATATTGTCTTCCCACTGACTGGTTAGCAAAAGCTTTTCACAATACCTCAGTACACGTGGCAATAAACTAAACTCAAACCTTGACGTTACATTTCAGGCGTTGACAATGTTACAAAAAATCCATCGAACAGTTTTGCTTGGAGACTCAGATTAATATACTTAATAAAATATCATTGTATGAGGAAAATGGAATATGTCATGTGATTCAGTCAGAACTAAAGTCACTTGGCACGGACCCAAAACCATGATACTTTTGTAAAAATCATTTCATCTTTGGATCATAAAGCAAATTACTTTACAGCTGTTTTTTTTGCTGCCATCCTTTTATACTGAAGAGGGCAGCCAAATGTTTCATATTTTTTTACCTTACCTTAGACTTTAGAGATACAGCGCGGAAACAGGCCCCTTCGGCCCACCGGGTCCGCGCCGACCAGCGATCCACGTACACGAGCACCATCCTACACACCAGGGACAATTTACAATCTTTACCAAAGCCAATTAATCTACAAACCGGTATGTCTTTCGAATGTCGGAGGAAACAGGAGTACCTGGAGAAAACCCACTCGGTCTCAGGGAGAATGTACAAACTGCGTACAGGCAGCAGCCGTAGTCAGGATCGAACCCGGTTCTCTGGTGCTGTAAGACAGCAGCTCTACCGCTGCGCCACCGGGCCGCCCCACTATTTTTGTAAATAAATAGTTGGATTACCTGATGAGGGTGATTCAATCTTACAACAATTATCGGATTCTGTCTTCCCTTCACGAAGTAAATCTTCATCAGTGTTAAAGCTCAGCAAGTAAGTCCTCTTTTTTCAAGACAGCCACAGTGAGAACTGCCAATTTGTATCACCTTTCAATCTTATTCACACTCTTGTAATTGCAAGAACTGCAAAGAGGGAATTCATTGATGCTGACAATATTTCAAAGGCACAGGGAAGATTAGTTTGGATTAGTGTTTGTATAAATGGCAAAGCTGACTTTCATTGGCATGCAGCGATCAGCCTAGTTTCGTGGATGTTGTGAGCTGGGACTGGTGTGTGCGGTTTATGGCAGGAAGGAGACAGACTTTCCGACCAAACTGAAGTTAGTTTTTGCCCGATGGAACCTGTCTCCTTGGAACGAAGGCTGTGTTCTGCCATTTGCTTGGATTCTTCGGGAGGTAATGTCAGAGTGCCCTTCATTCAGCCAGCTGATAGAGGGTTTCAGAGGCTTCTCTTAAAAAACAGGCACAGACTCAGTGGGCCGAAGGGTCTGTTTCCACACTGCATGGCTGCAGTCATAGTCATACGGTGTGGAAACAGGCCCTTCGGCCCAACTTGCCCACAACGACCAACTTGCCCACAACGCACCTGAACTAGTCCCACCTGCCTACTTTTGGCCCCTACCCTCCTAAACCTTGAATGAGAAATTTGATTTGAAGAGTAAACAGCTTACCGAAGGCTGAGTGTTTTATATTCCTGAAGTATGCAAACACCAAAGTCCGTACACTACTAAGATAGACACAGAATGCTGGAGTAACTCAGTGGGACAGGCAGCATTTCTGGATAGAAGGAATGGGTGACGTGTTGGGGTGAGATTTATCTTCCTCCTAGTTTATACACTCCTGCTTTGACAAGCTACAGCATGGGAGGCTGGTCTGGAAAGTTAGCATATTGGATCCAGGGGGAGTCAGCCAAAGGGAGACAAAATTGGCATGGAGGTAGGAGACAGAGGATGGTGGCAGAGGGTTGCTTTTCAGACAGAAAGGTTTGAATGGATGTGAGCCAGACAAAGCAAATGGGTCTAGCTGGGTTAAGCAATAGGTCGGCCGAATATGAGTTGGGCCGAAGGGCCTGTTTCCATGCTGTATCTTTCAACCAATGGTGCCATAGATCATGCAGAATGGAAACAGGCCATTCGGCCCAACTAATCCATGCTGACCAAGATACCCCAAGCTCGTCCCATTTGCTCACATAAGTGGAGGCAGTTGTCTCAGATACTATAACAACAATTAAAATACATTTGTACAGGTACATGGACAGGAAAGGTTTGGAGGGACATGGGCCAAATGCAGGCTGATTGAACTAGTGTTGAAGGGGCACCTTGGTTGGCACGGGCAATTTGGGCCGAAGGGCGCCTGACTCCCTTGCTGTATGACTACAATCCATTGAGCATCTAAAAATTGATTTCTCAATTAGTGAAGAGGCATTTGAGGTAAATGCATGCCCACCTACAGTAAGTCTGAACTTTAGAGATACAGCGTGCAAACAGGTTCTTCAGCCCATCGAGTCTAAACCGACCAGCAATCCTACTCTAGCACTATCCTACACAGTAGGGACAATTTACAATGTTTTTACTGAAACCAATTGACCAACAAACCTGCACATCTTTGGAGCGTGGGAGGAAACCGGAGCACCCGGAGAAAACCCACGCGGCCACAGGAAGAACGTGCAAGTCAGGCAGCATCTGTGGGAAGAGAAACAGTCAGCTGTCAAAACTGTTCTGACAAAGGATTGCGGAAATAAATGTAGACTGATTCCCTTTCCACAGATGCTGCCTGACCTGCGTAGTTTTTTGCCAGTGTTTTAGTCACAGCTGTTGTCCTGTTATGCAGTTATCAGTCACCAAATAAGTTAATTTCTATCTCATCAAAATCAACATCGAACGATACCATTCAGTTTATTGACTTTGTGAACGTTAGACTTTGGAGTTTAGACATTAGAGATAGAGAGCGGAAACAGGCCCTTTGGCCCACTGAGTCTGCCTTAACCAGCGATCATTCGATAATACTGGCACTATCCAACACACAAGGGACAATTTACAATGTTTTTAACCAAAGCCAATTAACCTACAAACCTGTACATTTGTGGAACATGAGAGGAAACCAGAGCACCTGGAGAAAACCCACGCGGTCACGGACAGCACCCGTAGTCAGAATCGAACCCAGGTCTCTGGCGCTGTAAGGCAGCAACTCTACCTCTGCACCACCGTGCCATCCAAGATGAGAAGAGATTTTGCCAATACTCATCATCTTTGTGTTTCTAATGTCAATGTATATCCAAAGTCATCTGGCCTGGAAATGCTCATTGTAAAATAATTTACCTCATGGTCATTTCAACACTTGGAAAGCTAAATGGAAATGTTTGCAGTGAAAGTCAGGTGGGATTACAGTGGGCAGCTAAAACTCTAGCTCAACTCGAATGCGACTGATCAAAGATGAATTTCCCATCAAAATGCCTGTTCGAATTTGACTGCTAGAAAAGAGATAGAAAATGTAATGTTAGTTCCAGTTAGACAAGTATTTAAAACTACTGACAGGCTAACCTGCATTGGGATATGATTAATATGAATTAATTCAGTCGTTGCAATGTCACAGCAGGAATGGTACAAGCAGAAAGCAACACATTCGGGAAATGTCTCTGCTCTTTGAATGACCCCATTAACCTAATGAAATCCTGGATAGGGCAATTATTGAGATATTAGCTACAGATTGATAAGTTCCAACCGCTTTGCCTGAGTTGGTAAAATTACACTCATTATCTACTAATTTGGTTACTTGGTCATTTAGAGAATCTTATCTTTGATCATGACTACATACATACATTCTGAGGTTCACGTAACTCTTACTTTCCCTCACTCTCCATCCCTCCCCATCTTAGTTCTCCGACCAGTCTGACTGTCCTCCTGATTAAATTTAATCTTTGCATGCTTCACTGTCACCTTCCCCTAGCTAACAATGATGCATTCTACATTTTCCTTCAGCCTTGTGCCCTTTGATCTCCTGTTTTCATACCTTGCCCTTCCATTTCTCTGCGTCGCTCTCTCCGCAGACTTTCAGTCTGACGAAGGGTCTTGACCCAAAATGCCACCCATTTCTTCTACCCATAGATGCTGCCTGTCCCCGCTGAGTTACTCCAGCATATTGTGCCTATCTTCAGCGTAAACCAGCATCTGCAGTTCCTCCCTACACTGAGGTTAAATGATGGCCTTGTTGCAAAAAGGCTGGCAATAATGCAGAATAATATTTAATGAGGTAGTAAAGATGTAATCTTGTTGTTGAAGTTGACAGAGTATTGGCAGGGAAACAGAGTCTTGGCACCCAAGCAAAATAACAACATTAGTCAATCCAATAGCATATATCAATCAAACTGATTTCTATTTTTTCATTGTGTGAAAGGCTTATGATGACGAGGAAATGATCCTTTTAAAAACTAGCCAATACCTATCTTCTTGATTCATTGGTAGCTTATGTTCTATTATCACTTGAGCAGAGTAAGTGATTTGCAAGTCTTAACTTTAGGAAATTGCAGACATCATTTAAATCCAAAATATTAATGCACCACAAAATGCTGGAGTAAGTCAGGGGGTCAGGCCGCATCTCTGGAGAACATGGATAGATGATGTTTCAGTGCTCTTCGCTCTAAAGAAGGGACCCAACCTGAAACGTTGCCGCTCCAATTTCTCCAGACATGCTGCCTGACCCGCTGAGTTACTCCAGAACTTTGTGTCTTTTTTTTTGTAAACCAGCATCTGCAGTTCCTTGCGCCTTCTATCAATGCACGATGCTCACACACACTGAGCTTCTATTGTGTCAGCCCTGCCTGTGGGAACGGCCTCTCACAGATTCTCTGCTAGGGTGTTTGGAGTGGGGTCGAGAAATCTACAGCAACCTACAAGAATGCGCTGACGGAAGAGGTGGGGGATTCAGATCCAATTACTGTTTAAGAGCAGTTTAGACAGGTATTTGAACAGGCAAGGCTGAGAAAGATATGGTCCTAACACTGGCAAATTACATTAGTTAAGATGGGCAATAAAATCAATATGGATGTTAAGGATTGAAGGGCCTGTTTCTGTGCTCACAGTTCCGTGACTATAAGGTTAATTAAACCCGACAGGCCTGCCTCTGGACTAGTTCATTCCTCTGTCATTAACATGTAGGAAGGAAGTGTAGATGCCGGTTTACATTGAAGATAGACACAAAATGCTGGAGTAACTGAGCGGGTGAGGCATTATCTCTGGAGAAAAGTACTAGGTGATGCTTCGGGTCGAGACTTCTTCAGACTGAGAGTCATGGGATAAGGAAACTAGAGGTATGAAAAGGTTCAAAGAAGAAATAAGTGAAAGGTGTGAAAAGAACAAATCAACGGCAACAACAATGGATCAAGTAAAGGTGGAGGCCACAATCATTGATGCCCTGCTTCTGCTGCATGTCCCACTCATAATATTACTTTCCTCAAACTTCCCCAACTATTTCTACCAAGGTCACAGGTCTTTGAACTTCATTGTAGTTCAAATATCGAAAATCGCAGACTGAAATATATTCAGTGATTCTTCCTTTACAGATCTTTGCTGCATTGAAAGAAAGGAATTCCTTCTCATTTCCATCTTAAATGTATGACCCCCTTATTCAGAAACTAAATTCCTAGTTCTAATCATCCACACAAATGACACCCTCGATTAATCTCTCTCAGAATCTAATGTGTTTCAAAAAGATCGATGGCACAGCGGTAGAGCTGTAGTCCCACACCGCCAGAGACACAGGTTCGATCCTGACTACGGGTGCTGTCTGTGTGAGGTTTGCACGTTCTCCCTGTGACCGCATGGGTTTTCTCCGGGTGCTCTGGTTTCCTACGTAAATTGTCCCTAGTATGTAAGACATACTAGTGTGAAAGGGTGATTAGGGTGGACTTGGTGGGCCAAGTGGCCTGTTTCCATGCTGTATCACTAAACTAAACTAAACTAAACTAGACTAAACTAACCAACCATCACTTCTCTGGAAAGAATGCAGAGAAGATTTACGGGGATGTTGCCAGGACTCAAGGGCTTGAGCTCACGAGAAAGGTTGGGAAGGCTAGGACTATATTCCTTGCTTGGAAGAAGGTTGAGAGATGATCCCAATGAAGTACATACGTAGGGTGAATGCAAACAGTCTTTTACCCAGGGTTCGAGTATTAAGATTCAGAGGACATATGTTAAGATGAGAGGGGAAAGATTTATTAGAAACCTGTGGAGCAACGTTTTCACATAGACAGTGGTGGGTACATGGATCAAGCTGCCAGAGGAGGTTGAGGTTGTGTAATAATAACATTTAAAAGACACCCGGGCATGGATAGGAAAGGTTCTGAGGAGTATAGGACAAATGCAGGCAAATCCGATCAACCTAAATTGGGCATCTTGGTCAGCTTGGGTGAGTTGGGCCGACGGGCCTGCTTTGGTGCTATATGACTCCAAGACAATGACCTTATCACTTCTTATTCTTCGAAAGACCAATGAGCATGGTCCCAAACTAAACTGCCTTTCCTCTTTATTTCAGAAATCAGCTTCTATTGCTAATATATCCTCACTTGAAGATGGGGGATCACGACAGAAGCCTCCTCGTGGCGATCCCTGGAAACGACAACACGATGCACTCTGTGACGTGTCGGGCGACAATTCTGACAACATGTTGGACGATGACAGAAGCCAACAGCGAGCGACATCGTCTGACACACAGGCGAACAAACTTAAAGTTGGACATTAAAATTATATGCAGTACGGTAAGTGGAGTCTTACTTTATAAACCTTTCTATTTTATACATCATTCCCGTTGCAATATAGGCCAACATCCTATGCTAACCCTTTCCATTTAATGATTTCATTGTACGCCAACTTTTAAATAATAATTTGGTTTATCGTTCATCAATCCAAACTTCAAGAGAGTTGCACAACTGGTAATTATGCTTCAAGCTGGCTCTGTGTTGCTCCACTTGCATAATGGAAGGGCTGTGGACAAAGCATAATTAAAGCATAATTATGTCAGGGAAACACTCACTACAATAAACGGTATGACAAAGGGCTTAGCAGACTGTATAATGAGTTATTTTTAATGGGCAGGGCTGAAAAATCATTTACCTCCACCCCCCCCTGTATTCCAACCCACATTAGTTACACAACAAAAGTTGTAATGAGTGCAGCGGCAAACAGCTATCCAACTCCCTAGACATGTTTTATGACTTCCATAAACATATGAAAATAAAAGCAATTAATAATACATGGTCCGATTGAGAGTTTAGTTTAGTTGAGCTGAGAGATACAGCGTGGAAACAGGCCCTTCGGCCCACCAAGCCCGCACCGCCCAACGACCACTTGTACACAAGTTGTACGTTATTCCAGTTTCGCATCCTACACACTGGCGGCAATTTGCAGAAGCCAATTAACCCACAAAGTTACACAAATTATTCCAAGGGTGGAAATCACTTTTAAAACATGCGGGGGACACAATGGGGTCTGACAACTAGGACAGGGGTCCCGTAACCCGAAATCATCCGGCCCGCAGGCGGTTTTCTTTCCAATTCATTTTCGCGACCTGGGGACTGCAGCCAGTCCTGGGGAACGCAGGCGACCTGGGCGCTACAGCCAGTCCCAGGGCAAGCAAGCCCACCTGGGACTGCAGCTAGTCCCGGGCTGCTAGATTCTAGGAGCTGGCGGCCTCCAACTGGATTTGACCTTGATGGCTCCGGTCGCAGAGCCTGTGGACTTACCATCAGTAAGACTTTGGAGACTGTGGTGGCGTTGCGGCTGCGACTCGACTTCGGAGGCTTTGGTTTTGCTGCTTTATGTTTCATAAATTACATGGGGGGGGGGGGGATTGTTCCCCACCTCTCAAAACATTGGGGGGGGGGGAGGGGGACAGGACACAGGCTCCCCCAGGATTTCCGCTCATGTGGGAAGAAACCCGGAGTAAACCCATGCAGGTCACAGGGAGAATGGACAAACTCCATACAGACAGCACCCCCGGAGTCAGGATCAAACCTGGGTGCCTGGCACTGCAAGGCAGCAACTCTACCTGTGCGCCACTGTGCCAAATTGAAGGGGGCAGCAGCTGGTAGGGCCTCTACTTCACAGCGCCAGAGACCCAGGTTCGATCCTGACCTCGTGTGCTGTCTGCATGTTCTCCCTTTGACACTGACTGTGACCCAGTGAGTTTCCACTGGGTGCTCCAGTTTCCCCCACATCCCAAAGACGTGAACATTGCTCCGAATGGTGTAGGGAGTGGATGCGAAAGTGGGATAACATAGAACCAGCGTGATTATGTGACCAATGGTAGATGTGGACTCAGTGGGACAAAGGCCTGATTCCATGCTGTATCTCCAAACTAAACTAAACAGCACAAAGGTGAAGTGTAGGTATCGTTTACCTATATTCAAGTCCAGGAAATGCTGCTGTTGATCAAATTGCTTGCATTTGTGTAGCAATTTTAACAGTGGAATGTACCTGTACATGGCATTGAAGGGGGCAGCACTGTGTTGCTGCAGCTGGTAAAGCCGCTGCCTCACAGATTTCTGAAAAATTATATTCAGAAAGATGAAAGAATTTTAACACATTGCCTCGTAGCACGGGAGATCTGGGTTTGATCCTAACTACGGGCACTGTCTACAGAGTTTGCACGTTCTCCCTGTGTCCGGGTTGAATTCTCCGGCTGCTCCGGTTTACTCCCACATCCCAAAGACGTGCGGGTTTGTAGGTTACTTGGCCCTCTGTAAATTGTCCCTCGTGCGTAGGGAGTGGATGAGAGAAAGGGAAAATATAGGATGAGTGTGAAGGGGTGATCAACAGTCAGTGTGGATTTGGTGGGCCAAAGGGCCTGTTTCCATGCTGTGTCTCTAAACTAAGCCTAACATTGAGAAGAAGAAATGACAAGGCAGTCAAAATCTCAAAGATGTCAACTTCTGAGGAAAGATGTGAAGTCTGCTTTAAAGACACGGAGACGAGGGCCGAGTGCAAGATACCTGAACATCCGTGTAGTAACTCGCGGGAAAATTAACAAGTTCCAGGCAAGACGGCAGTGAATATTTTTAAGGGTTTCATCAATTATAGTGTTTGAATGCGAGCGGATATTCAGTGAGATAATGAAACAGAATGAGACTTCAGGTAATTATTGACGGGCTCGATGAAGCTGCACAGTGAGCATTAAGAACCGCTGGGAGTACTACGTGTAAATAAGGATAATGAGTAAGCCACTTAGAACGGAGACGAGGAAACACTTTTTCTCACAGAGAGTGGTGAGTATGTGGAATTCTCTGGCTCAGAGGGCGATGGAGGCCGGTTCTCTGGATGCTTTAGAGAGAGAGAGTTAGATAGGGCTCTTAAAAATAGCGGAGTCAGGGGATATGGGGAGAAGGCAGGAGCAGGGTACTGATTGGGGATGATCTGCCATGATCACATTGAATGGCGGTGCTGGCTCGAAGGGCTGAATGGCCTACTTCCGCACCTATTGTCTATTGTCTATTGTCTAAATGCTAACATATTACAGCCTATTCTCCCCACTTCATTGCTGTAAGGTGAGAAGGTCCAAGTTGAAAGGCGATGAGTGAGGCAACTTTTTTACAACTTTGAGTCCTGGAACACACTGCTAGTGTTGGTGGTTGAGGCATTGGCTGGAGCGGATAGCCAGGGTGGGGAGGAAGCTGGAGCTGTGGAGGCAACGCTCCCTCTCCATAACGGGAAAGAATTTGGTCATCAGGTGTGAGGTGCTCTCGGGGCTGCTGTACTTGGCACAAGTGTGGCCTGTCCCTCCCTCATACGCCACAGGGATCACCCGGGCCATCTTCCACTTCATCTGGGGGTCGAGGATGGACCGGGTGCGACGGGCTACAATGTACAAGTCGGCAGACAACGGGGGTAAAAGCGTGCCCAACGTCGCCCTCATTCTGATGGCCACCTTCGTGTGTGGCTGCATCAGGCGGAGTGTAGAGCCAAGGCACGTGGGCACCAAGTGTCACTACCTGCTGAGGTTCTACCTGTCCCCGGTGTTGAGAAGGATGGGCCTGGCGCAGGTGCCACGCAATGTGCCAGTCAGCTGGACATTGCCGCCCCATCTGTCGTCGGTGGAAGGGTTCTTCCCGGACCAACACCTTTGACCACATGTCCATCGGGCAGTGGTCAGCACAGAATGTCCTGCAGGCACTGCAGGGAAAGGACTCTATGGACCCGGTGGCGTGGTTCCCTGAGCAGACTGCCCAGCTCGTCTGGCAAAATGCCTCATCGCCAGAAACTCACCAACAAGCACCAAGACCTGGCTTGGCTGGCGGTGAGGGAGCCCTCCCAGTCAGATCCTTCCTGCACCGTCGGAACCTCACTGCCAGCGCACGCTGCCCTCGGACGGCTGCTATGGCGAGGAGACGGTTGCCCACCTCTTCACAGAGTGTGGGTTTGCTAAAAGAGTCTGGAGAAAAATGCAAGGGTCCCTGGTACGCTTTATCCCGAACAGCTCCGTCACAGAGGACTCTGTGATTTACGGACTGTTCCCAGGGACACATTCAGAGACTGACATCGAGTGCTGCTGGAGGGTCATCAACTCGGTAAAAGACGCCCTTTGGTCTGCCCGAGCATTGTTCACCACCCAGCAGAGCGAGATGTCCGTCAGGGAATGTTGCCGACTGGCCCGCTGCAGACTGCAGGAGTACGTGCTGAGGGACGCACTGAAGCTCGGTGCAGCCAACGCCAAGGCTCGGTGGGGGAGGGCCACAGTCTAACGCCCTTCCGCTGCTGGACATGGGGGGTACAGTATTGTGGAGACGCCCCTCAATATAAGGGAAGGTATCCCACGCCATTGTGGCATGAGTGGGGGACTGATTTGTGGAAACTTGGGAAAAAGAAAATGTCTAAACTGTATTGATCTATTGTACAGCCTCCGAAAATGTCGGATGGATTTTCCGCAAGGTTAATGTATTGTATATATTTATCATTCGAATAAAGTATATTTTGAAATAAATAAATAAAAAAAAAAAAGAGGCATTCAGGAAGCTTTTGGATAGGCATGTGGAGGGGTATGGGTCATGCGCAGTTGGATAAGGGATGGTTGGCATCAAGTTCAGTGCAGACATTGTGCGGCCAAAGGGCCAGTCCCTTTGCTATACTGTTCTATGTTCTACATTCATAAGATGTTTTAGAGGAAATAAATTCCATTTTTCTTTTGCCCAGGATGCAAAGTTAATGTCTGAGTTGAAGAAGTTCCTTTCTCACTTTGTGTAGGAAGGAACTGCAGATGCTGGATTAAACCGAAGATAGACACAAAATGCTGGAGTACCTCAGCGGGACAGGCAGCATCTCTGGAGAGAAGGAATGGGTGACGTTTCGGGTCTGAAGAAGAGTCTCGACCTGAAACGTCACCCGTTCCTTCCCTCCAGAGATGCCGCCTGTCCTGCTGCGTTACTCCAGCTTTTGGTGTCTACTTTCAGCCATGATCACAGTGAATGATCATGCTGGCTCGAAGGGCCAAATGGCCTACTCTTGCACCTATTGTCCATTGTCTATTGTCTTTCCTGTCTCACCTTGTCAGATGCATCTTCATTTGTCCTTTGATTGTCTGTGTTGTGACTGACCCCATAGGATGCTGCCACTTTGACAATTACTTCCTCCCCCCCCCCACCACATTTCAGCCGAAGGTAGTTGATCCAAACTGTTAAGGAATGCAAAACCAAGTAACTATTTTTGGACTGTGTTAAAATTTGGAACTAGAAATTTGAAACATCGATAAAATATGGGGGAGCACAGTGGCGTAGTAGCAGAGTTGCTGCCTGACAGTGCCAGAGACCTGGGTTCAATCCAGATGTACAGGGAGGCACTCTGTACATTGTAACTCCGCACTGCGAAACTGTGCCATTATTGGTTCCACAACATGCATATGGATATATTCCATATTCCATATTCGGACAGAGCAATTGTAGTATAGTGGCGCAGAGGCAGAGTTGCTGCCTTAACATGCCAGAGACCCGGGTTCAATCCTGACTACAGGTACTGTCTGTACGGAATTTGTACATTCACCCAGTGACCTGTTTTATCTGGGTTTCTTCCCACACTCCAAATACGTACAGGTTTGGTCAAATTGTCCCGAGCGCGTAGGATAGAATTAGTGTACAAATGATCGCTGGTTCGTGTGGGCTTGGTGGGCCGAAGGGCCTGTTTCCATGCTGTATCTCTAAACTAAACTAAACTAAACTAAAGCAATTAATAAATGGGATAAGGCAGGTTTAGGGAGGTCTGTCCCGCTGAGTTACTCCAGCATTTTGTGTATACCTTCGATTTAAACCAGCATCTGCAGTTCTTTTCGACAGGTTTAGGGAGGTATTAGTTGGTCTGGGGGAGGGGGGTAGGGTTAGTCTCTGTTCACTCTGGATGGCCTTCTTCTCAATCTTTGCCTGCAATGCGTTTGTTCAGGTCCAATAACTTGTGTATGTTGGAATCAGACTGATAGGGCAGGTAGCACACAGATAAGCCTGATGTTCATTGAAATTATTCAGTCTGTCAGTGAAGCAATGCACACTCCTCTATATTGATAGCCAGACAAGGTAAGATCAAGGGATTGGGTTTGGCATCTGGTTGGATAAGAAGTAATAGTATTGACCTTCTTGTAGCTTTCATACAATAACTGAATTCAATGAAGTCAATTGAACAGTTCCAGGGGCATTTTGAGCAATGGGTTATTTTGAGATTAACGAGAAATTTTGCAAACTGGTTAAGTTTCCTCTTCGTTTTTAACAAGTTCCACGAGGTTTAAGTCTTTCTGTGTAGCTCCCTGGTTCACGTTATATAAAGGATCCAAGCTTACTTGCCCACCACAAAATTGTGCAGAGTTTATTTTCATACCTGTTATAGTTTAGTTTTTACTTTAGTTTCGAGATACAGCGTGGGAACAGGCCTTTCAGCCCACCGAGTCTGCACTGACCAGCGATCCCCGCACTTTGACACTGTCCTACACACACTAGGGACAATTTACACATCCACCAAGCCAATTAACCTACACACAGGTACGTCTTTTGGAGTGTGGGAGGAAACCAAAGATCTCGGAGAAAACCCACGCAGCTCACAGGGGGAACGGAACGTACAAACTCCGTACAGACAGCACCCGTAGTCAGGATTGAACCCGGGTATCCGGCGCTGCAAGCGCTGTAAAGCTGCAACTCTACCGCTGCGCCACCATTATACTGAGGTTTAGAAAGGCAAATATAGACAACAGAATGTCAGGTCTTGAGATTCCTGAGCTCTCGGGCAGGCTAGAGCTTTACTCCCTGGCGCGCAGGAGCATAAGATCATAAGAGGATTAGATAGAATGAATGCATGGAGTTTTTTTACCCAGAGTAGGGGAATTAAGAACCAGAAGATATGGGTTGAAGATGAGAGGAGAAACAATTAATAGGAACCTGAGGGGCAACTTTTTCACTCAGAAGGTGATGGGTATATGGAACGAGCTGCCAGAGGAGGTAGTCGAGGCAGGTACTATAACAGCATTTAAAAGATATTTGGGCAGGTACA
This sequence comes from Okamejei kenojei, assembly GCA_035221665.1. Taxonomy (NCBI): domain Eukaryota; kingdom Metazoa; phylum Chordata; class Chondrichthyes; order Rajiformes; family Rajidae; genus Okamejei; species Okamejei kenojei. The sequence continues at coordinate 14,321,203 of CM069155.1, forward strand.
TGGATAGGAGAGGTTTAGAGGGATATGGGCCAAATTTGGGCAGGTTGGATCAGTGGAGATGGGGCATCTTGGTCGGCATAGACAAGTTGGGCCTAAGGGCCTGTTTCCGTGCTGTATGACTGGATGGATATCTATTTGTCTGTAGTAAAACATTCCTAAAAGTTTTTCATACCAGCTGATGTGATTTTTTTCAAGTGATTTGTTCTTTTGAGAAGCAATCTAGCAACTTTGAAGGAATTGCAGTGCCGTGAGATACCACAGCATGTATTAAACATTTAATGACTGGATAACAGTCACAATCAATGGAGATATCTTGTGTACATAAAGTCTTGTTGCTGAATAAATGAAGCTTACAATACTTTATGTGGGAAAGTTCCTCTCGAAATATTGACTAATTTGAATTTAAGCAGTGTAGCATGCAGTTGTGTTTTAAAAACACAACTGCATGCTACACTGCTTAAATTCAATTTAGTCAATATAAAAACATTGCATTTACATCACACTCTAGTCTGTGCTATTTGCACTGAATTCTAAAATCCTAATTAGTAAATCATTTAATAACATTAGGTAAACTTAAGCATGAATGTAAATGAATCTATTATAGTTACAAAGTAAAGATTGCAACACACTTTCTCAATTGAATATGAATAGCTTGTCTGGTTTAATTTGGCCATCAATTATCTCTTCTCAATTGAAGCAGATAATTTCCCTGGCAATCATAATTACCTTCAACCAATTGGTTTTAATGAGCTGGTGATCTGGATCCAGTTGGGTCGATTGGGACATTTGCACCAGTGTTGCACATGTGAGAGTGAGCAGTAAAGTAATGTTTACAGCACGCAGCATTTATTTCTGTTGATCAAAGCTTACTGCGCACATTTTAAAAGATTAGCACAAAGCACAAGAAAAAAAGATTTGCAAGACAGTGCATATTGTGCAGTTATTTTTAGTTGCAGCGATAGACAATAGACAATGAGGGCAGGAGTAGGTTGCAGCACCTAGACTGTGGAAGAGCATCCCTCTCCTCATCAGAACTGCCCCCCCCTCCATCGACTCCTTTAAGCCGAGGCTAAAAATCTATTTCTACTCCCTAGCGTTTTTTGAGGCCCTCTGAGGGGGCACTGTAAACAGTTTATGTATGTATTGTTAGATCTGTGCAACATTGCACATTAGTATCCGCACTGATGTACAGCGCTTTGGTCAACGTGAGTTGTTTTTAAATGTGCTAAACAAATTAAAAATGATTGATTGATAGATAGGCCATTCGGCCCTTCGAGCTAGCACCGCCATTCACTGTGATCATGGCTGATCATCCACAATCAGTACCCCATTCCTGCCTCCTCCCCATACCCTATCATTCCGCTATCTTTAAGAGCCCTGTCTAACTCTCTCTTGAAAGCATCCTGAGAATTGGCCTCCACTGCCTTCTGAGGCAGAGACTTCCACAGCTCAAGAGTCAAGTCAAGAGTGTTTTATGTCATATGTCTTGGATGGGACAATGAAATTCTTACTTGCTGCAGCACAACAGAATATGTGAATATGTAAACATTGTATACAACGGGAAAAAAAAAGACAAAGTTCAATAAATAACAAATATAGTGCAAATGACAAATAATAATATTTGTTATTTTGAAGTTCAGAGTTCAGAGCTTATTCGTTGTGTTTAATAGACTGACGGCTGTGGGGAAGAAGCTGTTCCTGAACCTGGACGTTACAGTCTTCAGGCTCCTGTACCCTCTTTCTGTTGGCAGTGGTGAGATAAGTGTGTGGCCAGGATGGTGTGGGTCCTTGATGATTTTGGCTGCCTTTTTGAGGCAGCGACTACGAAAGACCCCTTTGACGGTGGGGAGGTCAAAGCCGGTGACGGACTGGGCAGTGGCCACAACTTTTTGTAGTCTTTTTCGCTCCTGGACAGGAGCCGAACCAGGCCATGATGCAACCTGTCAGAATGCTCTCTACCGTGCACCTGTAGAAGTTTAGGAGAATCCTCTTGGACATGCCGAATCTCCGTAATCTCAGGAAGTAGAGTCGCTGATGTGCCTTCTTTACAATTGCATCGGTGTGCTGGGTCCAGGAAAGATCTTCTGATATATGCACGCCCAGGACTTTGAAGTTATTGACCCTCTCCACCATCGTCCCGTTGATATAAACAGGATTGTGGGTCCTCATCCTTCCCCTACTAAAGTCCACAATCAGTTCCTTGGTCTTACTGATGTTGAGAGCCAGGTTGTTGTTTTTTCTCATTATAAATGGCCTGCCCCTCGTTCTTAAGCTGTGGTCCCTGGTTCTGGACTCCCCCAACATCGGCAACACGTTTCCTGCCTCTAGCATGTCCAATCCCTTAATAATCTTATATGTTTCAATAAGATCCCCTCTCATCCTTCTAAATTCCAGTGTATACAAGCCCAGTCACTCTATTCTATCAACATGTGACAGTCCCGCCATACCGGGAATTAACCTTGTGAACCTACGCTGCACTCCCTCAACAGCAAGAATGTCCTTCCTCAAATTTGGAGACCAAAATTGCACAAAATACTCCAGGTGTGATTTCACTAGGGCCCTGTACAACTGCAGAAGGACCTCTTTGCTCCTATACTCAACTCCTCTTGTTATGAAGGCCAACATGCCATTAGCTTTCTTCACTGGAATATGAGAAGGGAGGAGGACTATATAAGAAGGAAAGGAACGGAGTACTGATTGTGGATCTGTGCAGTCTGGAAGATTGAGAAAGTGCTGAAGCACCTCAGCGGCGTCAGGCAGCATCTCTGGAGAACATGGACAAGTGATGAAACCGGAGCATCTGGAGAAAACCCACGCGGTCACAGGGAGAATGTACAAACTGTACAGACAGCACCCGTAGTCAAGATTGAACCCACCATGCCACCTATCCATGTCCTCCAGAGATGCTGCTTGACCTACTGAGATGCTCCTGCACCTCTTGTCCTTTTGTGTAAACCAGCATCTGCCATTCCTTGCGTCTATATAAGAAGGAAGGTTGTTCAACAGAAGACCAATAAATATACTTGCAAGTCATGGCACAGTGGTGCAGTTGGTAGATCCACTGGCTCACAATCCTGACCTTGGATTATGTCTTTGCAGAGTTTGCACGTTCTGCTTGTGACCGCATGGCCTATTACCAGGTGCTCTGCTGTCCTCCCTCATCCTAAAGATACGTGGGTAGAGAGGTAAATTGGCTACTGTAAATTGCCCCAAGGGTGTGTGTGTGAGTGGGAAAATCTGAATAGAGTTGATGCAAACAAACATCAGTCTGGCCACTTCTCCGTCACTAACAATAGCAGTTGAGGAGGTGGAAGAGCTATTCAGGAGACAGAAAGGCTCGGAAATCTCCAGGACCAAACTATGTTTCCCCTTCTACCCTCAAGCTCTGTGCCGAACAACTGGCGCCAGTCTACACAGACATTTTCAATCAGGCCCTGCAAACCTGCACTGTTTCTGCCTGTTTCAAAGTCTCCACTATTGTTCCTGTACCCAAAAAGCCAAGGATTTCTGGTCTTAATGACTACAGGCCTGTCGCACTGACCTCTGTAATCATGAAGACCTTTGAAAGACTTGTGCTGTCCCACCTGAAAAATATCACAAACCCGCTGTTGGACCCCCTGCAGTTTGCATACCGAGCCAATAGATCAGTGGATGGCGCAGTCAACCTGGGCCTGCACTTCATCCTCCACCGCCTAGACCGCCAGGGGACCTATGCGAGGATTTTGTTTGTGGATTTTAGCTCTGCATTCAACACCATTGTGCCAGAGCTACTACACTCCAAACTTTCCGAGTTGACTGTGCCTGATCCCCTCTGTCGGTGGATCACCAGATTCCTGACAGACAGGAAGCAGCATGTGAGGCGGGGAAAGCACATCTCGGACCCGCAAACGCTCAGCATAGGAGCACCGCAAGGCTGTGTACTCTCCCCTCTCCTTTACTCTCTCTACACCAATGACTGCACCTCCACAGACACCTCTGTCAAACTTCTCAAGTTTGCGGACGACATAACCCTGATTGGACTGATTCAGGATGGGGAGGAATCTGCCTACAGACGGGAAGTGTCACAGCTGGCGTCCTGGTGCCATCGCAACAACCTGGAGCTCAATGCTCTTAAGACAGTGGATTTGATTGTAGACTTCACCATCAACAACATCACAGTCACATCAGGTCCCTGGAGAGAAACCATCATCTCCAGGGACCTTAAATGAGAGGCCACCATCGACTCCACAGTCAAAATGGCCCAACAGAGGATGTACTTCCTGCGGCAGCTGAGAGAACACAATCTGCCACAAGCCATGATGGTCCAGTTTCATACTGCCATCATAGAGTCTGTCCTCACCTTCTCCATCATGGTCTGGTTTGGCTCAGCCACCAAGCACGACATCCGGAGGCTGCAGCAAATCGTCCGATCAGCCGAGAAGGTTAGTGGCTGCAACCTTCCCCCATTGACGAACTGTACACTGCAAGGGTCAGGAAGAGAGTGGGTAAGATTATCTCTGACCCCTCTCACCCTGGCCACAAACTCTTTGAAGCACTTCCCTCTGGAAGGCGACTCCAGACTGTCAAAGCCGCCACAGCCAGATATAAAAACAGCTTTTTTTTCCACGAGCAGTAGCTCTACTCAACATATAAAAGTCTGTAGCCTCCTTTTCCTCTGGTATTTTATTTCATTCTTCACAAGTGAAATCATAATGATTTATTTTTAATTGTCTACTGTATATCGTGTTGTCACTTGCAAGCAAAGCACCAAGGCAAATTCCTTGTATGTACACATATTTGGCCAATAAAATTTATTCAATTCAATTAAATTCAAATCACAGGTTAATTTAAACCATGTTTTGCCGAAGCTTTCAGCAATAAAATAATCCTGGATATACATGGAGTATAATTACATGTAAATTAGTTATAATTAAACATTTTGTGGTCTCGCCAAGATCAATTTGGCCACTTCTTCAGTTGGCCAAGTGTTATCTTGTTCTAATTTCTGTTTCCAATTGTAGGATTTGAGTTTAGGAGCAAGGAGGTCCTACTGCATTTGTACAGGGCCCTGGTGAGACCGCACCTGGAGTATTGTGTGCAGTTTTGGTTTCCTAATTTGAGGAAGGACATTATTGCCATTGAGGGAGTGCAGCGTTGGTTCACCAGGTTAATTCCCGGGATGGCGGGACTGACGTATAATGAAAGAATGGGTCGACTGGGCTTATATTCGCTGGAATTTAGGAGGATGAGAGGGGATCCTATGGAAACATATAGAATTCTTTGAGAATTGGACTGGGTAGATGCAAGAAACATGGTCCCGATGTTGGGGGAGTCCAGAACCAGGGGTCACAGTTTAAGTATAAAGGGTAGGCCATTTAGGACTGTGATTAAAAAAAGCTTTTACACCCAGAGAGTTGTGAATCTGCGGAATTCTCTTCCACAGAAGGCTGTGGAGGTTAATTTGCTGGATGTTTTCAAGAGAGAGGAAGATTTAGCTCTTAGGGCTAAGGGAATCATGTGATGCTGGGAAAAGCCAGAACAGGGTACTGATTTTGGATGATCAGCCATGATCAAATTGAATGGGGGTGCAGGCTCGAAGGGCCGATCAGCCTACTCCTGCACCTATTTTCTATGTTTCTATGTTTCTTTGAGAAATAGGGAACTGCAGATGTTGGAATCTGGAGCAAAACACAATGTGCAGGAACAATGCATCAGCTAGAATCTGTGAATTAAATGGAGAGGCAACGTTTGTTAAGTATAGAGGTCCACCGCCCAGCCTTGGCTCATTCCATATGGGCAAAGCACTGCAATCCTTTTGGCATTTGGGCATTAGTTATAATTAACCATTTTGTGGTCTCCCCAAGGTCAATTTGGCAACTTCTTCAATTGACCAATTGTAAACTAGCTTCCACTAAAGAAATGGTTCTGTTGCTATGCTGCTGTTTGCATTGCATTGCTAAATGAAGTCAGGGGTGGCATGGTGGCACAGCCAGGGACTCGTGTCCCATCCTGACAAGTGGTGCTGGCTGTATGGGGTTTTCTCTGGATGCTCCGGTTTCATCCCACACTGCAAAGACGTGCAGGTTTGTGGGTTAATTGGCTTCTGTAAATTGTCCCTAGTGTGTAGGTTAGAACTAGTGTATGGATGGTCAGCGTGGCCACACTGTATCTCAAAACTAAACCATGTATCTTCACTGGTGAACAAATGCTCTCAGCTATACAAAATATTTCTAATAAAGAAATATATAGAGTCATGGAGCCATACAGCAAGAAAACAGGCTCTTCAGCCCAACTTGCCCATGCTGATCAAGATGTCAACCAAGATGTCCCATTTACAACAGTCCTATCTGCGTGCATTTGACCCATATCCCTCTAAAGCTTTTATAGATGGAGTTCTTAAAGTGGATGCTGCAACGAAGCAGTAGGAATATAGATACCAGCCTGCACGGCCGGGTCTCTTGTTTTCCCATGGCCCTCCAGACAGCGTTCTCACACTTCATTAATCCGCTGTTCCAGGAAGATGGGTACTATCAAATGAAAAGGTAAGAGAGAGGGTGAATGAACCAGAAAGAAATGAAGCAGAAGGCTTCATTAAAATAGTAAGATTAAACGAGAACTTACCAGTTTGAAGTTTGATCTTTATTTTATGAGGCATCACGATGAGCGATTACGTGAAGAAGGCCGTCAGCCCGCATGCGCGTCAATTTTCAAAGCAGTAGTGCAAAATCACAGATAAGAGTAGTTGACCTGAACATAGTAAGATTGGAGAGAACTAGAACTATCAGATGACCTTTATAATATGAGGGTTGGGAGAGGTGGGCACGTAATCGCTCATCGTAACTCCTCATAAAAAAAAAATCGAACTTCAAACTGGTAAGTTCTCGTTTAATCTTACTATTTTACTTCAGAGTCACGTGAGTTACTACGTGAAGACTTCAAAGCTCTGTGATTTCATGCCAGATACGAGTCCAAGCGTCACACACTACATCGATTGACCATGGATGAGTGAAAGAGATTGTAAAACCTTTGGAACGTTTGTTCATTGGACCATCCTGCAGTCACTAGGATGTGGTCGAGAGGGACGTCCATTGCACTCACGCAGCCCTGGTAGAGTGAGATTTAAAAGTGTCAGTGTCCACTCCTGCACTTGCCAGGACCTCTTTGAACCATCTAGAAATGGTTTACACTGATACCTTATGAAAAGGTTTTTTGTAACATATCAGTACAGATGATTCGGAGCTTCTGAGGCTCTTGGTGACCTTGACGTATTGTAGAATGTGTTTTTTCCACACACAACCGTGGGTCCATGGGGTATGCCAACAACACTAGTTTGAGGCCTGACACCCCCGGTCTGCTCTGTTTGATCAAATCATAAATGAAAAAGGTAATATTATTAACAGATGTAGTCATGTTGTCCAGTCGTAATTTGTGTAACGTCTGGACCCGTTGTGCTGAGACTAGTGCCATGAGCATGACCCCTTGAGGGTGAGTTTAGATAAAGGCAGGGACGAAGCTGGTGCCTACTGGCGAAGCAGAGTGAGCACCACGCTCACATCCCATATCTCCATGTACCGGGGCCTGGTGGTATAGAATTAAAAATGCCCTTCATAAACCTTGTTATTAAAGGGTGAGTTCCTACAGAGTGGTGACCCGATCCCAGCACTAAGTATGAGGATAATGCGCTCCTGGCACTATTGATGGCACTATAGCTCAATTTCTGATCATTGTATAGGGTAGATAGAAACTCCAAGACATCCGTGATTCGTGCTGAGTCATACGTTATATCTGAGATAGAACAGAACATATCCCACTTCTTGATGTGAGAGATGTACTGTTTTTTAGTACTGTCCCTCCAAGCCGCATTTCTCACATCCACTGTACGTTCTGATAATCCGAGCCCTAGGTGTGGCCTCCTCAGAATCTGCAAACCAATAAATTGATTTGGTCATGTAGTGGTGGTTACTCCCCATCACTGGGTGAACCAGCAGTTTCCTGCTCTTGGGGACAGCCATAAAAGGCTGTGTTATCATTGCCAGGATTAGTGGGAACCTAGGCTGTGTAGGCCAGTCAGGCACCACTAAAATGCCTGTGGCGTTGTCTTGCTTGATTTTTGCCAAACACCCACTGAAGAGGCAAAATGGGGGGAAAGCATACAAAACCATTCCTCCCCAGTGTAGCGAGAACGCATCTACTCCCACTGCCCCTGGGTCTGGTTCCCATGATACATATTTGGGTAACTGGTGATTTAGTCTGGCTGCGAACAAATCAATATCCGGAACGCCATACCGGGCGACAATGTCGTTAAACACTTCATGATTCAACATCCATTCTGTGTTGTCATTGAATTTCCGTGATCTAGTGTCCGCCACCATGTTGTATCTACCTGGTAGGTAGATGGCAGAAACCCAAATGTTCCTCGTAATACACCAGTGCCAGATAAGGTTCGACAATTTATCACAAGATACAGACTTGATTCCACTCATGTGATTTACATATGCCACCGCTGTAGTGTTGTTAATCTGAAGTTGAACATGCACATGTTGCATATTGCTGCAATAAGCTTTCAGCCCATAGAGTGCTTCCAACAACTCTAAGTAGTTAATACCATGTTGCTGAAGAATTAATGACTCCTGCACATTCCATCTACCACCGCAGCTAGAGATGGTAGTTGTAGCTCCCCATCCTAGGGCGCTTGCATCGGTTTGTAAGATAACCGATGGTGTATCGACTAAAATTTTCAGGATCAATTACAAATATTCATTACACACCATTGTAATTCAGCAATGACCTCTGCTGGCAATTGCATAGGTCTACCGAAGTGACCAGCATAGAATTTGAATGCCTGCTCCTTGGCACGTTGTAAATTTTGATAGTGCAAAGGCCTGAACCGTACAGCTGGAAAGGCAGCCACTAGTTTGCCAATTACTCTAGCTCCTTGTCTAATAGAATGCTGCTGCTTAACGATGAGATTGTTACAGGCTTCTATTAATTCTGATTACTTGCCCAAAGGCAGAGTCACATACATGTGAATTGAGTTAATGGTAAATCCCAAGTAATCAATTAGCCTGGTAGGTATCAAGTTGGACTTAACTGGATGGACGAGGAACCCCAATCTCTCAAGCATGAGTTTGGGGGCTGATACAGATGATCCAGCTAATTTCATGGTTTCCCCAATGATTAGAATGTCATCCAAATATGACATGACAATATGATTCTGAGCTTGGAGTAGCCCTAGGCTGGTTTTAATAGTTTTGTAAATAGTCTGGGAGCTGAAGTCAGCCCATTAGGCAATGCTTTAAACTGCCACAATTGTCCCATCCAGTTAAACTTCAAATATCTCCTGTGCTCCCTGTGAATGGGTACCAGGTAGGTCAATGCATGCCATATAACCTCCTTTAGAAACCAGTTGTATGGCAGTAACAAAGTTAAACATTTTGAAGTGTTTATACTGCACAAAGGTGTTAAGTTCAGTTAAGTCTAGGATGATATAGCATCCTCCATCCTTCTTTCGCTTAGTAAATATGTTAGATACAAATTGGTGAGGTTCATGAGACGACCTCTCAATGACCTCTTTTTTGTGTAAAGTTTGAATTTCAGCTTGTACATCCAAACTTTCCTGTTGTGAAAAAAACATATGTGAGGTTTGGTGAATGTTGTGTGGGTGGTAGCGAATTGAGAAGAAACTCAATTTGGAAGCCTTGTATACTGTGCAGTATAAACGGATCTGGTGTAATCCAACGCCATTCATTCAAGAAATGTTGCAATCTTTCCCCAACTTGTGCCTGAGTCATGTGTAATGTGTTCCGGAAGGAACTAGATTCACCTACCTCAGATGTTACTGGCGGTATGGTGCTGGTTTCCGCCCTCGAGACTTGGGGGGTAGGACTGATGGCAGGTGCCCTCCGCGCATCTTGGCAGTGGGCCGGCTTGGGCCTACCTCTAAAAAAGACCTCTGTGCCATTTGTTTGGGTCTCCCACCAGTTCCGGTGTACCGCCTGGTAGGTACACCGGAACTGGTGGGAGGTGGGGTGCTGCCGCCGGTATGATGAGACCTTGGGTGTAGTTGGGACTTTCATCAGGCGTACCGTCTTTGCCTCATTGTCCAGCTCCCGAACCTGCTTAGGCAGATCTTCCCCGAACAGGTAATTGGGTGGCGTTTGCTGGCCTTACACAGCACAGCAAATTTGGGGTTCAGTGCCGGTCGGATAGCATTTTTGTGCAGGAAATCAATTTCAAGGTGTGCATTGCACATTAATGCCATGGCATCCTGCTGTGTGTCAGACAGGAGCTCCCCATCCACTGACCTGGCAAAGGCCATAATGCCTGATGCGAGGAATTCAAAAAAAATTGGAGATTCATCTCCTGGGCTCCGACGCCCGCTCCAATGTAACCCCAGGTGGAGTGATTCACGGCTGGCACATTCAAAGAAGCACAGTTGGCAGGAGTGTGGTACTTGTTGGTAGTCTCCTCCATGGCCAGATCTTGGAGCTGGTGAGAGGCCAGATAATTGATGCCACTGGCTAGGTCTTCGTCCAGAGGTTCCCCTGATAGCGACGGGATGGCAAATTTTGATGCCAATACTGGCACTTCTGATTCGTGCCACCGGGTATGCTCACCAGCTGTGCCTCCGAACTCCGAGTCAGATAGATACTGACCCCGTGTGCTCCCCTCCTCAGAGAGGGAGACACCGTGCAGCCCTGCAACAGGTACCGCTGGCGCGGGCCCCCGTGGAGACCCGCATTGATATAGCTCCCTCCTTTGGAGCATATCATTTTGGAGCAACCTCTCCATCAGGTGCTCCATGTGGGTTAGTCAACCGCAGACGCTACCCAATGAAGGAGGGGAACCCTCCTGGCCCGACTCATCCGAGTCCACGGGCCTAACAGACTTCTGAGTGGCCTTTCGCCCCAGCGGGACTGCCACGGTGCTTTCCTCAGCCACCAAGTCTGCCGTCGCTGGCTCCACCGCCAGCGACCTGGAAGGTCACCCGCTACCCGCACTCCTGCGGTCTTCGGTAGCTGGTTTCACCGTCTCTTCACCTTCGACATTCTCCAAAGGTTCAAACTTGCCTGCGGGCAAGATTTTACAAAACCAAGCCAAAACGACCTCAGAGAAAGTTTAAACACTTACCTGAGGTTTTTAAACTTACCGCTGGAAGGAGCGACGCGCCTGCCAGTCAGTCGTTGCGCAATGCGTTCGACGTAATGACGCACATGCGGGCTGACGGCCTTTTTCACCTAGTCACTCACGTGACTCCGAAGTAAAATCTATTCATGAGCAGATTAGATAGGGTGAATGCACAGAGTCGATTACCCAGAGTAGGGGCATCAATACCCAGAGGACATAGTTCAAGTTCAAGGGAGTTTATTGTCATGTGTCCCTGATAGGACAATGAAATTCTTGCTTTGCTTCAGCACACAGAACATAGTAGGAATTTACTACAAAACAGATCAGTGTGTCCATATACCATAATATAATTATATACACACGTGCATAAATTAACAGATAAAGTGCAAATAACAGATAATGCGTTATTAATAATCAGAGTTTTGTCCGAGCCAGGTTTAATAGCCTGATGGCTGTGGGGAAGTAGCTATTTCTGAACCTGTTTGTTGCAGTCTTCAGGCTCCTGTACCTTTTACCTGAAGGTAGCGGGGAGATGAGTGTGTGGCCAGGATGGTGTGGGTCCTTGATGATGCTGCCAGCCTTTTTGAGGCAGCGACTGCGATAAATCCCCTCGATGGATGGAAGGTCAGAGCCGATGATGGACTGGGCAGTGTTTACTACTTTCTGTAGTCTTTTCCGCTCCAGGGTGCTCAAGTTGCCGAACCAAGCCACGATGCAACCGGTCAGCATGCTCTCTACTGTGCACCTGTAGAAGTTAGAGAGAGTCCTCCTTGACAAACCGACTCTCCGTAATCTTCTCAGGAAGTAGAGGCGCTGATGAGCTTTCTTGATGATTGCATTAGTGTTCTTGGACCAGGAAAGATCTTCAGAGATGTGCACGACCAGGAATTTGAAGCTCTTGACCCTTTCAACCATCGACCCGTTGATATAAACGGGACTGTGGGTCCCCATCCTACTCCTTCCAAAGTCCACAATCAGTTCCTTGGTTTTGCTGGTGTTGAGGGCCAGGTTATTGTGCTGGCACCATATGGACAGTTGCTCGATCTCTCTTCTATACTCTGACTCATCCCCATCAGTGATATGTCCCACAACAGTGGTGTCGTCAGCGAACTTGATGATAGAGTTCACTATGCAGTCATGAGTATAGAGTGAGTACAGCAGGGGGCTGAGCACGCAGCCTTGAGGTGCTCCCATGCTGATTGTTATCGAGTCTGACACATTTCCACCAATACGAACAGACTGTGGTCTGTGAATGAGGAAGTCGAGGATCCAATTGCAGAGGGATGCGCAGAGACCCAGTTCTGCGAGTTTGGTAACCAGCTTGGAGGGGATGATTGTGTTAAATGCCGAGCTGTAATCGATGAATAACAGCCTGACATATGAGTTTTTGTTGTCCAAGTGGTCCAGAGTGGAGTGGAGGGCCAGCGAGATCGCGTCCACCGTTGATCTGTTGTGGCGGTAAGCGAACAGCAGTGGGTCCAGGTTTTTGTCGAGGTAGGAGTTGATTTGCTCCATGATCAACCTCTCGAAGCACTTCATCACCACAGGCATTAGTGCCACTGGTCGATAGTCATTGAGGCACGTCACCTTACTCTTCTTGGGAACTGGTATAATTGATGCCCTTTTAAAGCAGGTGGGGACCTCATACCTCAGAGGTGAGAGGTTGAAAATGTCCGTAAAAACTCCAGCCAGTTGGTCCTCACAGGTTTTTAGAACACGACCGAGTATACCATCAGGTCCAGATGCTTTTTGAGGGTTCACCCCTCTGAAGGATTTCCTGACGTCGGCCTCTGTGACTGAGACTGAAATACCATCACAGCGAATGGGGGCTCGGGAAGGCACATCGGTGTTCTCCCTATCAAAGCGTGCGTAAAATGCATTGAGCTCGTCAGGGAGTGATGTTTCGCCGACATTCTAGCTGCCTCCTGGTTTCGCCTTGTTGGAGTTGATTGCATTCAGGCCCCGCCACAGCTGCCGAACATCTCTCATCCTCCAGTTTGGAGCAGAAGTCCCTTTTAGCCTTTTTGATGGCCTTACCAAGGTTGTATCTGGACTTCTTGTAGGCCACTGTATCATCGGACGTGAATGCCCGGTGTCTGGACTTTAGAATAGGTTTAAGATGAGAGGGGAAAGATTTAATAGGGACCTGAGGGGAAACCTGTTCACTTGTTGGTTGTATGGAACGCGCTGCCAGAAGAGGTTGTTGAGGCAGGGACTGCAACAGTATTTAAATGACATTTGGACAGGTTCGTGCATAGGAATGGTTTAGAAGGACATGGGCTAACTGCGGGCAGGTGGGACTAATTTAGTTAGGGCATCTTGGCTGGCATGGGCAGGTTTCTATGCTGTATGACTCTATGACTAAGAGCAACAAAAAGAATATACAGAAGGAAGCAAAGCTTTGAAGTAAAGGTGGAATTGTAAAGATAAGGAAACAAGAAGAAGGAAAGAATAAACTTGAAAGGAACGTCAAGATTTTATCAAGTGAAAAGGACATGTAATCCCTTAGAACTGTCTGAAGTGAGCAAAAAGGTCAGAGGAAGTGGATTAAAAGCAAGTGAAGGTACTAATTAGAAATCAATACTCGATTCGCAGGAATAAAGGTTAAAAATGAACTTTTGGGAGTTAAAGCAAATAGCACGTATTGCATTACAAGCATGAAGAAAAATAATTGTACTGCTTAAGTGTACAGCTTAACGAAAAATACTGTGCTGCTTTAAGATGGAAACTGGGAGTGCAGATTGCAGTTGTCTAATTTGCTCAGGAGATGCTAATCCTGAGAGATTTAGAAAACCGCTGTAGATAAATAAGAGTAAATGCTCAAGGACAGGGAACTTCCTGAATCTGCTGAGAGAAGCCAAGATGATTTTGGAAGGTAGATAAGAATGCTGGAGAAACTCAGCGGGTGAGGCAGCATTTATGGAGCGAAGGAATAGGTGACGTTTCGGGTCGAGACCCTTCTTCAGACTGATGTGGGGGCGGGAAGAAGAAAGGAAGAGGCGGAGACAATAGGCTGTGGGAGAGCTGGGAAGGGGAGGGGAAAGAGGGAGAAAGCAAGGACTACCTGAAATTGGAGAAGTCAATGTTCATACTGCTGGGGTGTAAACCCCACATCAGTCTGAAGAAGTGTCTCAACCCAAAACATTACCTATTCCTTCGCTCCATAGATGCTGTCTCACCCGCTGAGTTTCTCCAGCATTTTTATCTACCTTTGATTTTTCCAGCATCTGCAGTTCCTTATTAAGCAGAAAAGATTTTAGAAGTGAGATTGGACCATAAAAGTTGATTCTGTCTGTTAAACTGTCTGTGAATGCAGTATAAGAACAAACTACTGTGCCAACAGATGCAATAAAGTTAAATGTTTATAAAGTACGTATTAACGTTTGCTTCCTGCAGCAAAGATAAATATAATTGTACAAGTGATTACTGAGGGCTGGGGTGGAGGAAAATTAAAACATGAAGCTAAGAATATTAAACGAAGTGGAGAGATATATTGCTGGAGTTCTAAACTTCAGTTCAACACACCACCATGATTAACAGTCTTATGGAGCAGAAATGCAACCCCTGGTAATTGGCCTATGTAAGATTTTTAATTATGTATAAGGCAACAGAAATAACATGCTCATAAATGAAGGGGTACCAAATTAAGGTGACCTTTTCAACACCAGGGATTTTTCTTTTCTGCAGATCTTGTTTTCAAAACTAATGCATTAAGAGACAACCCTTGTCGCACCATCAGTTCTCCATCCGCATCCAACGACCTGATGACAAGGATGTCTTGAACACAGGTAGAGACATGGATAAAAAAAAATTTCTGCTATTATAGCCAGTCGTTCAAACATGCAGAAGGAAATGGATTTAAACAGTGGGAGAATTGTACACCCGCCATCCCAGTAAGAGGTAAAAAACCCCTATTCTGATTCAGTTCAGTAGAGGGCCGGTCCCACGTACGCATTTTTTTTTGGCGACTGCCGGTACCCATCATAGTCGCAGCAGGTCGCCGAAAATTTTCAACATGTTGAAAATCCAGCGGTGACCAGAAAAAGCTACGCCTCTTTGGGCAACAACTTACGACCATACAGGCGTCACTCCGCGACATGTCGCCTGTACGGTCGTGAGTAGTCTTCAATGAGTCGTACCTTTTTCTGGTCGTAAGTGGGACAGGCCCTAAGTCCAATGTGGATTGATAAGTAGTGTAGGAAGGAACTGCAGATGCTGGTTTACACCGAAGATAGACACAAATTGCTGGGGTTACTCATCGGATAGGCAGCATCTCTGGAGGGAAGACAGACACAAAATGCTGGAGTAACTCAGCGAGACAGGGTTGGGTGACATTTTGGGTCGAAGGCCCTTCTTCAGACTGAGAGTCAGGGGAGAGGGATATGGAGGAATAAGGTGTGAAAATTATAGAACAAAGCAGATGGTGTGGAATGGTTCATTGCTGAGGGGAAGGGAGCAAAGAGGCATACAATCAGTAAAATTAATCAGAAGGACAGTGCAACTAGTTGGAGAATAAGAATTAATTTAGTATTTAGTATCAACGTTTCCTCAAAGCTTCCTTGTCCACAGTGATTACATCTGAATTTGAGCTTTTGATGAAACACATGGGATGGAAAACGCATGGCAGGAAAATCTTGGCAATGCCCACTGACCTGAATATGGATAGTTTATCTGGTTGGCCAGAACAAATCTCAATATAAAGTTAATCTGGAGATCACTGAGAGCAGGAAAAACTCTACCCCCTGCTTTGTCATCTGTTAAAACTGCCAGGGTTTTTCAATCATAAATATCTTAATTTTGTTCCATTATTAATTTTTTTTAAATTATGAGTGCAATTTATTTTATTTAATTTTAACATAAGTAAAGGCCTCAAAGAAATGTAGGCGCAGCTTTGTAGTGGTTCCTCCGAGTGTTCCCATGTCCTCCCACATCCCAAATATGTGCAGGTTTGTCGGTTAATTGGTCCTCTGTAAATTGCCACTTGTGTGCAGGGAGTGGATGGGTAGGTGGGATAACAGAGAACGGGTGATCAATGACTGGAAATTGACTCGGTGGGCCGCCGGGCATGTTTCCATGCCCCATCTCTAAACTAAACTAAACTAAAACCACACATTTGGAAGAAGAGAACTTCCTTTAGTTCCAAAAGATAGAATCAAAAAGCTGGAGTAACTCAGCGCATCAGGCAACATCTCCGTAGAAAAGGAATCGGTGAAGTTTCGGGTCAGAACCCTTCTTCAGGCTCAACCCAAAAGGTCACATATTACTTTTCTCCAGAGATGCTGCCTGACCCGTTGAGTTGCTCCAGCAATTTGTGCCTGTCGTTGGTGTAAACCAGCATCTGCAGTTCCTTTCTACACACTCTCTTTGTTCCATGCATCCCCGCCAATCCCATGAAAATCAATGGGGTCAAAGTCTCAGCAAGAAGAGCAGGAACTAGATTAATGTATGGTGATATGAAATGTCTTGAAGACATGTGGTACATTTATAAGGAACTTCGATGGTAAGAATTAGGCCAGTTGAAAGTTATTCTGGGTCAGTGATTAATCTCACCCCCACACCATTTATCCCTTTGGCATGTCTGTCTGCTGTGTTTACTATCTCTCACTCATCTTCCTGCCCAAATGAAATCGCTATTCACATGGCAGCATGTTCCACATTCTTTCCCTGTCTCTGCATAAAGCAATTTATGTGGATTTTTAATTGCACCTTGCTCCAAATCTTCTCCCGGCATTGTCAAACAAATCCCTAGCCATCTCCCTCATCCATCTCCACAGCTTTTCAAACTACCATTCCACATCCGTTTTCGCTTGTCCTTAAATAAATAACGGTTTCCCAAAATGTTACTTGTTTTAACTGCACCACCCTTTTAGAATCTCTATAATCATCTTGGCAGCCAGCATCACCTTAGACCCACACCACCCTGGCCATGCACTCATTTCACCCCTGCCATCAGGAAGAAGGGAAAGGAGCCTGAAGACTGTAACGTCCAGGTTCAGGAGCAGCACCTTCCCTACAGCCATCAGGATGTTAACCACTACAACCTGCAAATAAGCTCCAAACTCCATAGACATGGGGGGGACGGGGGGGGACGGAGACAGACAGACAGAGAGACAGACAGACAGACAGTCAGACAGACAGACAGACAGACAGACAGACAGACAGACAGATAGACAGACAGCACTTTTGGTTGTTTACTACATTGTTACTCAACATCAGTTTTTGTTTCGTGACACTCCCCGTGAGAGGCCTGGAACTATGAAAATACTCAGCATGTCAGGCAGCAGCATTGAATAAAGTAACAGAGTTAATGCTTCAGCTCATTTCAATGGAACTCCAATCACACAGAAAAAGAAAGTAATAGTTTTTGCTGCCGACCCTATCATCTCCTTTCTAATCATTAAGATTTCTGTGAATTCACCCATTGGCCCACTCTGTACTGGGGAAAAGAACCTGAATCTGTTCAGCTTAATCTTTACATCCATGTATAATTGTAAACCTTTATTGCCTCTTCTCCGTTATTTTCACTCACTTTGTTTATCGTGTGGGGCCATTAGAAGGTACATAGTTGTCTAAAACAGGGCATCATTTATGTATAGGACGTGTGGAAGAGGCAACGATTGTAATTCAGTGGATGCAAAAAAGCTGGAACAAAGGTGTGGGCAGCACAAAGCTTGGCAAGATTGGGTTCCAAATCTATCTATCTACATATTATCTATCTATATAATTAAAAATCTCATCTTGACCACTTCCTGTCTGCGCTGTATATTGATTTTAGAAAAAGCGCTACCCTATATCACTATGATTTTTGGCCATCTTACTCACAGCCCTCCTCCACTGAGCAGACCCCGAGGATTTTTCCCATCGATGAAAAATAAAAAAGTTATGAGTGTTTAAAAAACCTTGACATCCTCTCGCCTGTCAATCACCGTGATGAAGGTAACGCCCCTTCCGGGGGGTGGGGGGGGGGGCAGGACTGTAAAAGCCCCGGATGTCTGGATGTGACTCAGTCACTTTGCAAGATCACAAGGCAGAGGCCATGACTCGCATTCTAAGCTGTGAATCAACAGAACCGTGAGTCTGCAATGTACTTGCAATAAACAATTAGTTAGCCCTTAATGACAATGCCATGAGTTGTTTGGCCTGCTGCCCTGCCTGTGCTTGAAACTGCAATGCTTTATTAGGTCCGACTGTGTTTGTAAGGAATAAATGCTTTATTAGGTCCGACTGTGTTAGGTTCAAAAGTCCCGCTGATTTCGTGACTTCCGCTTAGTGGACAGGTCGCGCTGATTGCCTAGCTTCCGGTGGGTGCAGAGGTCGCGCTGATTGCGTAATTTCCGGTGAATGCAGAGGTCGTGCTGATTGCGTAATTTCCGGTAAGTGCAGAGGTCGCGCTGATTGCAGAAGTGCCGCTGACTGCGGAAGCCCCAAAGTGGAGAGGCCACGCTCAGCCATGTGAGTATTCAAGAAAGTTTACTGCCATATATATGGTGTGTGAGTCAGTGAGTGTGTGTGTGTGTGTGTGTGTGTGTGTGTGTGTGTGTGTGTGTGTGTGTGTGTGTGTGTGTGTGTGTGTGTGTGTGTGTGTGTGTGTGTGCGCGCGTGCGTGTGTGTGTGTGTGTGTGTGTGTGTGTGAGAATGTGTGGGAGTGTGTGGGAGTGCGTGTGACTGAGTGAGTCACAGTGACTGAGCTGCCAGCCCAAGAATCCATTTGGTCCACAATGTCCATATTAGCCCTCTGGAAACCAGTCCCTTCGGCCCACAGCATCATGCTAGCGCCCCAGAAAGCCCTCCCCCCCTCCCCCCCTCCCCCAACTGGCCAGCAATATTGGAATTGGTGGAGAGGAGGAATATTGCGTTGGGGCCACAGTTTAAGAATAAGGAGTAAGCCATTTAGAACGGAGACGAGGAAACATTTTTTCTCACAAAGTGGTGAGTCGGTGGAATTCTCTGCATCAGAGGGCGGTGGAGGCAGGTTCCCTGGATGCTTTCAAGAGAGAGCTAGATAGGGATCTTAAAAATAACGGAGTCAGGGGATTTGGGGAGAAGGCAGGAACGGGGTACTGATTGGGGATGATCAGCCATGATCACATTTAATGGCTTGAAGGGCAGAATAGCCCACTCCTGCACCTATTGTCTTATTGTCTATTGGGACCAGCCCTCTCGTGTGAAGCTGGGACCCAACTTGTCCCACTTAGTCTAGTATATTTCTAAAACTCTATCTTGACCACTTCCTGTCTGCGTTGTAATTAAATTTGCACAAAAACGATCCCCTATAACGCTACGGTTTTTTGGCATCTTACTCAGCATTCTCCTCTGCTGCAAGTCAAATAAGCTTTGTTCCGATCAGTGAAATAGTACAAAAGTTATGAAGGTTTCGAAGGTTACACATCCCCCACCCCCCACAACCCCCCACCCCCCTCCCACCCCTCCCCCACACACCCCCTCCCCCTCCCCCACCCACCCCCACCCCCCTCACCCACCCACCGCTCTCCACTCCCCCCCACCCCCCACACCCCCACATCCCCCCTCCCCGACAACCCCCCTATACCCCCCTATACCCCCCACCCCCCCCCCCCCCCCACACCTACTCCCCGGAGTGGTGGAACATTGCTTTGGGGGATCGGGTTGCGTTGGGGGAACAGGTGAGTGGTGGAATATTGCGATGGGGAATGGGTTGCAATTGGGGGGGGGACGTGGCCTCCCGTGTGACTGGGACCCAACGGGTCCCACTTAGTCTAGTAGAGAACTAAAAAGTTAAAATGGTATAGTGGCATCTAGTATAATGAAGAGTGAGGGACTTGAAGAGGGGAGTCTTAATTTCCCTGCTGCCAAGGCAATGCTGTTAGCAACATCCAGCGGGTTATTGTTGATGGCAGCTTTGCATGGATATTGAACATCTATTCGAAAAAAACAATACATTATACTGACCGCTTGCTCTCAGCACCATCAGATGAATTGGAGGCTTTGGTTGCAGCCATTCTACCATAATTTAGAACAGTTATCTTTGTTTTAGTTGAGACATACAGCTAAGTTTAGAGATACAGTGTCGATACAAGCCCTTCGACCCACCGAAACCACACCGAACATCGATCACTCGCTCAATAGTTCTATGTTATCCCACTTTCTCACCCGCTCCCTACACACTGAGAGCAATTTACAGAGGTCAATTAACCTACAAACCTGCATGTGTTTTGAATGTGAGAGGGAATTTTGAGAAAGCCCACGCGGTCACACTGCGCACGGGCAGCACCCACAGTCGGCTCTCTGGCGCTGTGAGGCAGCAACTCTACCGCTGTGCTACTGTGCTGCCATGATTGCTAATTATAGGTCATCAACTGGACTAAAACAGCTTTCGCTCTTAAAAGAGGAAACATTTGATCATTGAATCATTGAATGACACAAGATAATGAACGGCTCCAAACACAAGGCGTAGCTATGGGCACACGCATGGGCCCCAGCTACGCTTGCCTCTTTGTCGGGTACGTCGAACAATCCTTGTTCTCGGCGTACCAGGGCCCCATCCCCGACCTCTACCTCTGTTACATCGACGACTGCTTTGGTGTCACCTCCTGCACCCACACACAACTGACTGACTTCATTCATTTCACCACCAACTTCCATCCGGCACTCAAATACACTTGGACCATTTCCGACATTTCCCTACCATTCCTTGACCTCACCATCTCTATTGCAGGTGATACACTCCTGACCGACATCCACTACAAACCAACTGACTCCCACAACTACCTGGACTACTCTTCCTCCCACCCTGCTTCCTGTAAGGACTCCATCCCCTATTCCCAATTCCTCCGTCTACGCCGCATCTGCTCCCAGGATGAGGTGTTCCACACCAGGTCATCACAAATGGCCTCATTCTTCAGAGAACGGGGATTCCCCTCCCCCACTATTGATGAGGCTCGCACCAGGGTCTCCTCCATACCCCGCAACACTGCCCTCGCTCCCCATTCCCCCCACTCGCAAACAGGGCAGAGTCCCCCTGGTCCTCACATTTCACCCCACCAGCCGGCAAATACAACATATAGTCCTCCGCCAGTTTCGCCACCTCCAACGTGACCCCTCCACCCGCCACATCTTCCCATTTCCCCCCTGTCTGCCTTCCGCAAAGACCGCTCCCTCCGCAACTCCCTTGTCAATTCTTCCCTCCCCTCCCGCTCTACCCTTCCCCAGGCACTTTCCCTTGCAACCGCAAGAAATGCAACACTTGTCCCTTCACCTCCCCCCCTCCACTCCTTTCAGGGACCCAAGCAGTCCTTCCAGGTCCGACAGAGGTTCACCTGCACCTCCTCCAACCTCATCTACTGCATCAGCTGCTCCAGATGCCAGAAGATCTATATCGGTGAGACCAAGCGGAGGCTTGGCGATCGCTTCGCCGAACACCTCCGCTCGGTCCGCAATAACCAACCCGACCTCCCGGTGGCTCAGCACTTCAACTCCCCCTCCCATTCCGCATCCGACCTCTCGGTCCTGGGCCTCCTCCACGGCCAGAGTGAGCAACACCGCAAGCTGGAGGAACAGCACCTCATATTCCGCTTGGGGAGTCTGCATCCTTTGGGCTTGAACATTGAATTTTCTCAATTCTGTTAACCCTTGCTGTCTCCTCCCCTTCCCACCTCTCCCTCAGCCCTCGGGCCCTGGCATTCCCTCTATCTCTATCTCCCTCCCCCACCCCAGTCGCACCAGCTTCTCATTTTCACACCACAAACAGCTTACAATGGCTTGTTCCCTTTATCACCGATACTTTTTTGCATATCTTTCATTCATTGTTCCTTATCTCTCCACATCACCGTCTATATCTCTCGTTTCCCTGATCCCTGACCAGTCTGAAGAAGGGTCTCGACCCGAAACGTCGCCTATCTCCTTCGATGCTGCTGCACCCGCTGAGTTTCTCCAGCTTTTTGTGTACCCTCGATTCTCCAGCATCTGCAGTTCCTTCTTTAACAAAACAACATAATGAACGGTTTGCTGTTTTGTTTTGAGCCGCAGTCCTTTGTTCATTGTCTTGCAGTTTTTTTGTTATCTTTAAATATTTATCCAAATCTATATGACGCATCACTGTTAAAACTGCTTCTGTCAGACTTACAAAATAGTGGACCTGCTAATACCTGGAGCATTGTGTGCAGTTTCGGTCTCCAAATTTGAGGAAGGACATTCTTGCTATTGAGGGAGTGCAGCGTAGGTTCACGAGGCTAATTCCCGGGATGGCGGGACTGTCATATGTTGATAGAATGGAGCGGCTGGGCTTGTACACTCTGGAATTTAAAGGATGAGAAGGGATCTTATTGAAACATATAAGATTATTAAGGGATTGGACACGCTAGAGGCAGGAAACATGTTCCCGATGTTGGGGGAGTCCAGAACCAGGAGCCACAGTTTAATAATAAAGGTTAGGCCGTTTAGAATGGAGATGAGGAAATACTTTTTCATGCAGAGTGTTATGAGTCTGTGGAATACTCTGCCTCAGAGGGCGGTGGAGGCCTATTCTCTGGATGCTTTCACGAGAGAGTTAGATAAAGCTTTTAAAGATAGCGGAATCAGGGGATATTGTGAGAAGGCGATGCTAGCTCGAAGGGCCGAATGGCCTACTCCTGCACCTATTGTCTATTGTCTGATACTGGGAAAAAGAAAATCCTCATCTTGCATCTGGAGAACATTTGCCAATCACCTGTCCATTGTTTTCTACTGTGGCAGATATTTCTCCTTATTTGTGCAGGAAGGAACTACAGATGCTGGTTTATACTGAAGATAGGCACAAAATGCTGGAGTAACTTAGCAGGGTCAGGCAGCATCCCTGAAGTAAAGGAACAGGTGATGTTTCGGGTCAGTTCTATTCTGAAGAAGGGTTCCGACCCGAAACATCACCAGCTCCTTTTCTCCAGAGATGCTGCCTGACCCGCTGAGTTGCTCCAGGACTTGGTGTCATTTCTCCTTATTTAATGGTTAAAACCATTCTTGGATTGTGATAATTCTCTCAAATCTAACCACTGAAATTTCATTACCTGTCTCTTCCCATGTTTTGATGTTGACTGACCTAAGACTTGTCCAGAAATGTTTATATTTCAGGAATGCCTCCTTCCTTGACATTTGGAAATTATATACCAAAAATAAACAAGCATTGCAAATAATGGCATGTCGGAAATCAGCATTTAAGAATACATATATTTCTATCAGACACAGGATGAATTGGACTTTATATATCTACGTTGGATAAACTTATGTAAAATGTTAAAAAATTATATCTGACTTTTAAAAGTCATCTTCATCTCATGTATATTTCTGTGTTGATATGTTCCCCCTTCCTAGTGAAACTAGTAATTTATTTCAAACTGGTGAATCACCTCCTAATGGTATTATATGTGAGATATGTTGCAGAACTCATTGGAAAGTAAGCCTAGTGAATTCATTGACAGATTATGCATCTCCAATATTCTCTGGTTTGCTGGAAAAGACCATTAGACCCGGCTGAGTTATGGATGTTCCGCACATGGTCACTAGCGTGACATTACCCGCAAAATTGATGGGTTACCAAACGTTGTGCACCAGTCCAGAAACTGTAAGCTCCGTCTATGGGCAACCCAGAAATCTACACTTGTGCATTGATCTGATACGCAATCTGGAGAATCGTAATATCAGTGTCTTTCTGCACTCAAACTTCTGTCCTTGATTTAGTTTAGTTTAGAGATAAAGCACGGAAACTGTCCCTTCGGTCCACGGGTCCGCACCAACTAATGATCCCCGCACATTAACACCATCTGACCATTGACACTTATATCAAGCCAATTAACCTGCGTACCTGTAGCTGGGCATCTTTGGAGTGTGGGCGGGAACCGAAGATCTCGGAGAAAACCCACGTGGTCACAGGGAGAACGAACAAACTCCATCCAGAGAGCACCCGTAGAACCTGGGTCTCTGGCGATGTAAGCTCTGTGAGGCAGCAACTCTACCGCTGTGTCACCGTGCCGCCCACCTGTGCTATTGTTGCAGAGAAGCACAGTTGTACCAGACATTGTTCCGGCTGCAGTCATAGTACTGTGTCACCTGCTATTGGACGGTCATCGTTCAACTGGAAAGAGTGAAGAGAAGATTTACGACGACGTTGCCAGGACTTGGGCCTGAGCTATAGGAAGAGGTTGGGCAGGCTAAGACTTTATTCTTTGGAGAACAGGAAGATGAGGTTTTAGTTACCGAGCATCATTTAATTGATTACTGTCACGTGTACCGAGGTGCAGTGAAAAGCTTTTTTGGTTGCGTGCTATCCAGGCAGCGAAAAGACTGCACCTGATTGCAAACAAGCTGATGCGCAAAGTCTTTTACCCAAAGTCGGGGAATCAAGAACCAGAGGACATGGTTTTAAAGTGAGAGGGGAAAGATTTAATAAGTACCAGAGGGGCTTTTCTTTCACTCAAAGGGTGGTTGGTGTATGGAACGGGCTGCCAGAGGAGGTAGTTGAAGGAGGTACTATAAGAACATTTAATAGACTCTTGGACAGGTACATGAATTGGAAATGTTTAGAGGGATTGGGCCAAACACATGCAGGTGGGACTAGTAGGCAGGGGAAAGTTGGGCTGAAGGGCCTGTTTCCACGCTGTATACCTCTATGACCGTGACTATAAATAAGAAACATTCAGGGATTAGACATAAGGCCCTGTTACAAGGTTCTTGACCCGAAACATCACCTATTCCTGCTCTCCAGAGATGCTGCCGGTCCCGTTGAGTTACTCTAGCATTTTGTGTCAATCTGCTGCCCTGTTACAATAGTTGGTTTAGCTAATCAATGCTTTAACCAGCTGGGACTCTGTGGTGATTTGCAACAGCCAACTGATAGAGAATTTGCTGAAACATTAAAAAAACATTCTGTCTAAGTATTCTAAAGTTCAGAGTATATTCCCATTGATGCAGAAGCTGTACTATTGTGTACTAATCTGCTGCGTACAATTCCCATAGAAGCAGATTTAACACCTGAAAGCTTCCTTAATATCTCAATCCGACAGAAGACAAATAGCTGGGGTTTCTTACAGTCGCAGTTGTCATAATTCAGCCACAGGCAAAACACACAGCAATGTTAAGTTAACGGTATATGCAAGGTAAGGCATTTGGGACTGAGCTGAGGAAATATTGTTTCAGAGGGTGAAGAACCAGGGGAGTTATTTTCTCACGAAAATAAATGTATTCAATTATTTACAATAATATTCACACAACAAACAAGAACAAAGCACGCACCTCCATAATACAAAATTGGCAAGTTCATTGATAAGTTCATAAGCAATAGGAGCAGAATTAGGTAGACAA
Source organism: Okamejei kenojei (assembly GCA_035221665.1). Lineage (NCBI taxonomy): Eukaryota > Metazoa > Chordata > Chondrichthyes > Rajiformes > Rajidae > Okamejei > Okamejei kenojei. Next base: position 14,346,616 of record CM069155.1, read on the forward strand.
AAGTGCTGGAGAAACTCAGCGGGTGCAGCAGCATCTATGGAGCGAAGGAGATAGGCAACGTTTCGGGAGCAGAATTAGGATATTTGGCCCATCAAATCTACTCTGCCCTTCAATCAAGCCTTCTCCCCATAATGTCTGACACCCATACTAATCAAGAATATGTCTATCTCTGCTTTAAAAATACACAATGACTTGGCCTCCACAACCGCCTGAATTCAACAGATTCACCACCTTTTGACTAAAGAAATTCCACATTATCTCCATTTAGATTCCATACTACATAACATGAAATTACTGTTTACAATGCTGATCCTAGATACATTCCCCATGGTGACCAGTGACCCTGGAACTCCTCCATGGTGCTCTTTCTCAAGGGACACCTTGGGTAGTGGCAGAATTTTCCCTCAAGGGACACCGCGGCAGATTTTTTTACAGCAGCCATTTAAAATTAAAAACCTACATCTTCAAAATGCAAAGAAATATAGTCGATTTCTACTCACAATTTCCGTGATATGTCTTCACATCAGACTCATCAGAGTCGATTTGTCTTCAAATCTTCAAAGACCTCTACGCCTTCTCTGGCCGAGATCTATTTTTTTCAGTACCGCGGCTGGAACCGGAATTCTGGCCCAAACCTCTCTGAGATCTTAGTCAAATCTTCTGTCCCACTCTGACTTGTATTCAGCCCCTGTCGGTGGATTCCTGGGCACAGACGTAATCCTGGAAAAGGGGCAGGGGAGTTCTTTACCACAGAAGGCAAATGGCGGTGAAGTTGTTGAATACATTTAAGAAGGAGGCAGATTTGTAGAGGTAAGAAGCATCAAGGGATTTGAAGAGAGATCTGGAATATGGAACGTGTCGGAAGGAACTGCTGGTTGGTGGCTGTTTTACACCGAAGATAGACAAAAAAATGTTGGAGGAACTCAGCATCTCTGGAGAAAAGGAATGAGTGATGTTTCGGGTGGAGGCCCTTCTTCTGGAATATGGTATTGATATAGAGGATTATTATGGATTGTACAGAATAACAAGTAGGTTCAAAGGGCTAAATGACCAGATTCTGCTCATATTTTTCTTTCTCTAATTCATTGCTATTCATGTCATTAATTCAGACTGTGTTAAAAGGATGATAAGACATAAAACATGCGGGTTTGTTGGGTTAATTGGCCTTTGTAAAGATCCCCCTCGTATAGGGAGTGCATGAGAAAGTGGGATAAGATATAACTAGTGTGAACAGGTTATTGGTAGTCAGTGTGGACTTGGTGGGCAGAATGGCCCATATCCATGCTGTATCTCTAAACTAAACGTATGTAATCTCACAGCCTTAAAGAGCAATTGCATACCTCCTATTTTCTTCATTGTTCAATAAAATCATGGCTGATTTGGGACAAATTCTGTTTATCAGAGAGATGGCGAGAGATCCATGGAGTACATGGATTGTTGTCAAAACACACTTGGTTCACTAATACCTATCATTAGTTTCAGTTTAATGTAGAAATACAGCGCGGAAACAGGCCCTTCGGCCCACCGGGTGTGCGCCGACCAACGATCCCCGCACACAGTAGCACTGTCCTTCACACTGTGGACAAGTTACACTTTACAGAAGCCAATTAACCTGCAAATATGTACGTCTTTGGGTGTGGGAGGAAGCTGGAGCACCCGGAGGAAAACCACGTGCCCATAGGGAGAATGTACATACCCCGTCATTCAGCGCCCGTAGTCAGGATCGAACCCTGGTCTCTGGCGCTGTAAGGCTGTACTTTCCCAGGTACGGGAGCCTGAAATCTGCAACATCCAGGTTCAGGAACAGCTGCTTCCCCACAGCCATCAGACTATTAAACTCAACTCAAACAAAAATCTGAACTTTAATAACCTATTGCACTTTATCTGCTTATTCGTGTGTGTATATATATATTCAATGGTATATAGACACACTGATCTGTTCTGTATTTACTTATGCCTATAATATTCCGTTGTGCTGAAGCAAAGCAAGAATATCATTGTCCTATCTGGGACACATGACAATAAACACTCTTGAATCTTGAATCTTCTATGTCCTATAATTTGCGATAGAATACAAATATGTTGCATCAGCAAATTGGATTTGTGTTGCAAATCGCATGTTTTGTTTCCTATAATGCGATATTGTCCCCGTGCTTCAATGCTGCGAGCCCGGTGTTGGGATGCTGGAGGTAATATGCAAGAGGTTAATGAGTGCTCGATGTTTTGAATGCAACCTCTAGAATACCTTGAGAAATAACAGCTGGGTGTGCAGCGGAGTAGCTCCATCATGCCACTAAAATTGGGGTCAGAAGAGAGCATCACTGGAGCAAGACTGTGATTAGCGGAAATCAAATACAAAGCATAAGGTAAGAAAATGCAAACGGCTGTGCTTTTTGGCTCTCAGATAACTCAAGCAGTTGAGATAATAAAAAAAAGTCAGCAGTTTACTAACTGCAACATGCAAAAAAAAAGTTATTAATTTGCAACATTGGTTGCCAAATAACAAGTTATGATAGATGATGTAACCTTGTGAAAAATCTCACCAATATTTGACATTTACAAAATTATTTTTCACCATTAGTGGGAAGACTATATTTTCCAAGTCGAAGCCAGGTAGAAGATGAAGACTGCAGTATTTAATTAAAATGAGAAATCAGAGGGTGGGGGTTGGACGCCCCCATGCATCACTGTTATAAACCTGCTTATGTCATAGCAGTACATCTTGGCAGCACTCTCACTTGCCACAATGCAGACTGATTCATTACAGTTCTATAATCGGAAAACACAACTGCTGCGAATATTTGTTAATAATGACTGAGTGTACTTGTACTTATATTTAATCCACTTTCTCTTTAGGATATTATTAGACTTTTCTTTAGACCTCGGAGATGCAGCGTAGAAACAGGTCCTTCAGCCCACTGAGTCCGCACAGACTTGCGATCACCTGTACACCAGCACTGGGGACAAGTTACAACTTACATGGGCCAATTAACCTACAAACCTGCATGTCTTTGGAATGTAGACAAAAATGCTGGAGAAACTCAGCGGGTGAGGCAGCATCTATGGAGCGAAGGAATAGGTGATGTTTCGGGAGACCCTCAGACTGATGTTGGGGGGGGGGGGGGGGGGGGAAGAAGAAAGGAAGAGGCGGAGACCGTGGGCTGTGGGAGAGCTGGGAAGTGGGAGGGGAAGAAGGGAGAAAGCAAGGACTACCTGAAACTGGAGAAGCCAATGTTCATACCGCTGGGGTTTAAAGTACCCAAGCGAAATATGAGGTGCTGCTCCTCATTTGCAGTAGGCCTCACTCTGGCCATGGAAGAGGCCCAGGACATACAGGTCAGATACGGAATGGGAGGGGGAGTTGAAGTGCTGAGCCACCGGGAGATCAGGTTGGTTAATGCGGACTGAGTGGAGGTGTTGGGAGAAGCGATCGCCAAGCCTGCGCTTGGTCTCACCGATGTAGAGCAGTTGTCACCTAGAGCAGTGGATGCAATAGATGAGGTTGGAGGAGGTGCAGGTGAACCTCTGCCTCACCTGGAAAGACTGTTTGGGTCCTTGGATGGAGTCGAGGGGGGAGGTAAAGCGACAAGTGTTGCAAGGGTAAGTGCCAGGGGAGGGGGTGGTTTGGGTGGGAAGGGACGAATTGACCAGGGAGTTACGGAAGGAGCGGTCTCTACGGAAAGCCGAAAGGGGAGGAGATGGGAAGATGTGGCCAGTGGTGGGATCCCGTTGGAGGTGGCTAAAATGTCAAATAAAATTATCTGTTGTATGTGACGATTGGTTGGGTGGGAGGTGAGGACAAGGGGGACTCTGCCCTTGTTACGAGTGGGGGTTGGGGAGTGAGAGCGGAGCTACTGGATATAGAAGAGACCCTGGTGAGAGCCTCATCTATAGTAGAAGAGGGGAACCGCCGTTCCCTAAAGAATGAAGACATCTCTGATGCCCTGGTTTGGAACACCTCATCCTGGGCGCAGATGCGGCGCAGACGGAGGAATTGGGAGTAGTTACCTGCGATGGAGATAGTGAGGTCAAGAAACGGTAGGGAGATGTCGGAAATGGTCCAGGTGAATTTGAGTGCCAGATGGAAGTTAGTGGTGAAATGGATGAAGTCAGTGAGTTCTGCATGGGTGCAGGAGGTGGCACCAATGCAGTTGTCGATGTGGAGTTCGGGGATAGGGCCACGGTACGCCTTTGGAATGTGTCTTTGGAATGTGCCAGGAGACCAGAGCACCTGGGGAAACCCACACGGTCACAGGGAGAACGTACAAACTCCGTACAGACAGCATCGGGTCTGGGGCACTGTAAGGCACCAGCGCGACCTCTACACCACCGTGCCGCTTTGATGATCTTTACAACTTGGACTGATGAAGTACTTCCTTCATTTAACAGCAATTATTTTCCATGAAGAATTTGGATTTTAAAATGTCTACTTTAAAATGTGCACATTACATAGTAAGATTAACGTGACAGATATTTGCATGGGGGCACCACGGTTCACATTTGTAGCTAAAAAGATATTCATCTTGCACTATCTGTATTATCCCACAAATATTCTGGTGAATTGTCTCATTCGGGTGCATTGATTTTTGTTGTGGGAAATCATTACAGCAAGGCTGTTGCCATAACTCATAGTTGCTATATTTGAACAAAGCTAGCTGGAGGTTGGTTCACCTAACGCACGTTATTTTTAAAAGTGAAATTTGATTTCTTTCAAAATAGATCATTTCCACGGATGAACCTGCATCTATCGGAAAGTTAGACCCAGCCCTCCCATAGCAGCTGAAACTGAAAGTCCCCCACTATGTCCGTGATGGAGCTGTGACCACACGGTTTGTTTCCCGCCTCCCACTTTGAGGGGCCGCTGAGCTTTCATCGGCTGCTTGGTTGTGAAGTTTCACAGTTCACTGCGGACAACCTGAGCACTTGCCAAAGTTCACAGACTTTGGACTTTACCTTAAACTTTAGAGGTGCAGTGTGAATAAAAGGCCCTTTGGGCCTGTGCTGACCAACTATCACCCACGATCGTGAGCTCCATCCTACACAGTTGGGGAAAGTGTATAGGCCGATTAGCCTACAAAATTGCACGCCTTTGGAATGTGGGAAGAAACCGGAGCACCCGGAAAAACCCCGCACGGTCACAGGGAGAACACACAAACTCCGTAGTCAGCACCCGTGGTCAGGGTCGACCCTGGGCCTCTGGCGCTGTGAGGCAGCAGCTCTACTGCTGCGCCCCTGGGGTGAGATTGAATAGACGGTTCTTGGTTTCCTTGCAGTGAGGGAGATGGAGGGGTCACTAACAGGGAGTTAGTACACTAACTGGGAGCATTTTCTTCAGCTACTAGTTGCTGAGGCATTTATTTAGTAGGCGACTCTTAGTGTGATCCTGCTGACAGGACACATTAGGTGAGGCATCAGTGTGCCAATGTGTGGCCACTCAGGGTGGGTATGGAGACTAAGGCATGTACCTTGGCAAAAGCTCACTCTCCCAGTCATACATGCGGAATATGAGGTTGGGTATATTCCCTTTGGATAGCTTACAACCCAGCAGTATGAACGTTGGATTCTCCAGTTTTACGTAACTACATAACCCTCCCTCTCTCACTGGTGGTGTTTCAGAGGCTTTTAGATAGGCACGTGGCAGTGCAAGGAAAAGACATGTAGGCATGGACCATGGACAGGCAGACAAGATCAGTTTAACTTGACATCATGTGCAGCGAGACCTGGGTGTCATGGTACACCAGTCATTGAAAGTAGGCATGCAGGTTCAGCAGGCAGTGAAGAAAGCAAATGGTATGTTAGCATTCATAGCAAAAGGATTTGAGTATAGGATCAGGTAGGTTCTACTGCAGCTGGACAGGGTCTTGGTGAGGCCACACCTGGAGTATTGCGTACAGTTTTGGTCTCCTAATCTGAGGAAAGGCATTCTTGCCATAGAGGGTGTACAGAGAAGGTTCACCAGACTGATTCCTGGGATGTCAGGACTTTCATATGAAGAAAGACTGGATAGACACGGCTTGTACTCGCTAGAATTTAGAAGATTGAGGGGGGATCTTAGAGAAACTTACAAAATTCTTGCGGGGTTGGACAGGGTAGATGCAGGGAGATTGTTCCCAATGTTGGGGAAGTCCAGAACAAGGGGTCACAGTTTAAGGATAAGCGGGAAGTCTTGAAGGACCGAGATGAGAAAAACATTTTTCACACAGAGAGTGGTGAGTCTGTGGAATTCTCTGCCACAGAAGGTAGTGGAGGCCAGTTAATTGGCTATATTTAAGAGGGAGTTAGATGTGGCCCTTGTGGCTAAGGGGATCAGGGGGGTATGGAGAGAAGGCAGGTACAGGATACTGAGTTGGATGATCAGCCGTGATCATATTGAATGGCGGTGCAGGCTCGAAGGGCCGAGTGGCCTGCTCCTGCACCTATTTTCTATGATTCTATGTGTGGCACAAACATTGTGGGCCGAAGGGCCCATTACGTTATTGTTAAATAGTCTTTTTTTTGGCATACCAAAAAAGATGTGGGAAGTATTTTCTCGGCTTGTATGTGTGTGTGTATGTAATACCTGGAAAATGGCCTTAATTCTAAGCATTCATCTTTTTAATCTGGTTTGGCGTAATGGAGGCATATATGCCAACCAAGATGACTTTTTTCTTCTGTTTGATCTGCAGGAAGGTTGAAATCATTCAATACTTGTGCACGTTTCGTGAAGCATACGTTCCACACAACCTATGCACTTTGACCTGCCGAGTGAAAAGAATCAACTTTCCCATCCCTGTGCCCACGTTTTTGTCATCGGCTTTTCAGTTTGACAGTATACTATGCGATTTACACATTTAATCCAAGATGCATTTAATTCATTGAAATATAATGAATCCAGAGTAAAAATAAATGGAAATGATTATTTATTTTGAAATTGCATCAGATTGGAGTTTCTGCAGCATTTAAATCTCTTTACACACCTAATGACACAAGCTGCAGTGTTCCATTTTAAACCATGCTGGAATCTAAATATGGCTTTACACCAAAAATTTCATTCCCCAAAGCAAATAATTATAGGTTATAGGCTGGTGTGTAGCTCTTAAAGAGACAGCAGGGACATGGGGAATAGGAAATGTTCTTGGATTTCTTGATGTTCGTGATTTCTATTAGTTCAGAAATACCGCACATGGCAAGTTATTTCAGAGGTTGTGCATTTTACATGGAGAACTAATGGGGCGTTAAGTCCAGAGTCACAATAATACCTGTAATGATGTCTCCCTTATTTCATTTGGACAATTCATTAGCAAAGCAACCGAGTTTGGATTCAGTCTCTGGAATTTGGACTTTAGAGATGCAGCTTGGAAACAGGCCCTTTGGCCCACTGAGTCCATACCATGTCCATGATCACCCGTACACTAGTTCTATCCCACACACTCGGGACAAGTTACAGAAGCTGAGTGACCTACAAACTTTCATGTCTTTGGGATGTGGAATGAAATAGGAGTACCAACGTAGTCACGGGGAGAATGTACAAACCCTGTACAAAGAGCACCCGATCGCAGCACATTTGGGAACAAGCAAACTCCCATGTGATCATCTCTTCCTTGCCGTCAGAATGAATAGGAGCAGTGAATATATGTGATTGAGCACATACTATAGATTATTATTTGTATTTAATGGTCTTCGTGCATCGATTAAAATAATTAATTGGTTTGCTCACGAATACACACAAAAGATAGTGACAAAGGGCGGCACGGTGGTGCAGCGGTAGAGTTGCTGCCTTGCAGCACCAGAGGCCCTGGTTCGATCCTGACTACGGGTGCTGTCTGTATGGAGTTTGTACGTTCTCCCTTGGGTTTTCTCCAGAAGCACCGGTTTTCCTCCCACTTTCAAAAAACATACAGGTTTGTCGGTAAATTGACTTTGGTAAAATTGTTAAATTGTCCCTCGTGTGTAGGATAGCGCTAGTGTACGGGGACCGTTGGTCAATGCGGACTCGATTGGGGGGGCGGGGGGGGGAAGGTCCTGTTTCCAAGCCTCATCTCTAAACTGAAATAAACTCATGAAAAAACTAAGCTCAATCTTGCTCAGAGCAAAATACTGCAGATACTGGAAATCTGACGTCAGACAGAAAACTGCAGTGGTCAGGCATTATTTGTTGAGAAAAGAACACAATTGATCTATCAAGTTAACTCTTCCCTCCGTGGGTGGTCTGCATGTGTTTCCCGTTTCATTTCTTGGTGTTCAGTTGTTCTTTGGCTGTTATCTACAAAACCAATGTATAGTTTTGATCTTAATAAAAATCAGCTTCATGCTCCCGATTAATATTTTAACACGCATTAGCTTTCACAATGCTTGTGTTAGAAATTTTACATTCCAGGCGTTGGGATTAGTTTTGATTTGTATAGTGACCATAGATTGGCTTCTAATTAGACTGTCGCTAACTTGAAAAGAAATTCTATTGCTTCGCAGGTGAATGAAAAACAATACCTATTTATCTGCAAAGAAAACGGTACACCATTAAATAACTTGTGTGTATGAGCATTATCAAGTGCTTTTATGCAAGAGAAGGTTGGAAAGGTTTCTTCAGATACATTTTGCATAAAAGTTGAAACTGCATCACTGATATTTCCTGTCAAGTTGTTTGTGACAACACACAGAGGAAGACACCTCTTATCTCTGTGAAAGGTGGCACATTCACAATAAATCCAGTAAACAACTCATTAGGAGTGAGGTTGGTGACAGATTTCTAACAGCGTATCATCTGTAATTTCTTGGCTGCACTATTCTTATTACAGTAATGGTTTCTTTTGAACTGACAGCATATTGCCTCCAATAGTTTCTTCCACAGTTGCACAACTTTTCACCGACTTTGTAAAAAGTTTATCACCAGGGCATGGGCTATTAATAAAAATCAATAAATGAATGCTGGCAAGGGCACTGGTTGAACTGTCTGAAGAAGGGTCTCGAACCGAAACGTCACCCATTCCTTCTCTCCAGAGATGCTGCCTGTGCCGTTATATCTCTCGTTTCCCTGATCCCTGACCAGTCTGAAGAAGGGTCTCGACCTGAAACGTCGCCTATCTCCTTCGCTCCTTAGATGCTGCTGCACCCGCTGTGTTTCTCCAGCTTTTTGTGTAACCCTCGATTCTCCAGCATCTGCAGTTCCTTCTTTAACAACATGCTGCCTGTGCCGTTGGGATATCCAGCATTTTGTTTCTATTACTGGTTGAACAATTTCATTATTGCTGGAACTAACAAACCGTGGGTTTTTTTTGGCATAGTTGCTTAATCCTTTAGATAAAGAAGAGTTGTGTTGTAAGAGTTGGGGAAATTGGACTTTGTGTATGGGACTGGTGCACTTTATTATGCTCTCTGTATCTTCCCCTTTATTCTCTGTGGTTTGTCACCTTGTCGTGGTGGAGAAGCTTGTGTGGTCCTGAGATCCTGAGAGCGATGCCGTCTGGAGCTGTGCTCCTGATAGGGCCACCCATGGCGGTAAGGTCGAGGGGGAGGTCTCTGACAAAGAGCAATCCAACCAAGGCCTCAACGGTGAAACAGATGGAGGACGATGGCTGACCTTAGTGGGGCATCACAACGGCTGGGAAGGCGGGTGAAGGCTGCAGCAGAAAAGGGTCTCCGGTCGTCTTGGACTCCATGCCACTGGATCCTGACTCAGATCTGTCAAGAACCATATGGTGGCTGTTTGTGCACCAGTCTCCCCACGTTAAACAAAGTCATGCACAGGCATCCTCCAACCCTGGACACACCCATGGTCAGCCACCTTTGCTCGACCTGTTGTACATAAGTTTACTTGATTGTATTGGTGGTAAATATTATCTGATTTGATTGTGTATCATTCAGAACAAACCTTATCACTGCCCCTCAGTACGTAACAATAATAAACTTAAACCTAATGTATTTAGGAGTAGCCATTTCCCATTGGAATGAGCATTCAATCTGTATGGGGAATTTAAAAAAAGTCATCGATGGTTTGTGGAGTATCAGAGCACAACAAGAACAGTCTACTGCGCCTGTGCCTTCATTCAAAGTACTTTTTAATCAGTCCCTTGATCTTTTCTAAAGCCTTGCAAAATGTTACCTTTCAACTATTTGATCTGCCACAGAGTGAAGCAGTGTGGAAACAGGCCCTTCGGCCCAACTTGCCCATACCGAACAACATGTCCCACCTGCCTGCTTTTGGTCCACATCCCTCCAAACCTGTCCTAGCCATGTACATGTCCAAATATTTCTTAAACATTGCAATGGTACCTGCCACAACTACCTCCTCCGGCAACATGTTCCATACATCCACCACCCTTTGTGTGAAAAAGTTACAACTCAGATTCTTATTCAATCTTTTCCCCTTCACCGTAAACCTAAGTCCATCTGTCTTGAATCTTGTTCCATTGCTTGCACGAACTTGCATTTACACCACACACCATGCTGATCTTTTCTAAATAAAAATAGTTTCTCAAGGTGGAATTTTGCTAATTGTTCTCTGGTTCCCAGCACTACTCCTTCTGCCACTGGAGTGTTTCTCCTGCTTTACCCAGTTTAAAGCCCTCATGGTTTTAAACACTGAACGTGTTTTGCATTTGCTGCTCCATGGAAAATGATACTAGGTTCTTCAGTCTCCTCATATCTTCCATTTCCAGTCCTTCTTCCCACGATATAAGAGTTAAGCCCCTGTCCCACTTACGTGTCCTTGGCACGCTAATTACGCGTCCTCATGGTCGTGTTGAGGCGCGACGGTCCCGCGAAGGTCGTGTGCGACTTCATGCGTCCGCAGAGCCGTCTGGAGCGCGTGGCGTCATTTGAAGATGGACACAAAATGCAGGAGTAACTTGCGGGACCGGCAGCATCTCTGGAGAGAAGCAATGGGTGATGTTTTGGGTCGAGACCCTTCTTCAGTCTGAAACAAGGGTCTTGACCCGAAACATCATCCATTGCTTCTCTCCAGAGATGCTGCCGGTCCCGCTGAGTTACTCCAGCATTTTGTGTCTATCTTCAATTTTCTTGGCCCTGCTCTGGGAGTAGAAGTGGGGGCGGATCCGGACCGCAACGGCCGTGAGCCCCAGGCCGAGCTCGACGATCGTTTGCCTGCTTCTGCTGCTGTTGCAGGGGAGATGTTGCGTCGTGCCAGGGTCTTGGGCCTGTCCCACTTTGGCTGTCAGTTACGCGACAGGCTGGTGGCGCGCGAAGATTTTTGTTCGCTACAAAATTTCGGAGAGCCGAGCGATACCGCGTACAACTCCATACCCCTCCGTGCTTCTCAGTGGGACCGGTCCCGCGCGGCCACAAAATGCCCGTGCGCCTCAACGCGACGACGAGGTCGCGTAATTTGCGTGCCAAGGAAACGTAAGTGGGACAGGGCCTTTACCATTCAGTCTATACACTCCTTGACCAGGCCTCCATCTGCAACTGGCTTCTGGACTTCCTGACCAGCAGACCTCCGTTGGTTAGAATGTGTCAAAACATTGTCTCCTCCCTAACCCTCATCACTGGTGCTCCTCGTGAATAGGTGCACAGTACTCTTCTCTACTCCCAGTAAATCCATGAGTGTGTGGACAAGTATAAGGCAAACTCGTTCTTTAAGTTCCTCACCATCCATATCACCAGCAGCCTTACCTGGTCCGTTCACACTTATGTGGTGATAAAGATAATACATCAGCGTTGTTGTTGTTCATCCTTCGTAGTAGTAGAAGACCATGACTTCAGCGTTTTTGTTTGTGGGTCCGGGGGTGACTGGTGAGACCGAACCGGGCCCGGAAGGCTCGCCCGCATGTGGGACACAGCTGGGTGGGCAATACGGGTCCTGAAGTCATGACTTTCGCTTGATTAAAGTGAGGGAGAGTTGCGCAAATCGTCAGCCTCACTCTCTCGTCAGGATGCGGTGGATGGCCACCAGTGTTACATGTGAACATTGTGCCCTAATTGCGCTCCGTGATGCTTTGCTGGGTCAACCTTCCTACCCATTGGACCGCCAAATGGTGGTCTCCTCCGCGTATTCCGCCGGATCCAGTCTTCACCTTTCCTGAATAAGGTAATAGCCACAAGGCAGTAGAGGTTTGCGTTTGGTGTTTTCCTTCACCCCTCCAGGGTGTTATATGGAGGACCCCTGTGCGTTACTTTGTTTAACGTGGGGAGACTGGTGCACAGACAGCCACCCCACGGTTATTGACAGATCTGGGTCAGGATCCGGCGGCATGGAGTCCAAGCTGCAGCCTTCATCCGCCTTCCCAGCCGTGTTGACGCTCCACTAAGGTCAGCCGTCATCCTCTGACTGTTGAGGTCTTGGTTGGATTGGTCTTAGTCAGGACCTCCCCCTCGACCTTACCGCCATGGGTGGCCCTATCAGGAGCATAGCTCCAGACGGCATTGCTCTCAGGATCTCAGGACCACACAAGCTTCTCCACCACGACAAGGTGACAATCCATGGAGAAGAGTACATCAGTGTATTTGCGTTGGAACTCAGCTGTTCAGACAGCATCTGCAGGAGGAAATGGACAGCCATTTCGGCTGATGACCCTTTTTCGGACATCATGACCAAACATTGTCATAGAATCATAGAGTCTTCGGCCCAATTTGCCCACATCGACCAACATCCCATCTGCACTAGTCCCACGTTCCCGGATTTAGCCCATATCCCTCTAAATCTACCCATGTACCTGTCTAAATGGTCCTCAAACGTTGTGATAGCCCCTGCTTCAACTACCTCCTCCGGCAGCTCGTTCTATACACCCACCACCCTTTGTGTGAAAAGGTTACCCATCAGGTTCCTATTAAATCTTTCCCCCCTCACCTTAAGCCTATGTCCTCTGGTCCTCGGTTCCCCTACTCTGGGCAAGAGACTCCGTGCATCTACCAGATCTATTCCTCTCATGATTTTGTACACTGTCTGTTTGTTTCCTCCGCAGATGCTGCCTGACCCAGAGAATTCCTCCAGCAATTTATTTTTGCTCAAGATTCCAGCATCTGCATGGTGTAGCGCATTCACCTTCATTGGTGTCTGAAAAGATTCAGCATGCCCAATACAATACAATACAATACAATACAATACAATATTTTATTCCATGTCATTTGATCCTCAGTGAGGTTCCACACTCTGTTTCCACAGCCATACAAACAAAACCAATTCCTACAAAACATACAAACATTTCAATTTACACAAACAACCATCGCAGTGAATCTCCTCCTCACTGTGATGGAAGACAAAGTATTTTCTCTCCCTTGCTCCATTTCTCTCCCAATGTTGAAGCCCCCAGGGCGATGGTAAGTCCCACGGCCATTTAAGGCCACGCTGGGCGATGTACGGCCCCTCTCCAGGCCCAAAGGTCACAAAGTTGGAGGCCCCCGGCAGGTGTTGGAATGTCCCGCGGCCGTTAAAGCCTCGCCGGGCGATGTATGGTCCGGCTCCGGGTCGTTCCAACCCCGCGACATGGACTGGAGAAGTTGCGATGCGGGAGCTCCGAAAAGCGGTCTCCCACCAGTAGGTATGTTACAAAACTTATCTTTAGCAGCGCTGCAGTTCTGCCACTGCTCGTGTGCGCGACTTTGGTGCCTTTGAGAGGGGGGCGGGTTTAAAATGCGATTTTTCTTCAGACTATTCAAATCAATTTAGAACAGGCTTTTTAGTTGCTGAAGTAAAATCGCTTCCACTGCCGATTTATTACGTTTATTAAAATGCGCTGGAAAAATTAAAAGCAGGAGTAAATTAAAAATCATCTTTTAATGCTGTCAACGCTGACAACGGGACGGACCTTACGCAGGGGACAAAACACGGTACACAGTTTCTTTTTACATAAAAACGTGCTTCTTAGGAAGCCTTTAATCAAAATTTCATGGTGCGAAAAGGTGACTAAAAAAATATACGAACCAGCAGTATTTTTCCTGCCGACGGCGGTTAAATTCACCGCAAACCGCAACGTTCCAATCCATCGCGTTCTACAAAAACCCACTCGCAAGTTGATTTAAATGGCCATTACTTTACGGGAATGAAACACTAAATTCTTTCCATTTGCCTATAAATTCATGACAATGAGATTTAAAAATCATGTTATATTGTGAATTTTTGTGTGAATGTTATTTGGACACTTAGGCTTTTAAAAAATGTTAATATTTTCTTAAGAAATGGATAGATGTTTATATCTAGTAATTGAATTTTGTAATTAGCTACAATTAGGTAACTAACTAATTATATGCTTCAATTTCAGGTCATCCAAGTAAGATTATTTCATATTTGTTTCAGAATGCTTCAATCTATAATAATTGAAAATTTCATTCAGTTCTCTTAATTTTTAAGAAAGTTATGGGCTTTTGACTGTCCTTGATCACAACTTTTGAGTTAAGTCAATGGGAAAAGAAATGGGGAATAAGGTGCTAATTTCTGAGTATGAAAATGGCCATAACTTTTTTAAGGGTACACAAAAAGCTGGAGAAACTCAGCGGGTGCAGCAGCATCTAAGGAGCGAAGGAGATAGGCGACGTTTCGGGTCGAGACCCTTCTTCAAACTTTTTTAATACTGAAGATATGAAAGTGAATTAGGTGTCAAATTAAACTTCTTTTTGTGCTTTATCCGATGGGATAAATTGCAGACTTGATTTTTTAAATCTCAAAATTTTGTAACATTGCTACCACCAGGACCCGTGAGCTCCCGATATCACAGTCCACAGGCCTGCAGCTGGAGCTCCAGGCCTGTAGAGTCAGGCCGCAGCAGCGAGCCACCACCGCTCCCCATGCTCCGAGGCCGGCCAGCCCCACGATGTGACTCCGCAGCTCCGCGACTGGAGCCCCCAGGTCGTTCCAGTTGGAGGCCGCTCCACGGTGCTAGGCCCCAAAGACAACGGAGACCCGACAGGGACATGGTCGGGTCTCCCGTACAGGGAAGAGATTTTAAACGTTTTCACCCCGCCCCCCACATATACACTGTTAAAAACAGTATTAAAAAAACACGAACATTCACATTTAACTCGACAAAAATTTTTTAAAAAGACAGACAGGCTGTAGGGGCCGCTGCAACGTGTCGTGCTGCCACCGGGACGCGCCGCCCAGGGGGATTCTCTGGAGATATACTCTAGAAAGCATTCTGATGGATTGTATGGTGGCCAGGTACGGCAACTGCTCACTTCATGATCCTGCAGAGAGTGCTGAACACAGCCCAGACCATCTCAGGCTCATCACTTCCTTTCATCCAGTCCATCTTCCCGATGTGTTGAAGGCTGCAGGACTGGACATATTGTAAATGACACCGGCCAATAACAAACATGGCCTTTCCCTTTTTTCTCTTCTACCTTCTAGGAGAAGATACAGGAGCTCAAAGGTCCATGCATCGAGACTTAAGAACAGCTTCTTCGCCATTGTAATCACATTCCTGAACTAATCACTTCTTTCGCACTACCATTCCCGTGTGTGTTTCGTTTAGTTTAGAGATACTGTGTGGAAACAGGCCATTTGGCCCACCGAGTCTGCGTCTACCAGCGATCCCCACACAGTAACACTATCCTACACACACTGGGGACAGTTTACAATTATACCAAGTCAATTAACATACAAACCTGCACTTCTTTGGAGTATGAGAGGAAACCGCAGCCCCCGCAGAAAACCCACACGGTCACGGGGGAAACGTACAAACTCCATACAGACAGCACCCATAGCCAGGATTGAACAGAAGGCAGGAACGGGGTAATGATTGTGGATGATCAGCCATGATCACATTGAATGGCGGTGCTGGCTCGAAGGGCCGAATGGCCTACTCCTGCACCTATTGTCTATTGTCTATTGTCCCTGGCGCTGTAAGGCAGCAACTCCACCTCTGTGCCACCGTGATGCCACATACTCTTAGGGGCCTGCCCCACAGGCAATATTTCAGGCGACTGCCGGCGACTGTTGTCGTAGCAGGTCGCCGAAAGACCGGAACAGCGACTGTCAGAGTGGAACACACACACACATACACACGCCGCTTCCTTCACTAGTTTTGCAAGCGGGGGGAGCGCTGTCTGAGTGAAATTCACACATTGCAAAGCCAATGTGACACACCACGATGAACAGGAAGGTTGGCGCTTTAATTAAGACGGTGAAAGCGCAGTGTACGGGAAGGGTCACTTAAGTCCTTTAAAAGAGGGGGGGGGAGGAGAGGTGGGAGACGGGATGGGGAGAAGGAGTGGAGACATCTTTTAAGAAGCCAGAAGCTGTGAAGCTTGGTGGACATTAACATTACCGGTCGGTTATCCTTGGTTTTGAAAACTATTGTTTATGTTTTTTTTTCCCCGAATGACCCAATGAAATTCACCAGTCAGCACCGGCGAAAACCTACGACAACCTACGACCTCCTGGCGACCCACTACCACTGCACCTATGCCACGAGAATTCTCGCTACTCTCCATGGCGTACAAATGCTGGTCGCCGCTAGTTTTTAAGCGACCAAAATGAAGCCGCGACTAGTTACGAGAATGTGGGAGCTACTCACCACCATACAGGCGACACGCCGGCAACCTCCGGCGAACATGTGGTGACCTTGTGGCAACCTCATAGTCTCCTGTAGTCGCCTAAAAAGTCGTGTAAGTGGGACAGGCCCATAACTCTCAACTTTTCATAATTCAGTTATTCCGTTATTACCCTTTAATTTTTATTTAGCACGGTAGCCTTACGCCATTTTGTTGTTTTGCATTTGATGATGTATATCATTTTTTTCTATCATTACTATCTATTCTTTAGACTTTTAGATGTTAGAAATACAGCACGAAAACAGGCCCTTTGGCCAACCTGGTGCGAACCGACCAGCGGGCACCCCGTACACTTTGGTCAACGAGTGTAGTCACTCCGTGCACTAACACTATCCTACACACAAGGAACAATATACAATTCTACCAAAGCCAATTAACCTACAAACCTGTACATCTTTAGAGTGTGGGAGGAAACTGGAGCAGGTTGACTATTAACTATCATAGTAAACCATTCTGTTGTACTCTTCAAACAGAGAAGAAATGATATTCATAGAGTCAGAGTCATGGCATGGAAGCCGCCCCTTTGATCTATTCACTTTACACTGACCATCCACTACCAATTTTATGCCAATCCCACTGTAAACCAATTTATCCTCCCCACATTTCCGACAACTCTGCTTGAGATTATAGTCACAGAGTGATACAGAGTGGAAACAGGCCCTTTGGCCCAACTTGCCCACACTGACCAACATGCCCCATCTGCCCTCGTCCAACCTACCTGCGCTTGGTCCATACCCCTCCAAACCTGTCCTATCCATGTACTTGTCTAAATGTTTCTTAAACGTTGGGGCTGTCCTTGCCTCAACGACCTCCTCTGACAGCATGTTCCATACACCCTCCACCCTTTGGTGAAATTCTACACATTCAGGGCAATTCATAGTCAACCCCCCCAAACTGCACATTGTTTGAATGTGGGAGGAAACGGAAGGGAGCACCCGGAGGAAACCCATGCGGTCACGGGGAGAACGTGCAAACACCAAACAGACAGCACCCAAGGTCAGGATTGAACCTGGGTCACTGGAGCTGCGAGGTAGCTGCTCTACGAGCTGCACGTGTGCTGCCAGCAGAATGACTGCGTTGCATCGAGAGGGCAGCAACACCATCCCCAGTGCAATTAGAGATGGGCAATAATCAATCAGACCTTGGAAATGTACATCAACATTTTTGATAGATCCATGGAAATCCATGTAGGAAATATTAATTAACCTTCATCAACCTTCTACAAAATCTCAAAGAACTCAAACATGAATTACCTTTGAGCGTAGCACGATAAAGTGAGCGTAAGTGAACAATGAACTGCATATGCTGGTTTACAAAAAAACACAAACTGCGGGAGTAACACAGAGGGTGAGGCAGCATCTCTGGTGAACATGGACAGGCAATGATTCGGGTTGGAGTCATTAAAAGACACAAAATGCTGGAGTAACTAATCGGGTCAGGCAGCATCTCTGGAAAAACATGGATGTAGATTGGTTATTGCATGTGAACCAATCAGAGTAATGTACTGACACTAACTCCACCTTACTGTACGCTTTATATTAACACTCATTTCCCATATTACGTAGTTACGCCGGTGGTAGAGGTGGACTAGCAACGTATTGTACTACACCACCAAGACTGATGATTAAAGCTGACTTTGAACACCAGACTGTGTCTGTACAGTTGTCTACATGGTGTCAGAATAGCCGGAAGTTACCCATTGCGTCTGTCTATCGGGTTTTATTTGCATTTTATTAGTCATGATCTTTTACTCCGATGGCTCACTCGTGCCACAAGCCAACACAGCTCATATTTGATGCAGACATAGGCGAGCGATGGAGGCTCTTTGGAATTGACTATGAACACTAACTACATCAATATCATCCTTCGCAATGATCCAGATGAGGTTTAAGGCATCGCTCCTGCTCAACCTGGCTGGACCCGAGGCTATGATTTGCACCACTAAGACTGATGATTAAAGCTGATTTTGAACACCAGACTGTGTCTGTACAGTTGTCTACAATGGATATGTGACATTTCAGATCGGGACCCTTCTTCAGACTGATTGTAGTAGAATGAGAAAGCTGTAAGGGAGGTGAGAGCGGGACAAAGCCCAGTATTTTCATTTTTGGCCTTTGTCCAACCATCTGCCTTTCAGGCCCCTCTCACCTGTACCCACCTATCGCTCTGCAGGCTTTGCCCCACTCCCACCCCTCTTCCAGCCTTCTCCCCACCACTACAATCAGATTGAAGAAGGGTTCCGATCCGAAATATCACATATCCATGTTTTCCAGAAATGTTGCCTGACCCACTGAGTTACTCCAGCATTCTGTGTCTTTTAATGATAAATGCAATGATATATCATAAAAATAATGTATCATGAAAGGAGTAAACCTTGGACCTTCTTGAGTACTGTGTTATGAAGAATTGGGAAATGGCTTCCTTGTTTGTTCTGACCCAGAATGATCTCAAGTCCCAGAGAACTGAAGAGATTGAAGAGAATAGATTCCAAAGCACGAATAGGAAAATGCCAACATTTACACATGCTGTAAATCTAAAAAAAACTGAGAACATAAAGCAGATCAATGTGAAGAGAAAAGTACTCGTTGGATTTTAGAAGGATGAGGGGACACCTCATTAAAACTTACCAAATGATGAAAGACTTGGATAGAGTGGATGTGTAGAGGATGTTTCAACTAGTGGGAGAGTCTAGGACCAGAAGCCATAGTTTCAGAATAAAAGGACGTACCTTAAAGGGCCTGTCCCACCTACGCAACCTTTACAGGCGACTGCCGGCACCTGTGCTAGGTCGCCGACATTTTCAACATGTTGAAAATTCAGCCACAATCAGAAAGACGCGACGACTCTTTGGAGACCTCTCACGACGATAGGAGACCTCTCATGACCATACAGGCGACCCCTGGAGACATGTCGCGGGGGACCTCTCACGACCATTGGAGATCTCCCACGACCGTACAGCCTGTATAGTCGTGAGAGGTCGCCAATGGTCGTGAGAGGTCTCCAAAGTTTCGTAGCGTCTTTCTGGTCGCCGCTGAATTTTCAACATGTTGAAAATATCGGCGACCTATCACGGGTGCTTTAGGAAGGAGATGAGGAGAAATGTCTTTAGTCAGAGGTTGGTGAATCTGTGGAATTCTTTGCCACAGAAGGCTGTGGGGGCCAAGTCAATGGATATTTTTAAGGCAGAGATAGATAGATTCTTGATTAGTACAGGTGTCAGGGGTTATGGGGAGAAGACAGGAGAATGGGGCTGAGAGGGATAGATCAGCCATGATTGAATGGCGGAGTAGACTTGATGGGCTGAATGGCCTAATTCTGCCTCTATCATTTATGAAGTTCATGAATGGGTGTTAATATTCTTCCTCTAAGGCAGATTAGTGGAAGATGGGGAGAAGAATACTTTTAAAGTAATTCCTGCTGTGGCCCCATCATTGGAGATTCTGCAGGAGCTATAGATTGATAAAGAGGAATAAGAAAATTCATGTCACATACACTGGAGAAATAACCTAGTTTGTTGAAGGAAATAAGGAAGGAAATAACAGAGGCCCTCACCATAATCTTCCAGATATCTTCATATTCAGGGCGGTTTACAAGGACCGGAAAATTGCAAATGTTACAATCACGTTAGAAGTGTAATATTCGTGCAGTTCTTCTGGTGCTTAATTACTCAGTGTCAAATCTCATGTTATTACGAGTTTGGCATCTATCATGTCAGAGGTGTCATTTGGAACAATCTTGGGTAAAATGTATCTCGAATAACAAAATCCAACATGTTTACAGATTCATAGTAGAACTGTAAACCCGCCAGTGCCTTAAGACGGAAAACGTATCACAATGACTGAACAGTCCAAAGCTTAAGCAAAGGCCTACAAAAGAGATATTGGTCCTCCCTTCAGTCGAGGAGCTGTTAATTAATTCCTGTTAATGAACTTCAAGGAGATAAAGACAGATCGTTGGAAGGGACAAAGGGCGCAGATGAAATGCAACCGAGAAAAGTGATGCGTTACATTTTGCTGGAAATAATAAGAAGCAATAAAAATGTAAAAGCAGAGATCGCTCTTAAATTAATTTGTTTATTTACTCTCTAACTCAATTGAAAGTTAAGCACCTTCTAATTAATTAATTGTACCTTGCTTGACCCCCTTGCTTATAAACACGCTCATGCTCACCATCTATCTTTAACGGAGAGCTGCACATTGTAATGAATCTTTTGCATCTTGTATTGCTATAATTAGGAAACAACACAGCTCAGCACAACATTTCAGCTTCATTTATTTACAACAGATCCTTTGTTTAAAGGCAGCGTATTAATGCCTTCATTTAAATGTATTTCATAAGCTACATTCCATGTTCATAAAATAATATCATGAGGTATTTTTGTGATCAATTTGTTGGCTGGCAACTGTTTATTTTGCTGCACTAAATGTGCCCCTCAGAATCAATAGTATTTTTATAGTCCATAATATCCCTTCACCAGATTGCTTTGTTTTTCAATAGGACACGGTCAGAACAATCTGCAGGGAACACTGCAATTGGCCACAGTGGCCCGAGGTCAGGGAAGGGGAACAAATCAACAATAAATCAACATGGACAGGTACATGAACAGGAAAGCTTGAGGGAGATACAAGTTCATAAGTCATGGGAGCAGAAGCAGGCCATTCGGCCCATCAGATCCACTCTGCCATTAAATCATGACTGATCCCTCTTTCCCTCTCTACCCCATTCTCCTGCCTTCTCCCCATGACCCCTGACACCCGTATCAATGAAGAACCTGCCAATCTCCACCTTCAAAATACCCAATGAAGGCCTCCACAGCCGTCTGTGGCAATGAATTGCATAGATTTCACCACCCGCTGAGAGATTCTTCCTCGTCTCCTTTCTAAAGGTGTCTCCTTTTATTCTGAGGCTGTGGCCTCTGGTACTAGACTCGTCCACTCGTGGGAACATCCTCTCCACATCTACTCCATCCAAGCCTTTCAGAATTCGCTAAGTTTCAATGAGATCCCCCCCCCTCATCCTTCTAAACTTCACCAAGTACAGGCCCAGTGCCGTAAAATGCTTATCATATGTTATTTGGCGAATTAATGTTCCTTGCACCACTTAACTGCTCCCATACCGTGGCTTTGCAGTTAGTCCAGCACTTTGTGTTTTCTCCCCCTATCCTGCCTCTTCTTCCCCCACCCCTTGGGTCTCCTGTATCCTTCCATCCATATCATTCCCTCTGGCTTTGAACTTCACCTCTTCCTTCCTTATCTGACACCCATTTGTCTCCTTTCCATCTCTAGCCTTTGTCCACCCATCTGCCTATCAAACCCCCATCTCCTCCTCACCTGTATCAACCTATCACTAGCCAGACTTTGTTCTGCCCCCACCTCTTTTCCAGATTTCGCGCCTACTGCTTTCAGACTGAAGAAGGGTTCCGATCCGAAATGTCGCTTTTTCATTCCCTCCACAGATAATATCTGCCAAATGCTGGCAAATGGACAACATTTTCAATGGCAAGTTTTGCTAATATTTTAGTGAAAATGACTTGAAACTGATACTAGCTTAAACGGGTCGCCTTGGTTGGCATGGGCGAGCTGGGCAGAGGGGCTAGTTTTCGTGCTGGAAGACTCTGTGATTCTGTGGTTGCTTTGAGTGAATGTTTGTGGATGTTGAATCCATTTGTTAGGTTGCTGGAAGTCACTGTCTGGATTATTAGATGGATAGTTGCGTCTGGTCTGAGTAGCCAGAAGTTCAACGCCTCATCGAGCAAAGGATCGTCACAGCTAGTAGAATGGAGGTAGGGGAAAATTTGCAAGAATTGGCGGTGGCACAGTCGTGCAGCGGTAGAGTTGCCTTCCTTACAGCGCCAGAGACCCGGGTTCAATCCTGACTACGTGTGCTATCTGTACGGAGTTTGTACGTTCTCCCTGTGAGCACGTGGGCTTTCTCCTGCTGTTCTGGTCTCCTTCCACATCCCAAAGACGTACAGGTTTGTAGGTTAATTGGCTTCAGTAAAATTGTAAATTGTCCCCTAGTGTGCAGGGTAATGCTTGTGTATGAAATGATCATTGGTCAGCATGGACTCGATGGGCTGAAGGGCCTGTTTCTGCGCGGTATCTCTAAAGTCTAAAGTCTACATTGAAAGGAGAAGAGAAAAAAAAAATGTGAACTGAAAAGATTCATTTAGAAAACCATTACAGGGGAATGAAGAAACACACTTCAGACTGAATGGAAGTACTGGGCAGTAAGCACTATTTTGACAAATGTGCTTCTGCCTCATTTGGAAATTGTAATGTGTTTTCTCAATTGTCAAACAGGAGCCTTCTTCTGCCATCTACTATCACAACTCGGTGAAAGCATACACTCAAGCAGACAAATACTGTTACTCGCTGTAGTAACCGGTTTTATTTTAGAGTAGAACCTACCTGAAGAGTATAGAACATTAATCATATGGCTTAATTGCTAGAAAAGCAGAGGTAGGCCTAATGTATTTCATTGCAAATCTCCTGATACTGCTGCAGAAGATTGCTGAATTTTGAGTGTGATTTAAATTTAGCACAATTCAAGTTTATGTGGTCTTATGCACTTGTATCAAGACCACAGAACAAAACACCAACTATGTACCTGTTCGGAGTGGCAGTTTAAGCCGACATGATGGGTTCTTAAAAATTAAACAAGTGGCATTGGTTAGCAAGACATTTAAAGATTTGGAACTATTGTGAAATGACTTGGGATCGGAATCATGTCAACTTTAGTTTAGAGATACAGCATGGAAACGGGCCCTTCAGTCCACCCAGTCCGTGCCGATTATTAACCACCCGTTCACACTCGTTCAATGTTATCCCACTTTCACATCCACTCCCTACACGTTTAAATAGAGACCAATTAAGAACAAACTCAATATGTGAGGAAACCGGAGCACCCGGACGTAACCAGAGCACACGGACGAAACCGGAGCACCCGGAGGAAACCGGAGCACGCCATCACAGTGAGAACGTGCAAACCCCACACAGACAGCAGCCGAGGTCAGGATCGAACCCTCACCTCTAGCATTATGAGGCATCAGCTCTACCTGTTGCATCAGTGTGCTGCCCAAAATAGAATAGAATTAATCTAAAAAGAAACAATTAGCTGCATTACTTAAAAGTAACTTTCAGTATTAAGTTCACCATGTTATTACTGTTAAATACATCAGCGAATATACTTTAAAATAAGTATTTATTTTAAATAGTCTCTAATTTGCTATCTATTGGCAGATTTGACATTTGCCAATGTGAAAGTGAGTTGAGTAAAAGCTTGTGGCATGGGCTGGTGGATGGGCACAGCTAATGGATGAAACACTAATTACAGACAGAGATGAAATGGTTGGCAGCTTGATAACCATGATGGCATTACATTGTTGCTCGTAAATCCATAGAATAGGCAGGTTTTGTAAGCCACTGATAAACATGGGGTGGCACAGTGGTAGAGTTGCTGTCTTACAGCACCAAAGACCCGGGTTCGATTCCGATGTTTGTACTGCACTTTTCCCCCGTGACCGCGTGGGTTTTCTCCAGGTGCTCCGGTTTCCTCCCATATTCCAAAGACGTACTGGTTTCTCAGGTTAATTGGCTTTGTAAATTGTCCGCTATTGTGTAGGATAGAGCTAGTGTACAGGTAGCAGACTCAGTGGGCTGAACGCCCTGTTTCCATGCTGTTTCTCTAAACTGAACTAACCAGAGAGCAGGAAGGGTCTCGACGCGAAACGTCATCTATTCCTTTTCTCCAGAGATGCTGCCTGACCCGCTGAGTTACTCCAGCTCATTGTGTCTACGCAGAGAGCAGTCCTGACCTACCATCTACTGCATTGGACACACTTGGACTATCTTTAATCAGACTCTACTTAACATTATTCCCTTTATCTTGTGGACGGACTGATACATGATGTAATCATGTATAGTATTTACTCTGAATGGATAGCATGCAACAAAAAAGCTTGGCATCTACCTTGGTACATGTGACAATAAACTAAACTATCTAATCTAAGCTAAGATAAACAAATGTGTGCATGGTCACCACTCCTCCAATGGGTCACCAGCGGTGCAAGACTTTTTGAAGCTGACTTATAAATGAGTGTAAAATCTGTCCCCTTTTTTTTGCTTTAAGACTTCAGGCCCATTTCAACTCAGAGAGTTAATTAAATTAGCATAAAGATCACCCACTTGACCTTTCCAGCTTCTGAATGGTCTGCTGTTGCAAGGAGGCCTGAATGCCTATCAAAGAGTCAAACAGACATGCTAAAATCAATAACGGTTGAAACAGGCATTTGAGAATCACTATAAATAAGGCATTTGTCTTTCCCAATTTAATTTTCGTTTTTTTTAAATTAAAGTAGGTTTCTTCTCATTTACATTCCCATAGGACTTTTATTAAATCAGCAAACAGAAATAGATTGCGTAAGATCCATGGCCACTAATCCTCTGTGCTGGCCTTCTTGTTAAGCAAAGTTAATCCTTTCAATCTCACTGCGTTTCTTTCCATAGCTATTTAATGGTTCAATGGCTCTTTATTGTCATGTGTGCACTACACAGCAAAATGCTTTTTGCATAGCTCTCACGTGCACAGTCGCCATGTTTTGGTGCCATTTACAAAATTAAAAAGTTAAAGTCTACATTCTGGTCCAGGCATTCGATGTACTGGAGCGGCTCCTGATCCAGGTAAGCTCCAGGCTGCTGCAGGGCCTCCTCCGTCACCCTCGATGGGCTCGGTATCACCAACCCACGTCCCTCTCCTCTCCCAACCACCTCTGTGTCCCGGGGGCGCCCTCTGTAGCCGACCTTGAAGGCGCTGGATGCAATACCCCGGTCCCTCTCCCACCGGCCCACTCCTCGCGTCTGTGGTTCCCTCCATCCCATCCTCCACTCAACCCAAGACTTGATTAGCACGGGTGTCAACAGTTACGGGGAGAAGGTAGGAGAACGCGGTTGAGAGGGAAAGATAGGTCAGCCATGATTGAATGATGGAGTAGACTCAATGGGCTGAATGTCCTAATTCTGCTACTGTGACTTGTGAACTTGTTCACACATCCCCGTGGGAGTCCCAGTTTCTAGAGCTGAGGTATGGGGATATCTGCACTCTGTGTCGAGTGGCCTTCTCGGATGCAATTGTCCTTTCATCTGCAATTCAATCCCCCCCATCTCCTGTATCCACCTATCACCCGCCAGGCTATGTCCAGCCCCTACCTCTTTTCCTGCTTTCTTCTCCCTGCTACAGTCAGTCTGGAGAAGGGTCCTGATCCAAAAACATCACCTTTCCATGTCCTCCAGAGACGCTGAGTTACTCCAGCACTTTGTATTTTACTCAGGATTCCAGCATCTGAAGTTCTTTTTGTCTGCATCAGCACTCTGTGTTTTTTGCTCAATTAACCAGTCTAAATTCATTTTGCATAAGCCTTGCATTCTCTTTGTAGCTGAGTTTCTCACCTACAGTAGCTATGTAACGTCAATGAACCAGGAAGCAATATTCCCTGTCCTTTCATCTAGGCCATTGAAACTGTAAATAGACAGAGGCCTGGCATTCCACAAGATCAGACTGTCAGCCTGAAAGCACCTCGCTTATTCCTGGTATTTTCTGACCTGAGTCATCTTGATATGTTTACATCTTACCCGAACAACATGAATTTTATTTTATGCAACCTACCTTCATGTGATGAGTCAGCTAATTCCTTTCTAAAATCCAGATCTATTTTTGCTACACTTTGACATCTCGAGAGAACATTTACAATCTTTGTTACTTACAAGTTTACAACCAGTCGAGCTCCTCGACAGCTTTGGCGGTGGGCTTGGTTTTCGTGGTAGGGCGCTTATCCTGGTGTTATAGCACAATTAAATACTTAAGAAAGAACTGCGGATGCTGGAAAAATCAGACAAAAGGCAGACAAAAATGCTGGAGAAACTCAGCGGGTGAGGCACCTCCATGGAGAGAAGGAATAGGCGACATTTCGGGTCGAGAGCCTTCTTCACATTGGGGGCGGGGGGGTTTGGGGGGGCAGGAAAAACAAAGGAAGAGGCGGAGACGGTAGGCTTGTGGGAGAGCTGAGAAGGGGGAGGGGAAGGAGGGAGAAAGCAGGGACCACCTGAAATTGGAGAAGTCAACGTTCATACCGCTGGGGTGTAAACTACCCAAGCAAAATATGAGGTGCTGTTCATCCAATTTGCGGTGGGCCTCACTCTGGCCATGCAGGAGGCCCAGGACAGAAAAGTCAGATTCGGAACGGGAGGGGGAGTTGAAGTGCTGAGCCACCGGGAGATCAGGTTGGTTAGTGCGAACTGAGCAGAATACTTTGTGATTTAATAGTAATTTATCAGCAAACCAACAACACTGCTTCATATGTCCTTAAGCCAATCTTCATGACTGAGGAAAATTCTGCTACACCCTCTTATCCTTCGATTTGTTATTCACCTCATTCCCATTCCCAGCCTCCCGTTCCATATTCATCCCTTTCTTGACGGTTTGTCACTTTGGATGTCTGAAACCAGTAAGTAAATCCTGTAGTTAATAATAAAGCTAATTTGGAGAAACCTAAATTTGTTTATATTCTTAGTGTGAACTATTGGCATCGTGAGCATCAAGGTCAAGGAATGAGCGTTCACATCGCGGCCCTGCTTCACCAAACTTTCCACCCCCGCGCACAAGAAGCGACAAGACAGACACCATTGTATGCAGATGCCGAGAGGCGTGTTCAGCTCTGGCTGAACAACTTCTAATCTTGTGTGTGGACTCGACAAGAAGGAGAAGAAGATCTTGAGGATCAGGGTCCTGGTCAAATCGACAGTTACCGAGCTCATTGCCTGAGTCAAACTGAGCACATCCTCCAATCGCTTAAAATACCATAAATAACTAGTTATTATCCGCTGATTTTGCCTAAAGCCTACATGATCTCTCGGTTGCTAAACACTATAACGCCCCCTCCCATTCCCACACTGACCTTACTGTCCTGGGCCATCTCTACTGTCTGAGTGAGGCCACATGCAAATTGGAGGAACAGCACCTCATATTTTGCTTGGGCAGCTTACAACCCAGCGGTATGAATATTGACTTCTCTAACTTCGTAACCCTTGCTTTCCCTCTCTCTCCATCCCTCCCCCACCCTAGTTCTCCGACCAGTCTGACTATGCTCCTGATTACATTTTTACAGATTGTAATCATGTATTGTCTTTCTGCCGTCTGGTTAGCATGCAACAAAAGCTTGTCACTGTACCTTGGTACATGTGACAATAAACTAAACTAAGCTAAACTAAATTACCTTTGTAAGTCTCATTGTCACCTTCCCCTAGCTAACGATGATCTATGCTACATTTTCCTGGATCTCTGTCCCCTTTGATGTCTCATTTTCACACCTAAAGGGGCTGTCCCACTGCAGCGACCTAATTGGCGAATTTAGAAAAGTTTAGGAGAGTTTGAAAAAGTGTCATGTTGAAGACCTCCTTCGATTTTGTAGAAACTAGCTTCAATCAGCTTCGGGAAAATTGGTCACTGAATAGTGGAGAGTGAAGATGACCTCCTTCAATCCCCTTCGACCTCCCTTCGACTATGATGAAGACTATCTCCGACTACCCTTGACTACCTTCTACTATCCTCGATTACCTACGAATAACATGCTGACCCACTACGACCTACTTCGACTAAACCTACGAGTAAAAAAAATATCGATTTTTTTCAATGACGACCTTTTTTTACTCGCGGGCATTTTTCAGCATGTTGAAAAATACGCCGCAACCTAGCTGAGGCCTGGAGTACGCGGGGACTACTCTTGAGCATGAAGGAGAGTTACAAAGACCTCCTAGGACCTCGTGTCGACCATGCTGCGAGTATGAGTCGAGGGCAAACTCTTCTAAACTCGCCAATTAGGTCGCCGCAGTGGGTCGGCCCTTTACCCTTCCATATCTGTGTCTTTCCATCTCCCCTGAATTTCAGTCTGAAGAAGGGCCTCAACCCGAAACGTCACCCATTCCTTCTCTCCAGAGATGCTGCCTGTCCCGTTGAGTTACTCCAGCATTTTGTGTCTATCTTTGAGGCAAGCCAGCATCTGCAGTTCCTTCCTACACAAGTAATTAGTTCTGCACCAATGTGTTAGATCACTGGCCATCTACTATTCGGGTCTATTAATAGTCATAAAGTTGTCCCTAGTTCTTCTTGCAAGAGCACATTGGGTTCTGTTATTACCAAAACATATAATTTACCAGTCAATAACATTTGTTTTGCATTAATTATGTCTTTAAGTAATCAATTGAAGTGTTTTATGTCAGTTTGTACCTATTTAGTTTGGATTAAAATTACAGGGAGGACGGAAAGATAAAAATGTAATGCTGAAGACATTCTGTTCACGCCTAGTCAGAGAGAGGTCTGTTGCTGTGAAGCAAAATGTGATTTATTTTTATTATGAGGATGCCTGACAGGAATGTAAAGTACATTCGGAAGTTGGGAGGGAGTGGCAGCTGAAGCCACAAGGCAGTGAACTGTTGTGCAGTGAAAGGGAGAGATTTAAATACTCTCATCAAGTAGTGTGGAGCGACTCAGGACAGATGCAGAATGATAATAACTCGTGGGAAAAGGCACTCAGACAAGAAGATAACTTCTCCCGCTGCCCGACCCTAATCAGAAATTCATCGCGAGCAAACCGCCCAGTAATTGTTCCCCGTGTTCTACCTGAAAATGAGGAGTCAGGTGTATGAAGTGAAATCTGTCAATATAAATATGAAAGTCCTTACATCAAGGTAGGAATTAATATACAGTCCCTGGAAGCTGACAGCGTGATACCCACTGAACCGTTTGTAACGAATGAACTTCACGGATTATTTGCAACTCGGCGTCTTTCTTTGATGAGCATCTCAAGCACCTTCTGTCATCTGAGAAGGAAAAGTCTTGGATTTTATAAATGAACTGCATTGAAAATCAATGAACTGGACGTGGTCTTCGCTGCATGAACTGGCAAAGCTTCATTTGCAAACCAAGCGAGATTGGTGGTGGCGGAATGGCAGGGAGCATGTTACCCAAAACCTCTCCGCCACCCCACACCCACACACACACACACACACACACACACACACACACACACACACACACACACACACACACACACACACACACACACACACAACCACATCCACTCACCCCCACGCAAACACACCCCAACACACAAACACACTGCCACCGACACAACCACACACACTTACAGCCATCCCACCCACATAACCCCCCACACACACACACACACACACACACACACACACACACACACACACACACACAAACACACTGCCACCGACACATCCACACACACTTACAGCCATCCCACCCACATAACCCCCCCCCCACACACACACACACACACACACACACACACACACACACACACACACACACACACACACACACACACACACAAACACACTGCCACCGACACATCCACACACACTTACAGCCATCCCACCCACATAACCCCCCCCCCCACACACACACACACACACACCCCAACCCCAACCACACAACCACATGCACACACCCCCACACAAACACACCCCACCCACACAAACACACCCACACAACCACACACACACACACACACACACAGCCAACCCCAACTACACACACACACACACACACACTCACCCAACCACACACACACACACACACACACCACACACACACACACACACACACACACACACACACACACACACACACACACACACACACACACACACACACACACACACACACACACACACACACACACACACACACACACACACACACACACACACACACACACACACACACACACACACACACACACCCACACACACACACACACACACACACACACACACACACACACACACACACACACACACACACACACACACACACACACACACACACAACACACACACACACACACACACACACACACACACACACACACACACACACACACCACACACACACACACACACACACACACCACACACACACACACACACACACACACACACACACACACACACACACACACACACACACACACACACACACACACACACACACACACACACACACACACACACACACACACACACACACACACACACACACACACACACACACAC
The DNA here is from genome assembly GCA_035221665.1 of Okamejei kenojei. Lineage (NCBI taxonomy): Eukaryota > Metazoa > Chordata > Chondrichthyes > Rajiformes > Rajidae > Okamejei > Okamejei kenojei. The sequence goes on from CM069155.1 coordinate 14,377,233, forward strand.
ACACACACACACACACACACACACACACACACACACACACACACACACACACACACACACATCCACACACACACACACACACACACACACACAACCACACACACACACACACACACACACACACACACACACACACACACACACACACACACACACACACACACACACACACACACACACACACACACACACACACACACACACACACACACACATCCACACACACACACACACACACACACACACACACACACACACACACACACACACACACACACACACACACACACACACACACACACACACACACACACACACACACACACACACACGATAAACTCGGCTCTGAGTGAATGTTGTCGGGGAAAATAGCTCCGAAAACTGCTGAAGTTTTCAAATTGCCCCGACTCAGTTATAAATCACAAACATGACAAGGGGATATAATTTGAGGCCTGTTGTGGAAACGATCACAGTGGAGGTTGTAAAGATGAAAAATGAGACTTGTCAACAACAGGCCCGGGGAGAAATTGTGATCTTTTAACAAATATTCCTCTTCAGCCTGACACGTGTGTCAAAGGTCTGACACTTTTCTTCCGTGTGACACGTCTGCCAATCTTCCTCAAAGTATACGAATCAACTCCTGGGTAGGGATGAGTGAACCTTCTAAAGACCAAAGAGTCAGCGTTCAAATTCTGGGCTGGCACGGTGGTGCAGTGATAGAGTTGCTGCCTTACAGCGCCAGAGTCCCGGTTTCCATCCTGACTGTGGGTGCTGTGTGTACGGTGTTTGTACGTTCTACCCGTGACCATGTGGATTTTGGCCGGGTGCTCCGGTTTCCACCCGCACTCCAAGGACGTACAGGTTTGCAGGTTAATTGGCTTCTGTAAAATTGTAAATTCCCCTTAGTGTGTAAGGTACTGTTAAGGGCCTGTCCCACTTGGGCCATCACTTACACGACAGGCCAGTAGTGACTGACGTGCGACGGTCCCGCGACAGTCGCGCGCGTCATCATGCGTCCCGCACAGCCGTCTGGAGCGCGTGACGTCATTTGAAGATAGACACAAAATGCTGGAGTAACTCAACAGGACTGGCAGCATCTCTGGAGAGAAGGAATGGATGATGTTTCGGGTCGAGACTTTTCTTCAGTCTGAAAGAAGGGTCTTGACCCGAAACCTCACCCATCTTCAATCTTCTTGGCCCCGCTCTGGGAGTCGGAGTGGGGGCGGATCCGGATCCGCAATGGCCGTGAGCCCCAGGCCGAGCTCGACGATCGCTTGCCTGCTTCTGCTGCTGTTGGAGGTGAGACGTTGCGTCGCGCCAGGGACTTGGGCCTGTCCCACTTTGGCCGTCAGTTACGCGACAGGCCGGTGGCGCGCGAAGATTTTGTTCAGGACGAAGTCCACACTCCTCCACACCACTCCATGTGCCCGTCCCGCGCAACCTACACGCTACCCACACGCTATACAATACACGCTAGCAGGTCACGTAAATGGCGCACGAAGGACAGCCAAATGGGACAGGCCCTTTAGTGTAGAGGGTGATCGCTGGTTGGAGTGGACTCTGTGGGCGGAAGGGTCTGTTTTTGCGCTGTATCGCTAAAGTCTAAAGTAAAGTCTAAAGTCTAAACCCAAATTCTTCAGTCTGATATGGTCCCTGTGCATTTTCAGTCAATTCAAAAAAAAAAATTTATTTGACATCATAAATAACTGTCTACTTATTGATTTCAATGTAAATTTACTAATGCAAAATATCAGATTTTGCATTCAGGAGCCAAATAACAGTATGACCTCTTTACGGCTCTCAAAATATATGAAACTATAAAAGTAATCAATAGATTAGTCCAATGGTTCAATGGTGCTTTTATTGTCCATATGCACAATTAAATTATTTTCTTCTCTACAGTCCAGTAGAGAATTGCCTTTCCCAAGCACATGCTTGATTAGCAAGCGTACAGAAATAGTCTACTGCGCCTGCATGCAAGAGGCACCATGTGTTGGCGCCATTTTCAAAGGCCAATTTGCGCTCGAATACTTACGAGTGATCGATGGTCGGCCTGGACTCAATGGGCCGAAGAGCCTGTTTCCATGCTGCAACTTTCAATCAATCCAAAAAATATTGTTTCTCCACTCTTCTTGCCAACGCAAATTAGCTCATTATTTTGTTCCTATCCAGGCGAGCCGCAGGCTGCTGCAGGGCCTCCAGCCGTCGCCTTCCGCGGACGTGTTGTCCCTCTCCTCTCCTCGCCCGTCCACCTTTGTGCCACGGGGGTGCCTCCCGCAGCCCACCTTGAGGGCATGGTGGGCCAGGCCCCTGCTCCCTCTCCACTGCTACCGTCCTCACGACTTGACCCTCACCCTTAGCCCCTCACCCCTCGCCCCTCGCCCCTCACCCCTCACCCCTCACCCCTAGCCCCTCGCCCTTCACCCCTCACCCCTGGTCCCTCAACCCTCCCCACCCCTCACTCCTTACCCCTCACCCTCGCCCCTCATCCCTCGCCCCTGGCATCTGTCGTAATATCCGGCACCATCCTCCCGGTCTCCGGTCTTTGGCAGACGGGCAGGGCTGGCTCGGCGGCTTCCCCACCTACAGGTGCCGGGGTCTTGCGTTCTGCAGCGGGGGACAAGCAGGGGCTGACTCGGTGGCTCTCTCCCTGCAGCCCGTGTCCGCTGGGTTCTCCGACCGATGCCCGGCTCGACGGCCTCCTTCCTGCAGGCCACGTCCAGAAACGTTCTCTTCAGAAGCTTATTTACATCCCCCTTCACTTTTCTCCAATATTCTCCATCGCTTCTTGGTTTGTTGTTCCGTTCACTTTGTCTTCATGCTTGGTAGAATACTTGCCTTACACTTTCTCTGATAGTTTTCCTCACTGTTTGTTTGGTGACTGCTGAGAGTGCAGGAGGTTGCATGGGAAAACATTCAGTCTAAGTGAGTGATTAAGTTGCTGGATGGTGTACAACTGGAAAAATACGAGCTGGTTTGCATTAGCAAGAAGAATGAAGAAACAAGATATTTTTGACTGATTGAAAGTTGCAGCATGGAAACAGGCTCTTCAGCCCATTGAGTCCATGCCAACCATCGATCACCCGTTCACACTATGTTATCCCACTGAAATGCAGTGGTAGCAAGAAATTAGGATTGTAGGAACCATGTAGGTGTTGTAGCGATGTTGTAGTGGTGGCCGATGCAGACAAGAACAAGCCCGGTGGCCAAAGTGACTTCTGAGGACGAGGACCAGCTGGACAAGGACAGACAAGGGCCGCAAGGAACAAGGAACAAGGACGACGAGAACAAAGACTGAAGAACGGTCTCAACCTGAAACGTCAACCATTCCTTCTCTCCAGATGTGCTGCCTAAATAGTGGGGGGGGGGGGGGGGTGAGGGGGGTTAAGAGGGGGGGGGGGGGGGAGGGGTCAACAACGTGAAACCATGCTGTTAATGGGAAAGAGAGTGTAGGAAAGGTCATGTTTAAACTAACAGGGCGGGGGATGGGAACCAATGCAAGGCGACAGAGGGACATAGAGGAGGACAGAAGCAAAAGGTAGAAGGGAGATAAGAAAAACGGACCTGAAAGCTTTGTGCCTTAATGCGAGGAGCGTTCGTAATGGTGGATGAATTGAATGCGTAGTTAGTAGTTAAGGCATATGATATAGTTGGAATTACGGATACATGGCTCCAGCATGACCAAGGCTGGGAGCTAAACATGCAGGGGTATTCGATATTCAGGAAGGATAGACAGAAAGGAAGAGGAGGTGGGGTGTCATTGCTGGTTAAAGAGGAGATTAATGCAATAGCAAGGAGAGACATTAGCTTGGGTGCTGTAGAATCGGTATGGGTAGAACTGCAAAATAGCCAAGGGCAGAAAACGCTTGTTGGAGTTGCACACAGCCCACCAAGCAGCAGTAGGGAGGTTGGGGATAGCGTCAAGCAGGAAATGAGGGATGCGTGTAGCAGAGGTACAGCGGTTATCATGGGTGACTTTAATCTACATATAGATTGGGCCAACCAAATTGGTAACAGTGTTGAGGAGGAGGATTTCCTGGAATGTATACGGGATGGGTTTTTAAACCAAAGATGTAGAGGAACCAACTAGAGGGCAGGCCATCCTAGACTGGGTATTGTGTAGTGAGGAAGGATTAGTTAGCGATCTTGTCGTGCTAGGCCCCTTGGGCAACAGTGACCATAATATGGTGGAATTCTGCATTAGGATGGAGAGTGACACGGTTAATTCAGAGACTAGGGTCCTGAAAAAGAAAGGAGACTTTGATGGTATGAGACGGGAATTGGCTAGGATAGACTGGCAAATTATACTTAAAGGGTTGACGGTGGAGATACAATGGCAAAGATTTAAAGACTGCATGGATAAACTTCATGAATTGTTCATCACTGTCAGGCGAAAAAATAAAACGGGCAGACGGCTCAACCGTGGCTGATGAGGGAAATCAAGAATAGTGTTAAATCCAAGGAAGAGGCATATAAATTGGCCAGAGGAAGCAGCAAACCGGAGGACTGGGAGAAATTTAGAACTCGGCAGTGGGGTCCCTTTGCCGAGGTTGTTCTCCCGTTCCAATGGCGGAGTTCCATCACCCCGGCGAGAGGGCCTGAACATCGGGCCGCCCATAGCGGCGACAGCGAGGGGTCCGGGAGCCCCCCCCCCCCCGACCATGGGTGAACAACAGAGGACCTCAGAGGACAACAGAGGAGGATGACTGAACTTTGGGCCTTCCCTCGCAGTGGGAAATGTTGATCCTGCTGTGTGGGGATGTCTATATTAAAGTCTCGTGTTCTGTGCTCTTTATTATTCATATGGCTGTATGGTGACCACACAATAAATGTCTCTTGTATATCTTGTATCTTGTAATAAGGGACAGTTGGCAACCCTAGACTGAAGGCAGATAAATCCCCAGGGCCTGATGGTCTGCATCCCAGAGTACTCAAGGAGGTGGCCCTAGAAATCGTGGATGCATTGGTGATCACATTCCAATATTCTCTCGACTCTGGATCAGTTCCCGTGGACTGGAGGGTAGCCAATGCAACTCCACTTTTTAAGAAAGGAGGGAGAGAGAAAATGGGGAATTATAGACCAATTAGCCTTACATCGGTAGTGGGGAGGATGCTCGAGTCCATTATTAAAGATGTTACAGCAGCGCATTTGGAAAGCAGTGACAGGATTGGTCAAAGTCAGCATGGATTTATGAAGGGGAAATCATGCTTGACTAATCTTCTGGGATTTTTTGAGGATGCAACAAGTAGAATGGATAAGGGGAGCCAGTGGATGTGGTACATCTGGACTTTTAATCAGCCTTTGAAAAGTCCCACACAAGAGATTAGTGTGCAAAATTAGAGCACTTGCTATTGGGGGTAGGGTATTGACATTGATAGGGAACTGGTTGGCAGACAAGAAAAGAGTAGGAATTAAAAGGTCCTTTTCAGAATGGCAGGCAGTGACCAGTGGGGCGCCGCAAGGCTCAATGCTGGGACCCAGTTGTTTACAATATATATTAACGATTTAGCTGAGGGAATTAAATGTGACATCTCCAAGTTTGCGGATGACACAAAGCTGGGTGACAGTGTGAGCTGCGAGGAGGATGCTATGAGGCTGAAGGGTGACTTGGATAGGTTGGGTGAGTGGGCAAATGCATGGCAGATGCAGTATAATGTGGATAAATGCGAGGTTATCCACTTTGGTAAGAACAGGAAGGCAGATTATTATCTGAGTGGTGTCAGATTAGGAAAAGGGGAGGTGCAACGAGACCTGGGTGTGCTTGTACACCAGTCACTGAAAGTAAGCATGCAGGTACAGCAGGCAGTGAAGAAAGCTAATGGCATGTTGGCCTTCATTGCGAGAGGATTTGAGTTTAGGAGCAAGGAAGTCCTACTGCAGTTGTACAGGGCCCTGGTGAGACCGCACCTGGACTATTGTGTGCAGTTTTGGTCTCCTAATTGAGGAAGGACATTATTGCTATTGAGGGAGTGTAGCGTAGGTTCACCAAGTTAATTCCCGGGATGGCGGGACTGACATATGATGAAAGATTGGGTCGACTGGGCTTGTATTCACTGGAATTTAGAAAGAAGGGAGGAGATCTTATGGAAACATATAAAATTCTTAAAGGATTGGACAGGCTATATGCAGGAAATTTTTTCCCGATGTTGGGGGAGTCCAGAACCAGGGGTCACAGTTTAAGAATAAGGGGTAGGTCATTTAGGACTGAGATGAGGAAATACTTTTTTCACCCAGAGTGCTCTGAATCTGTTGAATTCTCTGCCAGAGAAGGCAGTGGAGGCCGATTCACTGGATGTGTTCAAGAGGGAGTTAGATTTTGTTCTTACGGCTGAAGGAATCAAGGGATATGGGGAAAAAGCCACAACGGGGTACTGATTTTAGATGATCAGCCATCATCATATTGAATGGCGGCGCTGGCTCGAAGGGCTGAATGGCCTACTCCTGCACCTATTTTTCTAAAGCGTCAACAGCTCAGGAGCCCCGAAGACCGGAGAGTCAAGGGGTGCCAGCCGCTGGCGGAAACGGACATGAGGAGTGGGCCGGTGGGAGAGCGACCAGGGTATTGCCTCCAGCGCCTTCAAGGTCGGCTGTAGGAGGCGCCCCCCCTCCCGGGACACAGAGGCAGTCGGGCGAGGAGAGGAGAGGGATGTCGGACACGGGGATGCTGCAGCCTGGGGCTTACCTGGGTATTCCGACTGCGCATGCCTAGGTCATATGTCACTCGCTATAAACATTCTCGGAAACTGTGGTGCTGTGTGCGTTGTCTGCAGGCCTACGTTTCGCCCGTGGTCGGGGTCGGGGTGGGGCCCGGGTCTCCGGCGCTGCGGCCGCTGTTGAGTTGCTGCTGGGCCGTCCCCGTTCCCTCCCCGACAGTCCTCTCAGGTTAGGTAGAGGTTCACTTGCATCTCCTCCAACCTCATCTACTGTATCCGTTGTTCAAGTTGTGGACTCCTATGCATCGGCGAGACCAAACGCAGACTGGTCGATCGTTTATCTGAACACCTTCGCTCAGTCTGCCAGGACCTACCTGACCTCCCGGTTGCTAAACATTTTAATTCTCCGTCCCATTCCCACACAGACCTTTGTGTATCTCATATTTTGCTTGGGCAGCTTACAACCCAGCGGTATGAATATTAATTTCTCTAACTTCAAGTAACCCCTGCATTCCCCCTCTCTCCACCCCTCCCCACCCAAGTCACACCAGCTTCTCATTCTCACCTAGCAAACAGCTAACAATGGCCTGCTACCTTTATCACCGTTACTTTTTTACATATCTTTCATTCATTTGTTCTACATCTCTCTAGTTCACCATCTATAACTCTCATTTCCCTTTCCCCCGACTCTCAGTCAGAACAAGGGTCTCGACCCGAAACGTCACCCATTCCTTCTCTCCAGAGATGCTGCCTGTCCCGCTGAGTTACTCCAGCGTTATGTGTCCTTCTTGGGTTTAAACCAGCATCTGCAGTTGCCTCCCACTCACTCAATCTGAATTTGAAATTCTACAATTTCAAATTCAGATTTGATTCTCTTCCTTGACAGCTAAAATGGGGAGACATGAAAAATCTTTGAGTTGGAAAAAAAAAATTGAAATTCCACGCTCTATATTCCTCAAGTGTGAGAAATGATTGGAACTGATAGTCAATGAATATGGAAAGAGTGCTGTCAGGCCATGTGACTCAAATGATGCATGAGTAGGTGAGTGGTTCTGATAAATATCACGCGAGGTTCATTTCTCACGAGGCCATTGTATCCCTGTCATGTATCCCAGAAAAAAAGGAGTAAAGCATTGTTGTGATGATTTAAATAATACATTTAGCAATAAAAGACGGATGGTATCGGGAGCTCGTTGATTCAACATTTATGTCGTAAATTGCCAGCTTCCAACAATCGCCACAAGCGACATTTCCCTTAAATTCCTTAATAATTCAGCTTTAAGTGAATGCTGTTTTATTCAAAGAGGAAGTGATTGACTCCGAGCTTCCAAACCAATAGTTTGGTCTGAGATTAGTTTTGGAGAGTCAGCAGGGAAACAGGTCCTTCGGCCAACCGAGTCCACGTTGACCACCGATCACCCGTTCACGAGAGTTCTCCATTACTCCATTTTCTCGTCCACTCCACTCCACTACACACTCGTGGCAATTTGCAGAGGCCAATTAACCTACAAACCCGCACGTGTGTGTGGGACGTGGGAGGAAACCGGAGCACCCGGAGAAAACGCACGTGGTCACGGGGAGAATGCGCAAACTGCACACAGACGGCACCAAAGATCAGATCGAACTTGTGCCTCTGGTGCTGTGAGGCAGTGGCTCGACCTGCTGGGCCGCTGTGCCGCCCTCTGCAATAATTGTAAATACCAAAGGCATTCTCTCTCATTGCCTGTTGAAGTAAAGATGTCAGTGGCAGCTAAGTGGTAGAGCTTTTGCCTCTAAGGAGGTGATTGTGGCTTGAAATCCCACTCTTGTGACCTGGACACTTCAGTGCTTTACTAAAACGTGGTTTACAACTCAGATGCGAAGTTAAACCAAGGTCTCTGCAGGTAAATTTAAAGGCTTCCAAGCCAACATTTCCATGAACAGGTACACAAACAATGCTGGAGAAACTCAGCGGGTGCAGCAGCATCTATGGAGCAAAGGAGATAGGCAACGTTTCGGGCCAAAACCCTTCTTCAGACTGATGGAGGGTGGGGGGAGGTGGGGAGAAGGAAGGAAAAAGGAGGAGGAGCCCGATGGCTGAGGGAGAGGTAGGAAGAGGAGGAGACAGCAAGGGTTAACAGAAATGTGAGAATTCAATGTTCATGCCACCAGGATGCAGACTCCCCAAGCGGAATATGAGGTGCTGTTCATCCAATTTCCGGTGTTGCTCACTCTGGCCGTAGAGGAGGCCCAGGACAGAGAGGTCGGATACGGAATGGGAGGGGGAGTTGAAGTGCTGAGCCACCAGGAGGAAAACCTTCAATTTTCCAGCCTCCAGCATTTTTGTGTACCTTCGATTTTCCAGCATCTGCAGTTCCTTCTTAAACATTTCCATGAACAGAACTTGTCTATTTTTCTTCAAAGTATTGTTGATAATTCTGGTAGTTACCCCTTAGTCCTTTCAATGAAAACACCGACTAGAATATTTTAAACATCCTTTATATCACCATGGTGACCTTGATTCTCTGTCCTGCCCCCGGACGTTCTCCCAGTACAATCACGGAGAAACAAGCAAAGATCTTATAGTGAGCAAGATGGTCCACTCCTGAGAAATACAGTGGACTGACGTGTAGTACGCACCGGAGCGTAACTTCCGTCATTTCAGTAACCACGGCCCGACTTCAGTTATGCCTCCCGCAGCGTTGCAGGGGAACAGTTTATGTGTTTTTAAATGTTTTAAATGTTTTTTTTAATATTCTTTTTAAACGGCATGTTCCTTGTACAGGGAGGAACTGCAGATGCTGGTTTAAAGCGAAGACAGACACAAAAGGCTGGAGTAAATCAGCGGATCAGTCAGCATCTCTGGAGAGGACTAGGTGATATTTCGGGTCGACTTTTTCGATAGCTGCCATGACCCGTTTGATGTCATCCTTCGTCCTGCTCCTGGTCTCGGCCCGCACCGATCAGCCGGACATGCTGTGTGTGTGTGTGTGTGTGTGTTTGGCGGAGTCTGAGGGGAGAAGCGCCGGCACCAAGAGCAAGCGAACGTGCGGACAGACGGACGAAAGCAACGATCATAGAGAGGCATAGGTGGACATTTTGGGTCGAGACCCTTCTTCAGACTGACAGTCAAGGGAAAGGGAAACAGGAGATACCGTCATATCTTCCATTCATTTGTCCTTAGTGCCGTCTATATCTCTTGCTCCAAAAAATTTTTTTGGATGTAAAATTTAATGAATTGAAAGAAATGTTGAAACTTTTATTTTGGTGAAGATTCATCAAGCCATTAGTTACAACTGACTCTACAATAGGAATGTCGGTTCTTTATTATGATGTCAAAAATCTTCTTGAGTAAATTGATGGTGATATATGTAGCAATGTTACAAAGTTTTGAGATTTTAAAAATCAAGTCTGCAATTTATCCCATCAGATAAAGTATAAAAAGATGTTTCATTTGACACTTAATTCACTTTCATATCTTCAGTATTAAAAACGTTATGGCCATTTTCATACTCGGAAATTAGCATCTTGTTCCCTATTGCTTTTCCATTGACTTAACACAAAAGCTGTGATCGAGGACAGTCAAAAGCCCACAATTTTCTTAAAAGTTAAGAGAGCTGAATGAAATTTTCAGTTATTATAGACTGAAGCATTCTGAAACAAATATGAAACAATCTTACTTGGATGACCTGAAATTAAAGCATATAATTAGTTAGTTACCTAATTGTAGCTAATTGCAAAATTCAATTACTAGATCTAAACATCTATCCATTAATATTTTTAAATAGCCTAAGTGTCCAAATAACATTCACAGAAGAATTCACAATATACCATGATTTTTTTTATCTCATTGTCATGAATTTATAGGCCAAATGGAAAGAATTTAGTGTTTAATTCCCGTAAATTAATGGCCATTTTAATCATCTTGCGAGTGGGTTTTTGTGGAACGCGATCGATTGGAACGTTGCGGTTTGCGGTGAATTTGAACCCCCATATTGGCAGGAAAAACACTGCCGGTTCGTATGGGGCCATAATCACATTTTCGCCAATGAAATTTGGATTAAAGTCATCCTAAGAAGCAAGTTTATATGTAAAATAAACGACTTACCTTATGTTTTGTCCCCTACGTGAGATCCGTCCCGTTGTCGGCTTTAGAAGTCGCTTTTTTATTTTACTCCAGTGATTAAATTGTCCCGCGATTTTTTTTTTAAACTTCCGTGAACGCAAGTCGGAACAGTTTTTCAGCATCAGCAGCCAGAGAAAATATATCTCGGACAGACAGGAGAAAACAGCATTTTAATCCCCACCCCTCAAAGGCACCAAAGTTGCACACACGGCCAGTGGCAGAACTGCAGCGCCGCTGAAGGTAAGTACTGTAACACACCTAATATATGCAGTTTGGTCAATGGTTGCTCAGAGCTTTGAGTCAGCATCGTATAGGTTTGATAGACACAGGTCGAGACCCTTCTTTAGTGTGAAGGGTCTACACCTGAAACACCAGCTATTCCTTTTCTCCAGAGATGCTGCCTGACCCGTAACCCATGTTACTCCTGCCTTTTTGTGTCTATCTCTGATGTAAACCAGCATCTGCAGTTCCTTGTTTGTACTCATCAGTACATCATTTAGGTTTGGATTGGTTTGTGTATTGTCACCTGCATGCGTTCGAATCCAAATCACATCATACATGGTACAATAGATCCTTTTCTGGAACAGCACGTAGAGAGTCACCATGTTTCAACGCCATCTTGAAACTTCCAAGTCTCTGAAAGGTTTGATCTTGACGCTAAGAGATACGCAATTTTTTTGAAGATAGACACAAAATGCCGGAGTAACTCAGAGGGTCGGGCAGCATCTCTGGAGAGAAGGAATGGGTGACGTTTCGGGTCGACACCCTTCTTCAGACAGGAGAATCAGTCTGAAGAAGGGTCTCGACCCTAGACGTCACCCATTCCTTCTCTCCAGAGATGCTGCCTGTCCTGCTGAGTTACTCCGGCATTTTGTGTCTATCTTCGATTTAAACAAGCATCTGCAGTTCTTACCTACTGCAATTTATTTTCTTCTCCTACTGTGAGAAGGCCCAGTGGCCTGGCACCACTGGCTCTATAAAGAAGGGTCGACCTGGCCCAGCGTGGTGTCCTCAGCTCCATCCACCGCCATTCTGTGCAGCTGCCGCAGGCCGCGCTCAATCCGCTCGCTCGCGCGCTCAGCTGCTGCAGTCTCACTTGCAGTTTGGTCCAATGTCACATGCACCGAGGTACAGTGAAAAGCTTGATGACCAGTCAGCGGAAAGAAATTACGTGATTACAATCGTGCCATTTACAGTGTATAAGATACATTATAAGGGAATAACAGTCAGTGCAAGGTAAAGCCAGCAAAGTCATAAGGTCATAAGTGATAGGAGTAGAATTAGACCATTCGGCCCATCAAGTGTACTCCACCATTCAATCATGACTGATCTATCTCTTCCTCCTAACCCCATTCTCCTGCCTTCTCCCCATAACCTGTGACGCCTGTACCAATGAGGTAGATAGTAGTTCAGGTCCGCTCTCTGGTTGTAGTAGGATGATTCAGTTGCCTGATGGGATGAAACTGTCCCTGAATCTGGAGGGGTGCGTTTTCATACTTCTATACCTTTTGCCTGATGGGAGGGGGGAGAAGAGGGAGTGGCCAGGGTGCGACTGGTCCTTGATTATGCTGGTGGCCTTGCCGAGGCAGCGTGAGATATAAATGGGGCCAATAGAAGGGAGCTTGTTTTGTGTGTGATGGTCTGAGCTGCCTCCACAATTCCCTGCAATTTCTTGTGATCTTGGATGGTTCCCAAACCAAGCCGTGATGCATCCCGAATGCTTTCTACGGCGCATTTGTAGAGGTTGTAGGGCCTCATGCAGCCGCCTCCTCCAACCGTGCTCGCCAGCGAGCTCCATCTTGGACGGCACGGTGGCGCAGTGCTGGAGTTGTTGCCTTACCGCGAATGCAGCGCTGGAGACCCGGATTCGATCCCAACTATGGGTGCTGTCTGTACGGAGTTTGTACGATCTCCAAATGACCTGTGTGAGCTTTCACCGAGATCTTCGGTTTCCTCCCACACTCCAAAGACGTACAGGTATGTGGATTAATTGGCTTGGTAAACGCAAAAAATTGTCCCTAGTACGTGTAGGATGGTGTTAATATGCGGGTATCGCTGGTCGGCGCGCAGAAGGGCCTGTTTTCGCGCTGTATCTCTAAACTATGAACTTAGAAACCTCTTAGTTGATAACAAATTCAAAAAATGGAACGGCAAGGGAAATTTGTCAGTGCTATTAGATTTAACATGACTTATTAAATCAAGGATGCTGAGGATGAATGCTAGAGATTAAACCATTGTCTATTTTGTTCAAAGGCTTTATACAAACCTAGATCCAATATTTCTTAATACAGATTGAATTTTTAAAGATTATTTACCAGCATAAATGGTGAACTAGAATATTTGCAGTGACCCACAGTAGAATCAGAAAGTAAATGGCATCTACAAAGATACTAGCAATTAAACTGAATTTAGCTGTGGCCATTTTCATGCTGAGTATGCCTTTGTAGTGTACAGAAGAATATAACATCTAAGCAGCCGAGCGGAGGCTTGGCGATCGTTTCGCCAAACACCTCCGCTCGGTCCGCATTAACCAACCTGATCTCCCGGTGGCTCAGCACTTCAACTCCCCCTCCCATTCCGAATCCGACCTTTCTGTCCTGGGCCTCCTCCATGGCCAGAGTGAGCACCACCGGAAATTGGAGGAACAGCACCTCGTATTCCGCTTGGGCAGTGTGCACCCCAGCGGCATGAACATTGACTTCTCCAATTTCCGGTAGCCCTTGCGGGCTCCTCCCCTTCTCAGCTCTCCCTCAGCCCTTGGGCTCCTCCTCTTCCTTTCTCCTTTTGTCTCCCCCCCCACCCTACATTAGTCTGAAGAAGGGTTTTCGCCCAAAACGTTGCCTATTTCCTTCACTCCATAGATACTGCTGCACCCGCTGAGTTTCTCCAACACTTTTGTCTACCTTCGATTTTCCAGCATCTGCAGTTCGTTCTTAAACATAACATCTAAGCAACTGATCTTAAATGGTCATAGAGTGATATAGTGTGGAAACAGACCCCTCGGCCCAACTTGCCCAGATTGGGCAAAGTATCCCATCTACACTAGTCCCACCTGTCTGCATGTGGCCCATATCCCTCTAAACCGGTACATCCATGTACATGTCTAAATGTTCCCTAAACCTGCCTCAACCACCTCCTCCGGCAGCTCGTTCCATACACTCACCATCCTTTGTGTGAAAAGGTCATCCCTCAGGTTCCCATTAAATCTTTCCCCCCACACTTTAAACCCATGTCCTCTGGTTCTCTATTCCCCTATACTGGACACAAGACTCTGTGCATTTATCTGATGTATTCCTCTCATGACTTTGTGTATTTCATGATTGTGTGATTTCATGAATGGTGTAAAGAAGTTTGATTTTACAATGCACATTTATCATTAGGCAAGTAATAATCACCAATCGTTTTGTAAATTCATAACTTTCCCACTTTCCTATGGTTAGTATAACAAATACAAATCAACATTTAAAATACTTGTTTTAATTTTAATTTTTGGTTATTTAGTGCAATCTGGTTTAAAAAGTCATAACTTCAGTGCAGTTCCTTTAATTCCCTCTAGTCAGATTAGAAACATTTCTATCCGTATCTCTGGTGACTGAACCAAGACAAATAACCGAGTTAATTTGAAAATCTAGTAAATAATCTCTGGATATCAATAATTGGGGAATGCTTTTACATGTTGCATTATTATCTGAAGTTTTAGTTTAGTTTAGTTCAGAGATACAGCATGGAAACAGGCCATTGGCCCACCGAGTCTGCGCCAACCAGCGATCACCCCGTACACTCATACTGTCCTACACACACGCTAGCGACAATTTACAATTTTACCAAAGCCAATTAACCTACAAACCTGTACGTCTTTGGAGTGTGGGAGGAAACCGGAGCACACCGAGAAAACCACGCGGTCACGGGGAGAACGTGCAAACTCCGTACAGACAACACCCATAGTCAGGATCAAACCTGGGCCTCTGGCGCTGTAAGGTAGCAACTCTACTGCTGTACCAATGTGCCACACACATTTGTTGTTAGAAGAATAAAGAAACTCCTGTATAACGTTTTGATTGCTTTGTTATTAATTTCCACTTGGCTAATAACTCTAGAGCCAAAGGATTACAGTTTATATGTCTTTCCTGATCAAAGGTTCAAAGAGGTTCACAGGTCTGTTTATTGTCATGTGTACCAATTAAGGTACAGTGAAACTCGAACTACCATACAGCCATACCAAAAAAAAAGCAACAAGACGCACAACTACATAAAAGTTAACATAAACATCCACCACAATGGATTTCCCACATTCCTCACGATGATGGAAGGCAATATCTGAATCACGCTTTATTCGCCATGTATGTTTTGCAACATACGAGGAATTGCATTGGCCATCTTCCTCTTTATTCTGCCGCGGTCGGGGCAGTCGAACCATCCGTCGGGGCGATCTGAGCTCCCGCAGCCGGCGGTCAAAGCTCCCGCAGCCGGCGGTCAAAGCTCCCGCATCGGGGTGGTCGAAGCTCCTGCGGCTTGGAGCTCCCGAAGTCGGTCTCTAACCAGGGGCCGCAAGCTCCACGATGTTAAACTCCGCGTGTTCCCACAGTTGGAGCCCCCAAAGTCGATCCCTGGCAAAGGCCGCCAGCTCCACGATGTTAGGCCGCAGTGTGGACGGAGATACGACAGGGAAAAAAATCACAACTCCGTTGAGGCAAGGTTTCCCCCAACCCCCACCCCCCCAACCCCAAATAAAACAAGCGAAAAGAACACTAAAACATACATTTAACACATACTATAAAACAACAAAGAAGGAAGGGACAGACAAAATGTTGGCGAGGCAGCCAAACAATTTATTTTGAGAAGCCTCTAACAATTGTATTCTGAGTAATGGGCCTGCCCCACTTAGGCGATATTTCAGCGGACTGCCGGCGACTGTCAAGTTGCTGGCAGTCGCCTCAAAAACCGGGAACTGGAACGGCGACTGTCAGAGTGGAACACACACACACACAAACACATTGCTTCCTTCACCAGCCTGCGTGGATTTTTTAGACATCGCTTCCCCCGCTTGCCCTGTCTAAAAAATGCACACGATGCAAAGCCAAGGTGATACAGACGCACACCGCGATGAACAGGAAGGTTGGCGCTGTAAAAAGGTGGCTAACGCACAGTGTACGGTAAGTCCTTTAAAAGAGTGGGGGGGGGGGGGGGGAAGGGGGGTAGAAGGGGGAGAGAAGGGGAGAGAAGGAGTGGAGACAACTTTTAAGAAGCCAGAGATACACGGCTGTGAAGCTCGGTGGACATTTAACATTACCGGTTATCCTTGGTTCTGAAAACTATTGCTTACCTTTTTTTTCCCCAATGAGGCAATAAAAATGACCGGTCATCACCGGCTCCAATCTACGAGAACCTCCGAGAGCCTTCGACCTCCTGGCAACCCACTAGGACCTCCTGCCGACCCACCTACGGCTCGAGAATTCTCGCTACTCTCCATGGCGCCTTCATTCTAGTCGCCGCTAATTTTTCAACATGTTGAAAAATTCACGGCGACCATAATGAGGCCGCGACTGGTTCCCGGAATGGCGGAACTCCTCACGACCATGATGGCGTCTCCCCGGCAACCGCCCACTAACATGTGGCGACCACGTGGCGACTGCATAGTCTCCTGCAGTCGCCTAAAATTATCTTGAGCGTGTGTAGGATTGTGTAAGTGTGCAGGAATTGCTGGTCAAAGGTGCGCTGAAGGGCCTGTTTCCGTGCTGTATCTCTAAACTAAGCTAAGACTCATTCCTCTTCTCTTAAGATGTTCGTTGTGTCGAATCCAGTTGCATTCTTTAATTACGCTAGTTATTTGGTTAATAAGAATGATTTGCCGCACTTTGAAACCTTTAACCTAAGAACATAATTTTCCAGTAAACTGAGTTGTACAGGGAGGGAGCTGCATTTTAAAACTGAGATGAGAAAAAGGTTTTTCACCCAGAGTTGTGAATTTGTGCGATTCCCTGCCACAGATGGCGGTGGAGGCCAATTCACTGGATGAATTTAAAAGAGAGTTAGATAGAGCTCTAGGGGGCTAGCGGAATCAAGGGATATGGGGAGAAGGCAGGCGTGTGTTGGTGTGTGTGTGGGGTTGTGTGTGTGGTGGTGTGTGTGTGGGGTGTGTAGGTGTGTGTGGGGGTGGGTGGGGGTGATGTGGGGGGTGTGTGGGATTTGGGGGGGGGTGTGTGTGTGGGTGGGGGGGGTGTGTGTGTGGGGTGTGTGGATTGGTGTGTGGTCTGTGTGTGAGGTGTGTGTGTGGGGTGTGCGTGTGTGGGGTGTGGGTTGAGTGTGTGGGGTGTGTGTGGGGTGTGTGTGAGGTGTGTGTGGGTGTGTGTGTGGGTGGGGTGTGTGGGGAGTGTGTGGGGGGTGTAGGGGGTGTGTGTGGGTTGTGTGTGGTGTGTGTGTGAGGTGTGTGTGTGGGGTGTGTGGGGGGTGTGTGGGTGTGGGGTGTGCGGGGTGTGGGGGTGTAGGGGGTGTGTGTGGGGGGTGTGTGGGGGGGTTGTGGTGTGTTGTGTGTGTGTGGGGGGGTGTGTGTTGGGGGGGTGTGTGTGTGGGGGTGTGTGTTTGTGTTGTGAGTGTGTGGTGGGGGTGTGTGAGGATGTGTGTGTGTGTGGGTGTGTGTGGGGTTGTGTGTGTGTGGGGGGGTGTGTGTGTGTGGGGTGTGGTGTTTGTGTGTGTGGTGTGTGGGGGTGTGTGTGTGGTGTGGTGGGGGGTTTGGGTGTGTGTGGGGGGTGTGTGAGTGGGGGGGGGGTGTGTGTGGGGTGTGTGGGGTAGGGGTGTGTGAGGGGTGTTGTGGTGTGTGGGTGTGTGTGTGTGTGTGGGAGGGGTGTGTGGGGGTGTGTGTGTGGGGGTGTGAGGTGTTTGGGGGTGTGTGAGGTGAGTGTGTTGGTTTGTGTGTGTGTGTGGTGGGGGTGTGGGGGGGGGTGTGTGGGGGGGTGTGTGGTGTGGGGTGTGTGGTGGGTGTGTGTGTGTGTGTTGTGTGGAGGTGTGTGGTGTGGGGGGGGTGTGTGTGTTTGGGGTGTGTGTGTGAAGGGGGTGTGTGTGTGGGGTGTGTGTGCGGGGTGTGTGTGAGGTGTGTGGGGGTGTGTGGGGGTGTGTGGGGGTGTGTGTGGGGGGGATGTGTGTGTGTGTGGGGGTGGTGTGTTTGGGTGTGGTGTGGGGGGGGTGTTGAGGTGTGGGGGGGGAGTGGGGGTTTTTATATTCTGTGTGTGTGAGGGGTGTGTGTGGGGTGTGTGGGGGGTGGGGGGTGGGTGGGGGGTGTGTGGGGGGTGTGTGGGGGTGTGTGGGAGGGGGGTGTGTGGGGGGGTGGGGGTGTGACATGTAGCTGTGTGTCACATATCACAGATATCTGTTCACCTCGAGATGTAACTGTCTCAAGTATATTTACTTTGTTGCTGTCGATGGAAACTCTCCCCAGCTTCCAACGCTGAATCAGTCACGTTAAAATGTTTGCACTTTGTGACTCTGAGACAGTTCGATGGCTTGAACCATTTTGTGACGTTGCAAATGACTTATTACATATTGGATGGTGTGACAGTCAATACATTGGATGTAATTGGGCAGTGAAGAGAAGTAAAACATTATGTTTAGACAAACAGGAAAGATGCTTTCATAGAGTCTTAAACCCCTGTCTCACTGTGGAGTTGGCCCACCATTTCATGTGGTGATCACGTAGCGGGACGTCGGAACTGACTCGTGGCGTTAACGGCAGTCTCGGGAATGTGTAAAAAAATCATGTTTGATTTCCCACGAGTCAAATTAACTGTTCATTTAAACTCGTTGTAATAAACGTAGTGGCAGCTACCGTGGGAGAAAAGACTGAAAAAGACACAAAATGCTGGAGTAACTCAGCGGACCAGGCACATCTCTGGAGAGAAGGAATGGGGTCGAGAACCTTCATTGAAATGCCACCAATTCCTTCTCTCCAGAGATCCTGTCCCTGCTGAGTTACTCCAGCATTATCTTCGGCCTTTCTGCGACAATTACTGAGGCGCCTGCCCCGTGGCTTCGTATCGTCACTCTGTCTCATGAGACGCGGACCTGTCTGGGTGGTCCACGTGTTTGTGATTCCAGGGGCCGAGAGTGTGGGATTGGGAAGGAACTGCAGATGCTGGTTCACACCGGAGATAGACACACACAATGCTGGAACAGAGACGGGGTCGTGACCTTATTCAGACTTCTCCAGAATCAGAGTAGCTAAGGGGCTTGGCCGACCCGCTGCCTCTACAAATATGTTGTTAGTTCTATAGTGGTAATTTTAACGCGCAGACATTGACAGACACACACAAGTAAACGTACAGTCTGTGTATTTTGTGGACACCACATGTATGTTGTCCAACATGATATGAGGGAGCTGGCTAATGTGTACATGATGCCCCCACTCCTGGCCAAGGTCCGCCGCTTGTGCCTGCCCGCCCGTCCCACCGGTTCTACTACTGGTACTGACTGATCTGGTAAAGAAAATGCTATGCAGGCCAATTTACCCATTTCTTCATACAAAAGCTTCATCTATCTGAACAAGCGCAGGACGAACCGCAGAATGCCTATATTTCATTATGACCTGGACCTTTGAGCCCATCCAATCTTTTGTGTGCTCAAGTCACTCCTGTTAGATAGAAAACACTTGTCACCATTTCAGGAGATGTTGTCAGCTCACAGACGAACTTTGTCAACGGGAGACGAACTGGAACATCAGTGTCCTTGAACATTTGGGATATCGTTACAGTCATATAGCACGGAAAGACTCTTCATCCCAACATCCTTTATGCTCTCACTTCAGACAGTTTTAAGGGATTACACATGTCCTTTTCAGGATAAAATCCTGACATCCATTTCAAGTCAAGTCTTTCCTGCTTCTGTACTCTTGCCTAGTTAATTCTCTGATCGCTCAAAGCTTTGCCTTTTTCTGCAGGTTCTTTTTGTTGCTTTTAGTCGCATAGATGGGATATAGATAGAGCTCTAGGGGCTAGTGGAATCAAGGGGTATAGGGAAAGGGCAGGCACAGGTTATTGATCAGCCATGGTCACAATGAATGGCGGTGCTGCCCCGAAGGGCCGAATGGCCTCCTCCTGCAACTATTTTCTGTGTTTCTGTGTTTCTGTGAAACTGGCCCTTTTCGCCAAACCTGCCGATGCTGACCAAGATGCCACATCTACACTAGTCCCACCTGCCTGCGTTTGGCCCAACTCCCTCTAAACCTTTCCTATCCATATCACCTTTCCTGCTCAAATATATTTTAAATGTTGTTATAGTACCTGTCTCGACTACCTCCTCTGGCAGCTCGTTCCAAATACCCACTATCCTCAGTGCCACGATGCAGCAGTGGCCACATTTCCGCAGTCAGATTCCTTCCATTTGCATTTCCTTTTTCGTTTAACTAGTTCCTAATGCAAAGCAAAGTCTCTGCATCATCAAACTTTGTGGATTAATAGAGGCACAAGACACTGCAGATTCTGTAATCTTGATCATTACACAAAGTACTGGAGGAACTCAGGGGGTCGGGCAGCATCTGCGGAGGGAATGGAGAGGCGACCTTTCAGATCAGGACCTTACTTTTGTGTGACAGAAGCATCCCAACACAAGACTTCACCAGTCATAGAGACAGCATGGTAACAGGCCCTTTAGCCTCACTTGCCCATGCTGACCAACATCCCCATCACAAATGCAATCCCACCTGTCTGCATTTAGCCCAGATCCCTCTAAACATATCCCATACATGCACTGGTCCAAATGTCTTTTAAATGTTGTCATAGCATTTGTCTCAACTACCTCCTCCGGTAGCTTGTTCCATACACACACCACCCTTTAACCATACAACCATATAACAATTACAGCACGGAAACAGGCCCTCTCGGCCCTTCCAGTCCGTGCCGACCATTTGTTTTCCCCTAGTCCCATCTACCTGCACTCAGACCATACCCCTCCATTCCCTTCACGCCCATATACCTATCCACTTTACTTTTAAATGTTAAAATCGATCCTGCCTCCACCACTTCTGCTGGAAGCTGATTCCACACAGCCACCACCCTCTGGGTAAAGAAGTTCCCCCTCACGTTACCCCTAAACTTCTGTCCCTTAATTCTCATGTCATGCCCTCTTGTTTGAATCTTCCCTACCCTCAATGGGAAAAACGTATCCACGTCAACTCTGTCTATCCCTTTCATCATTTTAAAGACCTCAATCAAGTCCCCCCTTAACCTTCTGCGCTCCAAAGAATAAAGACCTAACTTGTTCAACCTTTCTCTGTAACATAGTTGCTGGAACCCTGGCAACATTCTAGTAAATCTCCTCTGTACTCTCTCTATTTTGTTGACAATACTGACTTTGTGTTAGTAAGAAAAAAGTTATGCCTCAGGTTGCTAATAAATCTTTCCCCCCTCACCTTAAATCTATGCCCTCTGCTTTTCGGTTCCCTAATCTGGGTAAAAGACTCTGTGCATTTACCCAATTTCATGATCTTATTCATCCCTATGAAATCACCCCTCATGCTCTTGCGCTCCAAGGATTAAAATGCTATTTTACTCAACCTCTCCCTATAGCTCATGAATAAAGTCCTAGCCAATCCATCCCCTCCTAGTCGCTCAGGCCTTCGAGGCCCTTGAAAAATCCTCGTAAATATTCTCTGCACCCTTTCCAGTGTGACAATATCTTTCTTATAGCAGGTTAACCAACACTAAGTACACCAAATGTGGCCTGACCAATGTCTTGTTCAACTGTAACAAAACCTTCCAAGTTCCTCCCACATATACTGCCTAAACCGCAGAGTTTCTCCAGCACTTCATGTTCATAAGTGATAGGACCAGAATTAGGCCATTCTGCCTATCAAGTCTATTCTGCCTTTCAATCATGGCTGATCAAACTCTCCCCCTCAACTCCATTCTTCTGCCTTCTCCCCATAACCCCTCACCATGATATCAATCCGTATTATAAACTTGATATGTTGTCAAAAACACGGCATACCTCACTGCAACATCAATTGCCGCAATGATTAGAGAACATGAAAGACACCATTCATCAGAATGAAATGTTGGCTTTGTTCACTTTCCAATCTTAAGATGATTGGTAAAATACACTATCACCTTGAGAAAAGAATCCAAAGGCTGTACAGATTTTCTCAGCACAAATGTAAGACAGATTTCACTCAATGACACAATTGTGGTTTCTACTGAACACAACACCCTTAAACCAAAAAAAGATGTGTATAAAATCAGATCCTATTTGTCTGCCAGATTTCCTGCCCTTCAGTCGTACATCCTTGCTTGTATTTTTAGAGATTGCTTCATTTGGTATTCTGTCATCAAAATCCATCTGGTCGTCTGTGGCACCGTGAATTGTTGCTGCTGGTCACCGTGTTAGTCATTAAAAGAAAGCTCTCGCTGTTTTTCCCCGTGTTTCGACTTCACATTGTGCGATGAACAGAGATCGTACCAGTCATTAGCTACTGCATACATAAAACATGTGTGACCATTGAGTCCCAGAAAACAAACTTAGTTCAGTTTTAGTTTAGAGATACAGCGCAGAAACAGGCCCTTCGGCCCACTGAGTCCGCGCCAACCGGCGATCCCCGCACACGAGCACTATCCTACACACACTGGGGACAATTTACAATTTTCACTGAAGCCAATTAACCTACAAATCTGTACGTCTTTGGAGTGTGCGAGAAAACCGGAGCACCCGGAGAAAACCCACTCGGTCACAGGGAGAGCGTAGAAATTCTGTGCAGACAGCACCCGTGTCGGGATCGAACCTGGGTCTCTGGCGCTGTAAGGCAGCAACTCTACCGGTGTGCCACCAAATGTATACTTATCTAAAAACACATGAAAAACGTACTTCTGGAAAATTACCTCCTTCCTACTTTTGCACATCAAATAAAAAGATAATAGAAACATAGAAACATAGAAACTAGGTGCAGGAGCAGGCCATTCGGCCCTTCGAGCCTGCACCGCCATTCAATATGATCATGGCTGATCTTCCAACTCAGTATCCTGTACCAGCCTTCTCTCCATACCCCCTGATCTCTTTAGCCACAAGGGCCACATCTAACTCCCTCTTAAATATAGCCAACGAACTGGCCTCAATTACCTTCTGTGGCAGAGAATTCCACAGATTCACCACTCTCTGTGCGAAAAACGATTTTCTCATCTCGGTCCTAAAGGACTTCCCCCTTATCCTTAAATAGCTCATGAAAATCCACGATCTATGGATTTGCTTTCAACACCTTACAGTTGCCGCAGCTTCTGCACTTAACAGATTCATCGGATGATGCTAAACAGATCAAGGAAGAGGGTTGGTGCAGGCATTTAACAGCTGGTTCAAAGAAGTGCCAATGCTATTTTATTTTGACTATAAGACATAGAAATAGAATGAAGCCATTCGGTCCATCGAGGCTACTCCACCATTCAATCATGGGTGATCTATTTTTTCCCTCTCAACCCCATTCTCCTGCCTCTACCCTGACAGCTTTGATGCCCTTACTAATCAGGAACGTATCAATCTCCACGTTAGAAATACCCAATGTCCTGGGCTCCACTACCATCTGTGGCAATGAGTTCTACAGATTCACCACCCTCTGGCTAAAGAAATTCCTCCTCATCAATGGGGTTAGGAGGGGGAGCTGGATCAGCCATGATTGAATGGCGGAGTAGATTTGATGGGCCAAATGGCCTAATTCTGCTCCTATCACTTATGACCTCAGGAAATTCCTCCTCATTTGATATGGAATGTGATCTAATAGGGAGTGAATGAGCAGAGATTTCTTTTGAAAAAAAGGACTATTCTTTATTGGGTGCTGGCGCTGTGTGCTACAGTGTTGGGACTGATGGAGCAGAAGTTCACAGGTTGGATTAGCCTTGTGGTGTAAGGGAGCTGGTCTTGTCTCGGTAATCAGGGAAGGTAGAAATTCAACAATTCCCACTCCTGACTGCTTGTTTTGTGACCTGCGATATGTTGTGTTTTGTGTAGACATCTATCATGTACTGTTTTAATCTGTGTTCCGATACAGAGTCAAGAGCCAAGAGTGTTTCATTGACATATGTACTGACTTCAGAATAATGAAATTCTTACCTGCAGCAGCATAACAGGCCTGTAAACACATTGCTCATAGATAACAATGAACAAAAAATAAAACAATACGTTAAAAGCCTAATACTATTGTAAAATGCACTACGCTTTGTGCAACCAAGTGAGTTCAACGTTTAGTTTAATTTAGTTTAGTTTAGTTTAGAGATACAGTGTGGAAACAGACCCAGTGGCTCATTGAGTCAGTGCCGACTAACGATCACCCATTCACTAGTTCTACCCTACACATTAGGGACAATTTCCAGAAGTCAATTAACCTCCAAACCTGCTCGTCTCTGGAATGAGGAAAGAAACCGGAGCATCCAGCATTGTCTGGTTTGCACGCAACAAAAGCTTTTCACTGTACCTTGGTACATGTGACAATAAACTAGACTCATGCTCAAAACTTCCTTGGAATCGTGCTACAGTACATTCCCATTGACTCCAAGGAATCTCTGATCCATGGTTTCTCCGATGGAGATAGAGAATTCGGGACGGTACCGATAACCAAGAGGCCGCACATTGAGTGCAGATAAATATGTGAAAACAGTAGATGGACCACCTTACAAACTACCCACCCAGTGCCTACACTTCTGTAGGAGAATTGGTGTTTTCGCTTTGGATACAACTGCAGTTGAAACAAGTTGCTTCTGAGGAACCACTAAAGGAAATAAAGAGAATAACGAGTTACCTGCTTACACCTGACACTGACAACCATGCAAGTGTTAAGGTCCTGTCCCACTTAGGCAATTTTTTCAGCGACTACAGTCGACTAGGCTGTCGCCACATGGTCGCGGGGTGACACCAGTATGGTCGTGAGTAGTCTCCTCAAGTCGCGTGAAGAGTCGTAACTTTGTTCTTGTCACCACTGGACTTTGAAATGCTCAAAACCTTTTGGTGACTGTGGGCTTGACGTAGCTTGTCTTTACCTGTCGTAGGTGCTGTCACAGGTTGTCGCCAGGATGACGCAGGTTGTCGCCGGGCACTGACTTCGGTGAATTCCGTTGGCGACTACCTACGTCAACCTACGTCAACTGGCGACAGGTACCGGCGACTGAATTGTCTTCAGTTGTCTTCAGTTGTTGCCGACAGGGTCGTAGCTGGTCGCGGGTGGACTAGGTTGACTTTGGTTGTCGTGGGCTGTCGCCTGTGTGGTCGTAGGTTGTCATATGTGTCGTCATAGGTTGTCGTAGGTGTGGTCGTAGGTGGACGTCCTAAGTCGCGAAGAATTGGGTCGCCGGTTGTGGTAGCTTGACGTAGCTTGACGTCGACTAGGTGGTAGGTTGTAGTAGACATTGTCGTTGGGGGGGGTCCAGTCGCCAGTTTTTCGGCAACCTGCTACGACTGTGTCTGTCACCGGCAGTCGCCGAAAAAATCACCTAAGTGGGACAGGCCCCTAAAGCTCAATAGCCAAGCAAGTCTCTCTGGAGAATTTTGTGGCCAGAACTGTTAACGGTTGGAAATATGCTTTACACTGTCATTTCATTGTTTGAGTCTTTTTCATATTACACTCTTTAGACTATAGAGATACAGCGTGGAAACAGGCCCTTCGGCCCACCAAGTCTGCGCCGGACATTGATCACGCCAGCATAATCCGACACACTCGGGACAATTTACAAGTTTACCAAAGCAAATTAACCTACAAACCTGTACGTCTTTGGAGTGGGGGAGGAAACCAGAGCTCCCAGAGAAAACCCACGCAGGTCAACATGCAAACTCCGTACAGACAGCACCTGCAGTCAGGATCACAGTTATTTTGGACAAATATGTAACACCCTCGACACTACTTCTGACAGAAAGCATCAGAAGTGACAGGAGCCACTTGAATTACTCCAGGAAACGGCATGCAGAAGATCTTGCCAATTAAAGAAGATAAAAGTGAAATGTGTTCTACTGGAGTTCAAAATCTCTTCAATTTTATACATAACATTAAAAACTATCATTGACATATTGATAGCACCATGTGGTACCAGTGTGAATAATCAAAGCCTTTTGACTTCCTCTGCATTTGTGTTCTTTTAAAATGACAGCCCTGAATTTGGCATTGTAGGTTTATTGTCATTCATCCAATGTGACAAGCTGCAGTGAGGAGTCTGCAGAGACAAGATATAGATTGGATTAAATTGATGAACCAAATGCTTTGGTTCTTGAACAATCACAGGCGATGACATTGAAGTGAGCATGAATGATTGCCTGTTCTGCTTTTAAACTGGGAAGAATTACAGGCTTTGTTTATGAGTTTAAAGGATTACAGAATTGTGTGAAATCAGGATTACTGAGCTCACCCTACCAAGAGGCTTCTGTGTAGCAACATTTTAGCCCAGGGCATTTACTGAAATTTACTAGATCGCTTGGGACTATTATGCAAACATTATGGATAAAAACTTAAGTGGTTGGAGAACAAACTATTCGATTTCCCAAATTTGGTGTTATGTGATAAATCAATAAAAACAATATTAATTAACTTTTTTTTTAAAACAGTGTCTGATCTCAGAGAGCAACATGGGCACGATAGTTCTTTTTAGAAAGAGCTAAAGTTTAATCAGTCTGCAGAAGGGTCGCGAGCCAAAACATCGCCCATTCCTTCTCTCCAGAGATGCTGCCTCACCCGCTGAGTTACCCCAGCATTATGTGTCTACCTTCGATTTAAACCAGCATTTGCAGTTCTTTCTTATACACTTAAGTTTAATTGTTTTGTTCAGGATCACACAGCGCAGAGCAGTTGCTAAAGCTTTGCGAGTAAGTGATGGTCATTTTGTCTGCTGTGATAGTCCATTGCTTGCTGCCCAACTGTTCAGCACAGTGCAGCAATTCTGATCAATGGCACAAATTGCCTTGAAGGTTGTGGCTTGTGAAGAAGTGCGCAATGCTTTCCGTGTAAGTGCTTAAATAATGTGAAACTCTGGGCTCGGCGGATGGCCTAACCGGGAGGGAGCTGGAGATGCCCGACGTGAGGAGCAAGGGCCGGTGGGTGGGTGAACCGGGGTAATGCATCAAGCGCCTTCAAGGGCGGCTGCAGGAGGCGCCCCAGCGACACAAAGATGGCCGGGCGAGCAGAGGCGACGGACGTCGGTTCGCGGGAGCGCGCGGGCCAACCGGACTTTGGACTTTGACCAATGGCTCCAAAACATGGCGGCATCAGCACGTGTAATATATGCAAAAAAATATTCACTGTGCAGTTGCACACGTGACAAATAAACACCGTTGGAAAAAAAATGTTTCTGATATATCTATTCCAGGAGAATTTGTAGACTACCCAATGTACTAATTATAAAGTACATAATATTATGGATAGGGTAGGCAGTGAGAACATGCGGAGGTACTCCAGCACTTTGTGTCCTCTTGTGTGTTAACCAGCATCTGCAGTTCCTTGTTTCTAAATAAAGACTCTTCATATTTCTGGAGACTTGATAGAAGTATATAAAATGATTGGAGTCATAGATAGGGTAGACAGTCAGAACCTTTCTCCCCAGGGCGGAAATGTCCAACACTAGAAGGAGTAGGTGCAAGGTGAGAGGGGGAAAGTTGAATGCAGATGTGCGGGGCAAGTTTGGATCCACACAGAGAGTGGTGGGTGCTTGGAACGCATTGCCAAGGCTGGTGGTGGAGGCAGATACGATAGTGGTGTTTAAGAGGCTCTTAGATAGGCACATGGAAGTGTAGGGAATAGAGGGACATGGATCATGTATCATTCTTTAGTCAGAGGGGGTGAATCTGCGGAGTGATATGCCGCAGAAGGCTGTGGGGGGCAAAGTCAGTGGATATCCTGTATTTAAGGCAGAGATCGATAGATAGATTCCTGATGGGCCGCATGGCCTAATTCTACTCCTATCACATGATCTTATGATGTACAGGCAGATGAGATCAGTTTAAATTGGCATAATGTATGGCACGAACATTGTGGGCTGAAGGGCCTGTTCTTGTGTTGTACTGCTCCATGTTCTATCATGGCTACTGCCACTGTACCGACAAGGTACTTTTGTTTCATCTAGTCTGAGGAAAAATGAGAATAATTGGGAATATGCTTCACCTTGTTTTCCATGGTTACAGGGGTTTAGAAACCTATTTTCATTGTCATTTACAAGCAGAGGTAAAACAGCAATAACGTTTGATGGAACAGAAGTCACGGCACCGGTCACAATGGAGGCGCAAGGAACTGCAGATGCTGGAATATTGAGTAACGCACAAAGCCAGGATCAGGATGGAACCCGGGTCTCTGAAGTTATGAGGCAGCATCTCTTCCAGCGACATCACTGTCCCCATCCTAAAATGAGCCTTCCACCGGGTAATTCAGCTGCTCACACGCTCTGCACCTTCTCTGCATCTTTTTAACTTTAACCAGTTCTAATACAATGTCAACTGCTAGAGTGATAGCATAGAACTACTGTGAACGGGAGATTGATGGTTGATTTTGATTTGATTTGATTTAATTTATTGTCATTGTCTTCAATTAAGAGACAACTAAATTATTTTTCCCTTAGTCATGCAAATAATTAAAAAAAAAACACAAAAAGCACAAAAACACAGAACACAGTAATCCACAACACAAACATCCCCACATCGGCACCAACGTTCCCCACTGTGAGGGAGGGAACCAAAGTCCAGGCAACCTCCTCGCTGATGTTCCCCAATGTTCACCCGTGGTCGGGGCCTCCCGAGCCCTCCGCAGTCGCCGCTACGGGCGGCCCGATGTTCAGGCCCTCTCGCCGGGAACGATGGAACTCCGACGTCGAACCAGAGAACATCCTCAGCGGCCTGGACCTCTGAATGGGCCACCTTCCCACCGGAGTCCGCCGCTCCCGGTGTCCACAGGCCGCGCTGGGCGGAGATTCGCGCTGGCGACCCCCGGCAAAGGGTCCCAGGACTCGGCGATGTTAGTCAGCGCCGCCCGCGTTGGGAGCTCCGCGCCCACAGCTCCGCCATGTTGGAGCAGCGGCCCAACACTCCGGAGCTCCAAGCGGCGATCCCAGGTAACGCCTCGCCCGCGATGTGCGCTGCCGAAGCTGTGGTCTGGTCCGGCAGGAAAGGCCGCGCCAATCCAGTTAGTAGGCCGCGAGGAGGGGGGGGGGGGGGGCGAGGGAGTGACTCAGATAATAGTCGCATTCTCGTCAGGAAGTGACTGAAGGGCGGTTCCCCCTTACCATACCCTCTTCCACCCACATAAAATACTGAAGCAAACAAAAAATACATACTTTAAACATAACAAAAAAAAACAAAAAGACAACCAGACTGTGGGCGGAGGCAACTAGTAACAGCGCCACCGGAAGCCCTGACAGTGTTGATGGGCCGAAAGGCCTGTGTCCATGCTGTATGAGTAAACTAAACCCGCCTGACCTGTCATACTTTTATATGTATTCTGTCTGTAACCTGTATCAATGCACCCACTCCTCCGCACTAATGTCCAAATGTCACCATCATCCTATGTTGCATAAGCACGATGTTTTCCAGAGAAAAGAATTGAAAATTCTCCCTCACACTCAGTCATAAAAATATTGTGCATCTTCTGCCCTGATTTTTTTAGTTTTAGTTTCAGAGATACCACATGGAGGCAGTGCCTTCGTCCCAATGAGTCCACACCCGTTCGCACTAGTTCTATGTTCACCCACTTTCTCACCCACTCCCTGCGCACAGGGGGCAACCCTACAGAGGCCGATTAACCTACAAACCTGCACGCCTGTTTGGTAGTTCGGAGGAAACCAGAGCACCTGGAGAAAACCCATGCAGTCACAGGGAGAACATGCAAACTCCACACAGACAACATCCAAGGTCAGCATCGAACCCAGGTCTCTGGTGCTGTGAGACAGCAGCTCTTACAGTGGTAGAGGTAATGGAAAGCTTAGAGGGATTCCTAGATTTTAACATGGAAATCCAGATGGGGAACAAGCAAGAACTCCCATAAGATCATCTCTTCCTTGCCATCAGAATGAATAGGAGCAGTGAATATATGTGATTGAGCACGTACTAAAGATCATTATTTGTACTTAATGGTCCTCAAGCATCAATTAAAATAATTAACTGGTTTACTAACAAATACAAACAAAAGATAGCAACAAAGGGTGGCAAGATGACGCAACGGTAGAGTTGCTGCCTTACAGCGCCAGAGACCCATGTTTGATTCCGACTAGCAGTGCTGTCTTTGCAGAGTCTGTGCGTTCTCCCCGTGACCTGCGTGGGTTTTTTCTGGGTGCTCCTGTCTCCCCCCACACTCCAAAGACGTGCAGGTTTGTAGGCTAGTTGGTTTCAGTGAAATTGTCAATTTTCCCTAATGTATATGATAGCGTTAGTGTGAGCGGGTGATCGCTGGTCAGCACGGACCCGGTGGGCCGAAGGGCCTGTTTCTGCTCTTTATCTCTAAACTAAACTAAACAAGCTCCAGATCTCAGTGTTTGAAGAGATTTTGCAATCACGAGGGCATTTCCAATATAACAAAGGACAAAAGGACAAAGGACAAATGACATTTATTATCACATACACCAATTGGTGCAGTGAAATTTGACTTACCATGCAGCACACAAATAAAATAAACACCATACTTTAAAATTTAACATAAAACATAAAAAACATTCCCCACAGTGGAATCAGCGTTTCCCACTGTGAGGGAAGGCAACAAAGTTCAGTCTCTTCCTTTGTTCACCCGTGGTCGCTCAGGGCCTATTGAGGCCTCCACAGTCGCCGATATGGCGGCCCGATGTTTTCAGGCCCTCGAATGGAAGAACACTCTCAGCGGCCTGGAGCCTCCGAATCGGCCGCTTCCTACCGGAGACCGCGGCTCCCGAAGTCCACAGGCCGAGCTGGGCGGAGATTCAACGCTGGAGACCTCGGCGAGAGATCCCAGGCTCCGCGATGCGCCGCCAGCGGCTGGAAGCCCCACAGACCACAGCTCCACGGTGTTGAAGTCGGCAGTTACAGCACCCCAACACGGCGATTCCCGACAAGGCATCGCTCGCTCCGCGATGGAATCCCGTGCTGCGCCGCTGCTGAAGCCAAAGCTCTGGCCCGTCTCCGGCAGGAACGGCTGCGCCAATCCAGATGGTAGGCCGCGAGGAGGGGGGCAAAGATGTGACCAGGAAGTGACTAAGAGAAACGGTTTCCCCCTCCCACCCCGCTTCCCCCCACATAAAAAAGACTAAAGATCTCCAAAATCAAACTTTAAAACAGACTAAAAATAACAAAAAGGATGAGAGGACAGACAGCTGCAGGCGAGGCAGCCACACTCGATGGCACCACCACTCGACAGGACACCACATAGTCTGTGCACCTCCACAGACTCCTCTGTGAAGCTTCTCGGGTTTGCGGACGACACAACCCTGATTGGACTGATCCAGGATGGGGAGGAATCCAATTCTATACACCCATCATAGTCTGTCCTCACCTTCTCCATCATGGTCTGTTTTGGCTCAGCCACCAAGCACGACATCCGGAGGCTGCAGCGCATCGTTCGATCGGCCGAGAAGGTTGTTGGCTGCAACCTTCCCCCCATCGACAAACTGTACACTGCAAGGACCAGGAAGCGAGCGGGTAAGATCATCTCTGACCCCTCTCACCCTGGCCACAAACTCTTTGAATCACTTCCCTCTGGAAGGCGACTGCGGACTGTCAAAGCCGCCACAGCTAGACATAAAAACAGCTTTTTTTCCACAAGCAGTAGCTCTACTCAACAGCCAAAAGTCTGTAGCCTTCTTTTGCTCTGATATTTTATTTAATTCTTCACATGTTTAAATCATAATGATTTATTTTTAATTGTCTACTGTATATCGTGTTGTGACTTGTGAGCAAAGCACCAAGGCAAATTCCCTGCATGTACACATATTTGGTCAATAAAATGTATTCAATATTCAATTCAATTTAAATTGGGTTCGAAGGAACTGCAGATGTTGGTTTACACCGAAGATAGACACAAAATGCTGGAGTAACTCAGCAGGACAGGCAGTATCTCTGGAGAGAAGGAATGGGTGACATTTAGAGTCAAGCCACCTTCTTCAGACCACATAAAAGATTCTTCTTAAAGCCATGAGCTTTGTTCGTGCAAACCCACTGAGGAAATCTTTATTTTGGTGCTTCCTCGAGTAACGCATTGAATTAATGTCAAAATCAGACATTAAGTCGGGCACAGCCAAGAGTTAGTGAAGCTCTCACCGTGTCTGCCTGCAGCCCTCTCCTCCGTCTCAAGTGAAGCAGCAGCATCTGAATCGTCCGTCACCATGCCAACTATCTGCAATAGACCACTAATTGCTAATTTGAAAGCCAAATTGTGCATAATTAATTGGAGTTAATTAATAACAAACATAAACACTTAGAAATAATGCAAAGAAGGGAATGAGTGCACATTCTCTGTACGATTGGACGGGTACATGGATCGGGAAGGTTTGGAGGGATCTGGGCCAAACGTGGGCAGATGGGACTAGTGTAGATGGGGCATCTGCGGCAATGTGGGCAAGTTGGGCCAAAGGGCTAGTTTCCATGTGTAGGAAGGAACTGCAGATGCTGGTTTAAACCGAAGTTAGACACAAAATACTGGAGTAACTCAGCGGGACAGGCAGCATCTCTGGAGAGAAGGAATGGGTGACGTTTCAGGTCGAGACCTTTTTCAGACTAAAGGGCCTGTTTCCATACTGTATGATTCTGAGTGAAGGTGAAATTATTTGAAAATAAACATCTTCCCCGTTATAGAAACATAGAAACATAGAAAATAGGTGCAGGAGTAGGCCATTCGGCCCTTCGAGCCAGCACCGCCATTCAACATGATCATGGCCGATCATCCAAAATCAGTACCCCGTTCCTGCTTTCTCCCCACATCCCTTGATTCTGTTAACTCTAAGAGCTATATCTAACTCTCTCTTGGAAACATCCAGTGAATTGGCCCCCACTGCCTTCTGTGGCAGAGAATTCCACAGATTCACAACTCTCTGGGTGGAAACGTTTTTCCTCATCTCAGACCTAAATGACCTACCCCTTATTCTTAAACTGTGACCCCTGGTTCTGGACTCCTCCAACATCGAGAATATTTTTCCTGCATCTATCCTGTCCAATGCCTCACTAATTTTGTATGTTTCTATAAGATCTCCTCTCATTCTTCTAAATTCCAGTGAATATAAGCCCAATAGATCAATTTATCTCCTATGCAGGCCCTAGAATTCCCATTGAAATCATTTGGGCTCTGAATCTTACCCCAGTGTGGAGCAATATGCTGGATTCTGTCTTTGGACTCCATGCAGAATGGCCTAATTCTGATCCTATATCGTATGCAGGGTTGCCAGAACAAACCATGAAGCTACTGAGAAGGCAAAGATGCAGCTTCCTTTTGGACAAGTTCTTTAAACGACAAAATAAATAACTAATGTTTCCATTAAAAATAAAAATTGCTGTTGCTGAAAAAATATTTAAATTCACCTTAATAATTAAATCAAGATTGCAAAGAAAAATAGTTAAAAGATAATCTGACCTTTTTTTCATAGCAACCAGGAAAGGTTCTTTCAACTGAGTGGATTGACAGTGCCAGGGCCAGATCTAACCTGGCATGGGATCAATGGGCAGAGTCACCTGCCCTACAGTCCATGTTCTGCTAAGGGGCACTTCGCAGAGTCCAGTGGTGGGGGAGTTCTCACAGATGTGCCAACTGGAATGTGCCAACATGTTCAGGATCCCTGCGGCCAGACACACATGGGCCTGGGCAATGAGCTTGTAGTACATTTTGCTGGGAGGACATTCAACATCGAGTTGCCAGAATTCACTGACAGGACTTGATCCACCATATTTTACATTATTCAAGTCTCTGCAGATCAGCATTGTAACACTGGTCTGCGAGTTTGGGGCCAAACAATGGTAGAGATGCTGCCTTACAGCGCCAGAGACCCAGGTTCGATCCTGACTAGGGATGCTGTCCGTGTGGAGTTTGTACGTTCTCCCCGTGACCGCGTGAGTTTCCTCCCCTGTTCCACAGATGTGCAGGTTTGTAGGTTAATTGGCTTCTGTAAATTGTCCCTAATGTGCAGTTTAAGACGAGTGCATGGGCGATCGCTGGTCGGCGCGGACTCAGTGGGCCAAAAGGCCTGTTTCCACGCTGAATCTCTATACTAAACATAATGGTTGATTTTAAGATCCTGCTCAATTGAAAGTGTCTGCTGAGATTTTGACAGCAACTTCAAACAGCCCTCATTCCTTGAGGTTCATTTGGAACATACCCAGCCCTCCCAACAACTGGAAAAAGGCAAGTTGTACAGGGCTTCCCACGCCAGTATGTATGTGGTGCACAAACCGGCCTGGAGACATCATCAGTCTTTCATCCAACCACAATTCTCAACGAGGCACCATCTGCATCTGATAATGGGAGGGAAGCAAAACTCCAGATGGCATTGAGTGTTATGGTTGATTATACAGTGCACTAATGAATATAAAACCAGCTCCTGCTAATTGCAGCTCCGCATCAGTTAAACATCTGGATTTATAGCCCAGGCGAGCGAAGGTAGCTTGTTAAGCATCTTCCTGGCTGCGTGCAATATATAGCAAACCTCTGACATTGGGACAGCTGCACTGATATTAGAATTAATAAACATTCACAGTTTAAAACGCTGAGAAGACAACATTGCTGCTCTGACACCGAAATCGTTTTAATTTATTCCAGCACATGAAGTCAACGGCTGAAAACTTGCTGAATTTGGTGTGTTATTACAACTTTTTTTATCTGCGCACTGCAGTCCTCGTTATGGTTAATTGATGATAATTATGATTGGAAAATACTTTAAGAGTGCTATTTAGTATAATGATAACACAAGGTGCAGCGAGTCACCCAAAGACTTACAGTATGTGAGGGAAAAAAACAGCGCTATAAATTCTGGTCTCCCATTGCTGAAAAGTACACAGAAATCTTAGAGTTTGTCGTGTTTGGAAAATAAATATTGATAGATCGATCAGGCTGTTGTATTTTCTGAAACATTAGGTTGAAGTGGAATTAAGGAGAGCTGCAAAAAGACTTGTTTCAGTGCCTGTTGTCCTGATTTGAACCTAATTGTCTAAATCTACTGATTTGTGTTAGTCTGAATGCAGTTACAAGCCACGATGTGGAGGGAGATGATAATTAGATGCTTTCAACTCTCTTATATAGGCAACAGTAGTCTAGGCAACGGGCAAAGATAGACAAAAGATTCTAGAACAACCCAGCGGGTCAGGCAGCATCGCTGGAGAAAAGGAATCGGTGACAGTTCGGGTCAGAGTTCTTCCCTTCCCACCTGAAATGTCACCTATTTCTTCCCTCCGACCCGACCCGACCCGACCCGACACGACTCGCTGTGTAACCAGCGTTGCAGGGGAACAGTTTGTGTTAATAAATTATAATTCTGAAAATGAGCAGAAGATTTTTCCCAAATAACTTTTATTTTTACGAGGATGTTTCCGTAACCGGCTTCCGTCTCCGCACTATTTATCTATGGGACCTTTGGTGCGGAGACGGAAGGCGGTTACGGAAATGGGGCCGAAAATTGCCCATGAATCTGCCCATGACCGTACTCCGTCTTTTTCGTCGAGTGATCAATCTTGCTCGCGATAGGATCTTTGGTCCTACCCCGTTCCACTGTTCCCTTCCTGGTACCTCTATCACACCTTCCCCAGCTAACAATGGACCATTATTGGTTCCACCCTTCCTGAGGACATCTGTTGTCGGCCCGGATTTGTTCAGGCCCTTCCCTCCACTCCCACTACTACTTTTAGCCTGAAGAAGGGTTGCGACCCGAAACGTCACCTATTCCTTTCCTCCAGAGATGCTGCCTGACCTGCTGAGTTACTCCAAGATTTTGTGTCTATCAATCGGCAATGAATGGCTAAGACTTTCGAACTGTGTAGGGAATATGCTCACACTTCCTCTGCTCTGCTGGAGTCTTGAAAGGTATCGGGCACTCAGGAATTAGAGTAAAAATTGGCCGAAAATACTTTAATCAATCTGAGAATTTCATATCCCTAAAGACGTTTCCGTTCAAATTTTGAATTCAAACTCTGCTGCTGTGCTTTACAAATAAACAATGCTCTCCCTGCCTAGATCTTCGTTTTTTATCAGAAAACCTCAAAGGGCAGGAGTATCTCAGCAGGACCACTTGGTAAGGCCATCAAAAAGGCCAAAAGGGAGTTCTGCTCCAAACTGGAGGATGAGACAGATGTTCGGCAGCTGTGACGGGGACTGAATGCAATCACCTCCTACAAGGCGAAACCAGGAGGCAGCTCGGATGTCGGCGATACATCACTCCCTGATGAGCTCAATGCATTTTACGCATCTTTGATAGGGAGAACACCGATGTGCCTTCCCGAGCCCCCATTCGCTGTGATGGTATTTCAGTCTCAGTCACAGAGGCCGACGTCAGGAAATCCTTCAGAGGGGTGAACCCTCGAAAAGCGTCTGGACCTGATGGCATACCTGGTCGTGTTTTAAAAACCTGTGCGGACTAACTGGCTGGAGTTTTTATGGACATTTTCAACCTGTCACTTCTGAGGTCTGAGGTTCCCACCTGCCTCAAAAGGGCATCAATAATACTGGTGCCCAAGAAGAGCAAGGTGACATGCCTCAATGACTATCGACCAATGGCACTAATGCCTGTGGTGATGAAGTGCTTCGAGAGGTTGATCATGGCGCAAATCAACTCCTACCTCGACAAAAACCTGGACCCACTGCAGTTCGCTTACCGCCACAACAGATCAACGGTGGATGCGATCTCGCTGGCCCTCCGCTCCCCTCTGGACCACTTGGACAACAAAAACTCATATGTCAGGCTGTTATTCATTGATTACAGCTCGGCATTTAACACAATCATCCCCTCCAAGCTGGTTACCAAACTCGCAGAACTGGGTCTCTGCGCATCCTTCTGCAATTGGATCCTCGACTTCTTCATTCACAGACCACAGTCTGTTTGTATTGGTGGAAATGTGTCAGACTCGATAACAATCAGCATGGGACCCCCCTGCTGTACTCACTCTATACTCATGACTGCATAACCGGTCATCGTGCGAACTCCATCATCAAGTTCGCTGACGACACCACTGTTGTGGGACGTATCACTGATGGGGATGAGTCGGAGTACAGAAGAGAGATCGAGCGCCTGTCCATATGGTGCCAGCACAATAACCTGGCCCTCAACACCAGCAAAACCAAGGAACTGATTGTGGACTTTGGAAGGAGTAGGATGGGGACCCACAGTCCTGTTTATATCAACGGGTCGATGGTTGAAAGGGTCAAGAGCTTCAAATTCCTGGACGTGCACATCTGTGAAGATCTTTCCTGGTCCGAGAACACTGATGAAATTATTAAGAAAGCTCACCAGCGCATCTACTTCCGGAGAAGATTACGGGGAGTCGGTCTGTCAAGGAGGACTCTCTCTAACTTCTACAGGTGCATAGTAGAGAGCATGCTGACCGGTTGCATCATGGCTTGGTTCGGCAACTTGAGTGCCCTGGAGAGGAAAAGACTACAAAAAGTAGTAAACACTGCCCAGTCCATCATCGGCTCTGACCTTCCTTCCATCGATGGGATCTATCGCAGTCGCTGCCTCAAAAAGGCTGGCAGCATCATCAAGGACCCACACCACTGTGCCCCCCAAATCCCCATTCTTTGCCTTGGGTCCATCACAATGGGATGGTACCTTGGAATCTTGATTTATGTGCCCCTTGATCACACGCAGGAGACTCTGGCTGGTTTCACGGGGGCAATTCAACTTCTCTTTGCCTCTGTTGGCTTCACGATCAGCTTTCGCAACTCCAGTTCACACTTCACGCTGAGCGAGGACACCTCAGTTGAAGCAGGCTGTCAAAGTGAGCTGCCAAATGATGGCATCAATTGCATAATTGTGGAAGGAACAGACAATCTCCTCTTTTATGCACCATGTAAATGAAAATGTGAGAGCAGACAGTGCAGTCCCGTAACAGTACATACGCAACCATCTTTTTACACATCAGTTGCTATTGTTTTCACATTCACTGCTGGTGTTATTTAACACGGGTTTAAATAGACATTTTGCACATGTATGGAAATATCTTTCACACTTTCTTTTCGATGCTACACCTGGCCTGCTCGATGCATGAAATTTACATTGCTGAGTACCGGATTGAAGTCACACAATAGTTTGATATCAACATTTTGCAAAATGGGGATAACATAATAATCTAGTCTAGGAACATGGCTCAAAAATCCATTACCCATAAAATGTAATGTAGCCCCTGTCCCACTTAGGAGACCTAAACAGCAACCTCTGGTGACCTTGCCCGCCACCCAAGGTTTCCATGAGGTCACCGGAGGTTTTGGTCACTCTCCCTAATGGTCGAAAGTGGTTTCCGAGTGGTCGAGGCTTCATCTAGGTTGCTGCTATTTTTTCATCATGATTAAAACCGGCCTCGACTAAAAATAGGCTGCCGTTTTAAAAACCGATCATTTTTTAGTCGCAGGTTTAGTCAAAGTCGGTTTTCTTCATAGTCGAGGAAAGTTTTCAACATATGCATGGGAGGTGGTAGGAGGTTGCAGGTCACCTCGACCTTGATTTTTTTTTTGGGTGGCGGGCAAGGTCACCAGAGGTTGCTGTTTAGGTCTTCTTAGTGGGACAGGGGTTTGTCCTCAAGCTTATGTTGAAATTAATTGAAACAGTTGAGAAGTTGAGGACAGAGAGGTTTGCGAGGCAATGTAAAAAGAATGTAAATATTTAACTTGGGAGGCTGCAACATTGGGTGGCCTCTTCGGGATGAACATTGAATACTCCAATTTTAAGTAATCAACCGGCAAGCTACCCTTTTACAAACCTATGTCCTCCCACTCCTCTCTTCTAGTGTTCGCCGCCCTCCCCCCACCAGCACAATGTCTGAAGAAGGGTCCTGGCCCGATACGTCACCTATCCATGTTCTCTGGAGATGCGGTCTAACCCGCTGGGTTACTCCAGTACCTTGTGTCTCTTTTAACGCAAAAAATAATGTAACAATGAAGAACATGAGAGGGTCATCTGACCCTTTATGTCATTAAAGTGGGTTAACTCTGAAATGGTGTGAAAGTGTGATCGATGGTCAGCATGGACTCGGTGGGCCGAAGGGCCTGTTTCTATACCATCTTTAAATCAATCAAGATCATCATTGTTGTCCTACCTTAACTCAGTTTTCCTACCCTATCCTCATAATCCTAGTTTATTTTAATATTGAAAAATCTATCAATAGATCTTGCACCTAGCAATGTACATTTTTTTGTTTTAAATAACCTCAATGGCCCTGCCTTCATAACCTGTCGCAGAAAAGAATTCCAACGATGTGGCCTTCCGAGTGAATAAAAATACCCTCGATATCGAATGTAACTAGCTAACTCTTCACTCTCAGACTGCTTCCCCTGATCTGGTTCTGCAGGGTAGGGAAATCATTCTTCCTGCATCTGCTCTCTGCCCTGTAAAGTGCCTGTTCCACTTGGCTGTTACTTACGTGCCATTTACGCAACCTGGTAGCGTGCGAGTAGCGCGAGACGGGCGCATGGAGTGGCGTGGAGGAGTGTGGAGTTGCGCGGGGTATCACGCAGCACTCCAGGATTTCGTTCTGTACAAAATCTTTGCGCCCCACCGGCCTGTCGCGTAAATGACGGCCAAGTGGGACACCCTGGCTCAGCGCAACGTCTCACCTCCAACAGCAGCAGAAGCAGGCAAGCGATCGCCGAGCTCGGCCTGGGGCTCACGGCCGTTGCGGATCCGGATCCGCCCCCACTCCTACTCCCAGAGCGGGGCCAGGACGATTGGAGATAGACACAAAATGCAGGAGTTTTTGTTGGTTTCGAAGAGATCTCCCATTCTTCTAAACTCTAGATCACACACGGGCATAGTTTATTCAATCCCGCACCATGTGGTGAATCCACCATCCCAGGAACCTGCCTGGCAAGTGGACAATTACAGTGGTGGATAACCCAAAGCCCAGTGTCATGGTTTGAATGGAGAAGTCCTGTAAAATGGTCAATCAATCATGGTTTGGCCCCTCCTGCACTGAGTAGATGACATCGTGGAAAGTGAACATTGCGTGTTGAATTGAAAGCAAGAATGGATAATTCAGTCCTTCGTGTGGGAAGGAGAAATGAGGCAATGGAAAAACAGTTGAAAAAAAAGACACAAAGTGCTGGAGTAACTCCGCAGGTCAGGGAGCATCCCCGGAAAATATGGATAGACTTTGAAGTCCGAAGAAGGGTCACGACCCAAAACATCACCTATTTAGATTCACAGCATCTGTAAATGTTAGCATTTTCCTGCTTGGAATTTGTAAGCTATTCCCTTAATTTCTCTGGGACTTGAGAAAAGTCTGGGTCGGAACCAACAAGGAAGCCATTTCCCATTGCTTCATAAGACAGCAGTAGAGGATGGTACTCTAAAATATCCAACATTTACTCCGTTCATGATACATTCTTTTCATGATATATCATTCCCTTTATCATCAAAAAGACACACTTTGCTGGAGTAACTCAGCTGGTCAGGAGAACGTGGATAGGTGATGTTTCGGGTTTGGACCCTTCTTCAGACTTTGAAGTGTGAGGAAGGGTCCCGTCCCAAAATGGCCACCATGCACATGCTCCGGAGATGCTGCCTGACCTGCTGATTTACTCCAGCACTTTGTACCTTTTATTGTAAACAAGCACCTGCAGTTCCTTGCTACTATTATGGGCAAGCGGTAAATGGATGTCCTGCAATTGCTTGGGAAGGTGCCGTGGGAAGAGAAGTGGAAAAAGGTGCAAAAATAAACGTGAAGCAGAGCAAGCCTTTTCTGCAGTTGACAGTGGCCATGCTGAGATGGTCCAGTTCACTGTAGATGTTTATCATTGCTCATTTACTGCAGCTTAAGTGCACCCTAATTGATTTCCAATCCAATAGCTGGAACTCGTAGGTAAATCATCAAGGCTCAACATGGAACATCCAGCATGTTTTGGATCAAGAACCAGAGGACATAGGTTTAAGGTGAGGAGGGAAAGATTGAATAGGAAACTGAGGGCTAACTTTTTTTTAGGTGGGTCTATGGAACAAGCTGTCGGAGGAGGTAGTTGAGGTAGGTACCACTACAATGTTTAAGAAACATTTGGACAAGTACATGGGTAGGGTAGGTCTTTTGAGGGATATGGGCTAAACGCAGGCAGGTGGGACTCGCGTAGATGGGACACATTGGTCGGTGTGGGCAAGTTGGGCCGATGGGCCTGTTTCCAGCCTGTGTGATTCAATGACTCTCGGACTTATCTCAATACATGTTTATCAGAATGTGAAAATCCCCAACTTACTACAACTTGCTGGCAATCTGCCACCGCACTCCACTATATAACAGAAGCTTCCCGCAATTCCCCTACAGTTATGCACAAGAGTATTTGTCTGTGGACCCCACAACGAGAATGACCCAGTGCACGATCCATGGCCCTCTGCGCTTAGACCGAGGTTTCATGCCTTCCAGGAACAAAGAATGGAATACTTATATAGAAATCATTTGCTCTTGCTATATACTCTAAAGTGTTTTTTTTAATTTAAAAGTGCCTTTACTTATTTTTTCTGCAATAATATCTTCTAATTAATATCTGTAATAATAATAATAAAAGCAATTTTTAAAAATTCATTTGTCTTTTGATGATCTTTGAATGCTTCTTTTAGTTTAGAGATACAGCGCAGTAAGGGGCCCTCCTGCCCACCGAGTCCACACCGACCAGCGATCACACCGTACACTAGCACTATCCTACAAATAGGGACAATTTTTACAATTTTTACCAGAGCCAATTAACCTACAAACCTTTATGTCTTTGGAGTGTGGGAGGAAACCGGAGCTCCCTGAGAACGCCCATGCAGCCATGAGGAGGACGTACAAACTCCGTGCAGACATCACCCGCAGTCAGGATCGAACCTGGGTCCCTGGCACTGTAAGGCAGCAACTCTGCCTCAGAGGGCGGTGGAGGCAGGTTCTCTGGATGCTTTCAAGAGAGAGCTAGATAGGGCTCTTAAAAATCGCGGAGTCAGGGATATGGGGAGAAGGCAGGAACGGGGTACTGATTGGGGATGATCAGCAATGGTCCCATTGAATGGCGGTGCTGGCTCGAAGGGCCAAATGGCCTCCTCCTGCACCTATTGTCTATTGTCTGTTGTCTACCTCTGCGTTACCATTCTGCACTACTCTCAGTAACAAGCAGAAACATTGAGAAAACATGGCAGCTTTGACAGAAGCCAAAGCTGAGACAGGGTGTATTGAAGGTGCATCTGCCATTTGGTGACTGACCTACCCACGTGTCCGGAGTAATGCAGGTCAGGTCAAGCATCTATGCAGTGAATGAAGTCGTGTTGCCCTCAGTAAGATCCAGGTCTACAAGTCCCACAATTTAATTTGATCGTGTGATGGGATTTGAGTCCTAATTTAAGCAGAAGGATGTAACACAATAGAGGCTTGAAAGGAGATACATTCTATGAGCATCTGGGACAGCTGGGCGTTTTATTCTAGTTTGATGACCATATAAAAGGGTAGCAATTCTTAATGACAGCACTGGAGATAATTGGTTGAGGTTGACAGGTAATTATTAACTTCAGCTTTCTTTCTGTGAGAAATATATCACAAGCATCTTAAAAATGATTTTAAAATGATTATTCCAATTAATTGAGTACAATGGTTTTATTTCATGGAAGGTGTTTGGATGCCAAATCTGATTTTAAATGATTGAATAATTGGACATTTGAATCACCCGGTGATCCTGAAAAAAACAACCAAATGACCCCAAATAGGTGAAGGTAAATGCATTTGTTAAGCTAGACTTTAGACTTTAAACTTTAGAGGTACAGCACAGAAACAGGCCCATCATACCCACCGAGTCCGCGCGGACAAGTGGTCACCCCGTACACCAGCACTGTCCTATACACTAGGAACAATTTACAATTTTACCAAAGCCAATTAACGTGCGAACCCGTACGTCTTCCGAGTGTGGGAGGAAACCAGAGCACCAGGAGAAATCCCACAGGGAAAAACGTACAAACTCTGGACAGACAGCACCCGTAGTCAAGATCGAACCCCGGTCTCTGGCTCTGTAAGGCAACAACTCTACCACTGCGCCACCGTTCCGCCCAAAATTATGAGAGGCTTAGATAGGGTAGACAGTCAGAACGTGCAAACTCCACACAGACAGCAGCCAAGGTCAGGTTCAGAATCTGGGTCTCTAATGCCGTGAAGCAGCAGCTCTACCAGCTGCACCACTGTGTCACTAAGGTAAAATATCCTTTAATATTAGCATATGATTCTTATATTAAAAAATTATATTAGTATAACTGAAAGTACCATTATTAATGATTATTTTTCTGACCTGGATTGTGTTTTGTAGGGCATTGATTCAGTGTTGAGAACGTTACACCAGTCCATCCTCCGTCTCGCTTCGCCGTTCCCGTCGCGGCCTAGAACGTGGAGTGGCGCGGGCGGCCCTTCCTGGACCAGCCCGGAGCTTCAAGCCGTGGGTGCGGCGCAGACTTACCATCGCGGAGCCTGGGATCTTTTGCCGAGGATCGCCAGTGTTGGAGCTCCGACCACGGGGCCCGCGGTCTCCAGTAAGAAGCGGCCTCACTCGGGAGCTCCATGCCGCGGACTGTTCCGATCCTCGGAGTTTCGATCATCCGGACAAGAGGGCTTTAACAGCGCACCGTTGGCAATGGCTAGTGCGGAGGGTTCAAGGCCCCGACCCCGAGGTGAACAAAGGAGGAAGATGACTGAACTTTATTGCCTTCCATCACAGGGAGGAATGTTGATTCCACTGTGGTGGATGTTTGTGTTAAATTTTATTTTATGTGCTGTGTGTATTTTTGCTTTTTACTTAGTATGGCTGTATGGTAACTCAAATTTCACTGCACCTTAATTGGTACATGTGACAATTAAATTGAATCTTGAATCTTGAATATTGATAATATGCACATTTGCTTGGAGTCTTGAGCATAAGAGGGAATATAATGTGCATCGCTTTGTGGAACAACACTGATAAAGACCACTTTTACTTTTCACTTATCTACATTTTATTTTTCTTTATGATCTCATCATTTTAATTGACAATCAACCTTGACTGCTTTACACTAGTAAGCTAATATCAGTAAATATTACCAGAGTTGAAGAATCGAGAACCAGGGGAGAGAGGTTTAAGGTGAGGGGGGAAATATTTAATAGGAATCTGAGGGGTCACTTTTTCTCACAAAGATTGGCAGGTGTATGGAACGAGCTGCTGGAGGAGGCAGTTGAGGCAGGTACTATCGCAACGTTGAAGAAACATTTGGACCGGTACATGGATAGGACAGTTTTAGGGGGATGTGTGCCAAACACAGGCAGGTGGGACAAGTGTAGGTGGGACATGTTGGCCGGCGTGGGCAAGATGGGCCGAAGGGCCTGTTTCCACTCTGTATGATTCTATGACTCTATTTCGTTACTGACAACGGAGGCCAAATTGCAACGACATTGTTTTTTGCTCATGCACAGGATAAATGATTTGCTGAAATGAAATGGAAACATGATGCAGATTCACACTGCATCTGAACATCAAAACTCATTTATGCAAATGTGAGGTCTATGCAAATAATCACAATTATGCAAATCCAGCTCAAATATTCATGTAATGAATGTTAAGAGGAATCGTCCTTGCGTTTTTTTTTGTTACATAAATTATCCCATATTCTTGCTTAGAATGATGTGTAGTTAGAGTAAATAACCATTTAGATGATTTATGGGTTTTTTGAGTTGAAGTAAAATTTCTGAACATCGTTTTTAAGGAGATCCATCATGGTGGCAAAGTGTCTCTG
The DNA here is from genome assembly GCA_035221665.1 of Okamejei kenojei. Lineage (NCBI taxonomy): Eukaryota > Metazoa > Chordata > Chondrichthyes > Rajiformes > Rajidae > Okamejei > Okamejei kenojei. The sequence continues at coordinate 14,421,828 of CM069155.1, forward strand.
TATTAAGTATCAGAAATGGGCTCACAAATGAAATGCTGTTCTGTCACAATCCTGTACGACACTCTCAATTAACGTTTACGAGGCTCTAATTGAAGATTAATACTCGAAAAGTTGTTGCTGGAAAAAATGATGAGGATTTCTCGAGTCCTGGTAATCTAAAAAAGAGGTCAAAAGTTTAGTTTCTTCTTCTTCTTTCGTGTGGCGTGCACTGCCTAAAGTTGTTGGACAACTTGTTCTATTTGATCTTCCGTTTGTGCACATCGAGTTAATTGCATTAGTTGAAACAGGGTGAAGGTTGCAATCGTCCACTCCAAAAAGCTTCGCTGAAAGGCTAGTAATTCAAACCGAAGAGAGACACAAAAAGCTGGAGTAACTCAGCGGGACAGGCAGCATCTCTGGAGAGAAGGAATGGGTGATGTTTGGGGTCGAGACCCTTCCTCAGTCTGGTTAGGGATAAGGGAAATGAGAGATATAGACAATGATGTGGAGGGATAACGAACAATGAATGAAAGATATGCAAAAAAACAATAACGGTGATGGAGGAAACAAGCCATTGTTAGCTGTTTGTCGGGTGAAAACGAGAAGCTAGTGTGACTTGGGTCAGGGAGGGATAGAGAGAGAGGGAGTGGGGTTACCTGAAGTGAGAGAATTCAATATTCATACCTTATTCCTGTTCCCCCTCAACAGATGAAGCCTGACCTGCTGTGCATTTGTAGGATTTTCTGTTTCACCTTCACACCTTATCCTGCGAGAGTGAAGTCTGCAGATCGCAAGATAACACGATGACTATTGCACCTGCAGAAGAGCTAATGTTAGTGTGGGGAGAGGTAATATTGCAGAAATGAAAGCAGCTAATCTTTGTAATCGAACAACATTTAAACAACATTTGAACAACATTTTTAGTTTAGTTTATTGTCAAAATTGTTGTTGTGTGCTATCCAGTTCAGTTGCCTGATAACAGCTGGGAAGAAACTGTACCTGAATCTGGAGGGTTTTTTTCCATGGGAAGGAGTCCTCACCCTCCCAGTGATGACCCCTTCTCCCATCTCCAACGGACCCCCTCCTCTTGGACCCCCCCCCATGGCCATCTACCGACTTTAAACCTTTATTTTAAACTGCCGGCGGGGCATCAACCGCCTCAACTTCTCCACTCCCCTGTCTCACTCTAACCTCTCCCCCCCCCCCCCGAACATACAGCCCTCCCCTCACTCCGCAACAACCCAGACTGGGTGATCAAACCCGCCGACAAGGGAGGTGCCGTGGTAGTCTGGCGCGCTGACCTCTACAAGTCTGAGGCCACACACCATCTCTCAGACACCTCCTCCTACTTATCCTTGGACCATGACCCCACAGTCGAGCACCAGGCCACTATCTCTGGCACCATCACTGACCTCATCACTTCCGGCTCCCTGCCCTCCCAAGCCTCCAAGCTCATCGTTCCCCAGCCCCGCACGGCCCGATTTTACCTTCTCCTCAAAATCCACTAACTTGACTGTCCTGGCAGATACATTGTTTCTGCCTGTTCGTGTCCCACCTAACTTATGTCCACATACATCGACTCCATCCTATCACCCCTGGTTAAATTCCTCCCTACCTATGTTCAAGACACCTCACAGGCTCTTCGTCTCCTCCACGACTTCCGTTTTACGGGCCCCCATTCCACCATCTTCATCATGGATGTCCAGTCACTCTACACCTCCATCCCCCACCAGGAGGGTCTCAAGGGCCTCCGTTCTTTCCTCGACTGCAGAACGCACTAATCCCCATCTACTGATACTCTCCTCCGCCTAACGGAGCTGGTCCTTACCCTTAACAACTTTTCATTTGATTCCTCGCATTTCCTCCAAATCCAAGGCATAGCTATGGCCACGTGCATGGCCCCAAGCTATGCCTGCCTCTTTGTAGGGTACGTTGAACAATCCTTGTCCTTGTACACCAGTCACTGAAAGTTGTCATGCAGGTACATTAGGCAGTGAAGAAAGCTAATGGAATGTTGGCCTTCATAACAAGAGGAATTCAGCACAGGAGTAAAGAGGTTCTTCTGCAGTTGTATAGGGCTCTGGTGAGACCACATCTGGAGTATTGTGTACAGTTTTGGTCTCCTAATTTGAGGAAGGACATCCTTGTGATTGAGGCAGTGCAGCGTAGCTTCACGAGATTGATCCCTGGGATGGTGCGACTGTCATATGAGGAAAGATTGAAAAGACTAGGCTTGTATTCACTGGAGTTTAGAAGGATTAGGGGGGACCTTATAGAAACATATAAAATTATAAAAGGACTGGACAAGCTAGATGCAGGAAAAATGTTCCCAATGTTGGGTGAGTCCAGACCAGGGGCCACACAGTCTTAGAATAAAGGGGAGGTCATTTAAGACTGAGCTGAGAAAAAACTTTTTTACCCAGAGAGTTGTGAATTTATGGAATTCCCTGCCACAGAGGGCAGTGGAGGCCAAATCACTGGATGGATTTAAGAGAGAGTTGCATAGATCTCTAGGGGCTAGTGGAGTCAAGGGATATGGGGAGAAGGCAGGCACGGGTTATTGATAGCGGACGATCAGCCATGCTATCAATGAATGGCGGTGCTGGCTCGAAGGGCTGAATGGCCTCCTCCTGCACCTATTTTCTATGTTTCTTCTATGTTTCTACCGGGGCCCTTTCCCCGAACTCTAGCTCCGCTACATCGACGACTGCATTGGTGCCACCTCCTGCACCCATGCACAACTCACTGACTTCATCCATTTCACCCAGCACTCAAATACACTTGGACCATTTGCGACATCTCCCTACCATTTCTAGGAAATGCTATACTTGTCGCTTTACCTCCCCCCTGACTCCATCCAAGATGGAGTCTTTCCAGGTGTGGCAGACGTTCATCTGCACCTCCTCCAACCTCATCTATTGCATCCACTGCTCTAGGTGACAGCTGCTCTACATCGGTGAGACCAAGCGCAGGCTTGGCGATCGCTTTGCCGAACAACTCCACACGGTCCGCATTAACCAACCTGATCTCCCGTTGGCTCAGCACTTCAACTCCCCCTCCCATGCTGAATCGGACCTTTCTGTCCTGGGCCTGCTCCATGGCCAGACTGAGGCCCACCGTAAATTGGAGGAGCAGCACCTCATATTTTGCTTGGGTAGTTTACACCCCAGCGGTGTGAACATTGACTTCTCCAATTTCAGGTGGTCCCTGCTTTCTTCCTCTTTCCCCACCCCTTCCCAGCGCTCCCACAGCCCACTGACTCCACCTCTTCCTTTCTTCTTCCCCCCCCCACCCCCACATCAGTCTGAAGAAGGGTCTCGACCTGAAACGTCGCCTATTTCCTTCGCTCCATAGATGCTGCCTCACCCGTTGAGTTTCTCCAGCATTTTTGTCTACCCTGAATCTGGAGGTGTGCGTTTTCACACTTCTGTACCTTGCCTGATGGGAGAGAGGAGAAGTGGGAATGACCGGGGTGAAACTGGCCCTTGTTTATGCTGGTGGTTTTGCCGAGGCAACGTGATGTGTAGATGGAGTCAATGGAAGGCAGGTTGGTTAAGTGAGGGTCTGGGCTGCGTCCACAATTCTCTGCAATTGCTTGCAGTCTTAGATGGAGCAGTTCCCAAACCAGGCTGTGATGCATCCCGATAAAATACATTATATGGCGCATCTGTAGAAGTTGGTGAGAGTTATTGGGGACAAAGTGGAAAATCGAATGGGCAAAAAGTATTGATCATGTGAATTTTAAATTCTAATAGCATAACCATAGGTGAGATTTCTTGCTGATTATTGAACTATTTACACTAAATCTACACTAATCTAACCCCAATAATTCTCTTCGTATTGTAATCAATCCCCACCCCACTCCTGATTCTACCAATCCCCACACACTAGAGGCAATTGACAAAGGCCAATTAAGCTGCAAACCCGCGCATCTTTTGGGATGTGGGAGGGAACTGGATCAAGTGGAGGAAGCCCACGCGATCACAGGGAGAACGTGCAAACTCCACACAAACGGCACCCACGGTCAGGATTGAACCTGGGTCTCTGGCACCACGGTCCCATTCCCTTGCATTCTTCCACATTGTATATTTTTTCCACACATTAGAAACATAGAAACATAGAAAATAGGTGCAGGAGTAGAGGCCATTCGGCCCTTCGAACCTGCACCGCCATTCAATATGATCCTGGCTCATCATCCAACACAGTATCCTGTACCTGCCTTCTCTCCATACCCCCTGATCCCTTTAGCCACAAGGGCCACATCTAACTCCCTCTTAAATATAGCCAATGAACTGGCCTCAACTACCTTCTGTGGCAGAGAATTCCAAAGATTCACCACTCTCTGTGTGAAAAATGATTTTCTCATCTCGGTCCTAAAAGACATCCCCCTTATCCTTAAACTGTGACCCCTTGTTCTGGACTTCCCCAACATTGGGAACAATCTTTCTGCATCTAGCCTGTCCAACCCCTTAAGAATTTTGTAAGTCTCTATAAGATCCCCCATCAATCTTCTAAATTCTAGCGAGTACAAGCCGAGTCTATCCAATCTTTATTTATATGAAAGTCCTGCCATCCCAGGAATTAGTCTGGTGAGCCTTCTCTGTACTCCCTCTATGGCAAGAATGTCTTTCCTCAGATTAGGAGACCAAAACTGTACGCAATACTCCAGGTGTGGCCTCACCAAGACCCTGTACAACTGCAGTAGAACCTCCCTGCTCTTATACTCAATTCCTTAAGTTTGTCCATGACGCATAAAACCAATCTCCTTTTCCCAAGCAGTTCAATAACTGGTAGCTACATGACAGACTGTTCAGCTCGTGAGTTAATCTGCTTACTTTTCCCATTTTAATGATCTTCAGTTCAAACTTTGCTCTTGTGACTAAGCCAAGATCAGGAACTTTATACTTGACCAATTACCTTTCTTTTTGCTCATTTGGTCCCACGAATCCCTGAATCATCCTAGTTAGGATATAATAAACAGACACAAAATGCTGGAGTACCTCAGTGTGCCAGGCAGCATCGCACTGCGATTAATAGCTAATTTAGGAAAAATGTTGGCCGATTAAGTGCAAAAAAGCAAAAAGTGCATCAACTGGTAGAAGTTTGAAATTTGCCACTTTACACAATCAAGAAAAGCAGTAGCTCTATTGGTTACGAGATATTTCCTGTCTTTTCCTTTTGGTTTGCAAAAAGTATACAATAATCAGTGCAGTAAAAAGTAACTCCAGATGTTGATTTATGCCAAAGATAGATACAAATTGCTGGAGTAACTCAGCAGGTCAGGCAGCATATCTGGAGAAAATGTATTGGTGACATTTTGGGTCGGGACCCTTCTTCAGACCCACCTGAAAATTCACCTGACAGGAACCCAGAGTCAACCCTGACTGCGGGCGCTGTCCGTACGGCATGAGTACGCTTTCCCTGTGACCGCGTGGGTTTTTCCTGGGTGCTCCGGTTTCCTCCCACACTCCAAAGACATACAGGTTTGTAGGTTAATTGGCTTCGATAAAGATTGTAAATTGTCCCTGGTGTGTAGGTAGTGTTAGAGTGCGGGATCGCTGGTCGGTGTGGACTCGTTGGGCCGAAACAGGCATGGAAATTGCGATCAAAACATGGGGGACACACAATTTTTCGGCGGACGGGCCGATTCAGCCCTTAAAAAGCGTCTGATAAAGTCCGGATTATAAAACAGGGGGGGACTGTCCCCCACCTCTCAAAGAATGGGAGACACGTCCCCCCCCGTCCCCCCCAGGATTTCCGCCCATGGACCAAAGGGCCTGTTATCTCTAAACTAAACTAAAAATATTTTTTCCAGAGATGCTGCCTGACCTGCTGAGTTACTCCAGCATTTTGTGTCTATATTTGATATAAACCAGCATCTACAGTTCCTTTTTATTACTAGTTAGGATATCATTATGCCAGGCCACAAGTTTAGATTAGATTAGATTAGATTACCTTTATTGTCATTCAGACCTTTCGGTCTGAACGAAATTTCGTGCCTGCAGTCATACATATAATAAAAGTAACAAAAACACACAATAAACACAAATTTAACATCCACCACAGTGAGTTCAACAAACACCTCCTCACTGTGATGGAAGGCAAAAGTCTTAATCTTTGTCTCTTCCCTCCTTGTTCTCCCTCTGCGCTGAGGCGATCCAGGCCTCCGACGCCGCCGGCAACGCCGAAACGCCAGAACACCGCCACAGCACCAAAGTCAGGCCACAGCTCCAAGTCGGGCCACCGCCACCACCGGAACGCCGGAGTGCCGCCACAGCTCCAAGTCGGGCCGCCGCCGCTGCTAGGCCGGGCCGCAGCTCCAAGTCGGGCCGCCGCCGCTGCTAGGTCGGGCCGCTGCTCCAAGTCAGGCCGCTGCTGCTGCTAGGTCGGGCCGCTGCTCCAAGTCAGGCCGCTGCTGCTGCTAGGTCGGGCCGCAGCTCCAAGTCAGGCCGCTGCCGAAACGCCGGAGCGCCGCCACAGCTCCAAGTCGGGCCGCCGCCGCTGCTAGGCCGGGCCAGTCGGGCCACTGCCGCTGCTGGAACTGCCGCCACAGCCCCGAGGCCGTCAGCTCCGCCATTAGGCCTCAGCGCAAACTCCAGGACCCCGCAATTGACCAAATGTCAGGAAGATGAATGAATGAATGAATGAGTGAATGTCAGGCGACGTTCTGCCATGGCTTTGCCGCAGCCAGTGCCACATCTGTGGAGATCGTCCGCAGTGCATACCTGTCCGCCACAAGTCAGTAGGTGGGCCACTGTCTGTACCTCTCCACAGTTGCACTTAGAAACATAGAAAATAGGTGCAGGAGGAGGCCATTCGGCCCTTTGAGCCAGCACAGCCATTCATTGTGATCATGGCTGATCGTCCGCTATCAATAACCCGTGCCTGCCTTCTCCCCATATCCCTGGATTCCACTAGTCCCAAGAGCTCTATCCAACTCTCTCTTAAATCCATCCAGTGATTTGGCCTCCACTGCCGTCTGTGGCAGGGAATTCCACAAATTCACAATTCTCTGGGTGAAAACTTTTTTTCTCGCCTCAGTCTTAAATGGCCTCCCCTTTATTTTAAGTCACTTGTCCGAGTCCGAGAGGCCCCACTTCTTCAGGTTGAGTCTGCAATGTCCCGGTGGAGGCGGTTTAGGCCTTTCCAGGTAATATAAGGCATGTGGTGCCCTGGTGCCATCTGTTGTTTGGTCGTGGTGCCTGGCACGGTTGGCTCTAGTTCCATGAAGCTGTTAATGGATGAATGAATGAGTACTTTATTGTCACATGTGAGAAGTCACAGTGAAATTCTTTGGTTGCGTAACCAAGGTACGCCACATAAAGGACGCCGACAGGAGTTTTGATGCATTATAAGCAAACCATCAGTTAGCAAAATATATTTCACTACTTCTCAGACTTCAGTTGAGTTGAGAGAAAGCCACAACTTTTGCTCAGGATTCATTTTGGAGCATTTCCCAGAATTTCCTGCAGTCGTATATAGATTCCTGGACTTTGTGACATTTCAGATGAATTTTTATTTCCTCTCTTTAAAAATAAAGCATCATCCTTCATTTTACATATTTAATCCCAATATATTTGAGTTCAAAGATAGCTACTTTACAAAGAACTGAAAAGAAGCATTCATAATTCTTCTAAATGTGGTTAAAAAAAAAATTCTGGCCTGAGATTCTGGTTTAACTATGAAAATGTTTTTGATGTGGCTGGGCTGAAATAATGGTACGTTATTCTACAAGTCTGTACAAAGTGGATTAAAAAACAAGTTGCAAACCAACAGGGCTATCTGGCTTATGTATTCATTTATATGTATATTTTCATCACCGCTGATAGCTTTTGATGTGCCTTCATCTCTATTTTAATTCACTGGCAATTGGCCAGGGTTGCAGAGAGAGTATAAGTGGCCTGGAGTTGGAGAGTTCAGTCCATTCTCATTCAGCTGCCTGTGGCTTTTTCCTGTTAAGTTGTGAATAAACCAGACTGATTTCAGAAATATTACTTATATACATTATAAAAACACATAACTGGAAGCCATCGGAAACATAATTATACCAGAACAATGTTCAGACATGTCTTGCTTGTAAATTGGAATAAGCACTGGACTTTTTTTTCTATGGTTGAACTTAGCTCTCCTTGTTCCAAAACTCATTCAGCACTTGGCTAAAGGTTATATTTTGTTAAAGTTGGTTTTAATATTATTCTTTTCTCCTTGGGGATTAGACTATCAAACATATGTGATAGCACCATGTATACTATCTATTCAGTATGCAGAGAATCCATTTTAGTTTAGCTTTTAGTTTTGAGATACAGTGCGGAAGAAGCCCCACTTAGTCTATGCCGACCAGCGATCCCCTCACACTAAACACTATCCTACCCACACTAGGGACAATTATACCAAGCCAAGTAACCTACAAACCTGTATGTCTTTGGACTGTGGGAGGAACCTGCAGATACAGGAGAAACCCCATGCAGGTCACGGGGAGAATGTACAAACGCCGTACATACAGCACTCGGAGTCAGGATTGAACTCGGGTCTCTCGTGCTGTAAGGCAGCAACTCTACCGCTACGCCACCATTTGTTGACTTTTATACCACAAGATTATAAAACATAGGAGCAGAATTAGGCCAGTCAGCCCTGTCCGCCATTCAATCATGGCTGATCTATTTTTCTCTCTCAACCCCAGTCTCCTGCCTTCTCCCCATAATCTTTGATGCTTCTTATAAGGGAGAATTTGGTCAGTTTGTGTAGTGCAATATAGAAATATCCATGAAAATTGCATTTATTCTCATAGTAATATTCACTTTTCACCAAAAATAATTTTGAAAAAGGTACGACTGATAAAGCTTAAATGATAAGATTCTCGAGGACCACTGATGTCAGTAGGGATATTCGCTCTGCAGCATTCAGCGGTGTTTAATTTCAGAATAAAAGTAGTAATTTAAAGGAGAGAGGTTGGTAAATAAGTACGGGAGACAGAGGAAACACGGGTGAGGGGTCCATCCGTGAGAGCGTGGAGGAAAACTGCCTTTGCTAAAGAACGTGGACATCTCAGATGTCCCAGAATGGAAAGTCTCATAATGGGAGCAGATGGGGCAGAGACACTGAGCAATTGAGAGCATTAGGGTGGAGACCCTTCTTGAAGAAACGTCACCCATTCCTTCTCTCCAGAAATGCTGCCTGTCCCGCTGAGTTACTTAAACATGGGAGTCGGTACGTTTCTGATACTGAAAATGTGATTTGAAATGCGTAAAATTTACCTTTGTCAAATTTTAATTAGTTTGAGGCTTTTAAAAGCCACGTCTTCATTTTTCTTTCCTGTCTCTTTTATGCCTCTCTCTTGCACTGCACTTGACACTCTATTCTTTTGTGCACACGATTTTACTCATGTGGCTACATCTAACTTATTCTTCTTGGTTCAAATGTCCAGGACGGGATTCAGCTGGGAATCGAGAGGCTGTTCACCAAAATGGTCGGAGGGAAGGCAAAGCGAGTCCAGCCCCCATCTGATGCAGGTAGAAAGCTGAAACTGTGCTGCCAGCTAATTAGTGAAATTACAGCGTGCAGCCAGGTCTATCCGTACTATTGAATGGCTGCCAGCCTCAGCGGGGAACACGCAACTGTGAGAAACAGACACCACTTAAAGACAGTTTCCTCCACTTAAACGGGAGAAGTGAACTGTGTGCGGCCAGTGGTGGAAGTGATTATGGAACTTTTTCCGAGATGGAAAGTTATAATGGCAACACGACTTGGATTGCGAGCTGGTTCCAAAAATTGTCGAGATTAGTTCTGAGGCACAAAGTTCAGGTCGACCCGCAGGAGACCATTGTTATAAAAAAATCACAAAGCAGTGAATAATAAATGCAGCACAGTGGCACGGCGGTAGAGTTGCTGCCGCACAGCGCCAGAGACCCCGGTTCGATCTTGACCTCGGAAGCTGTCTGTGTGGACTTTGCACCTTCTCCCTGTGACGGCGTGGGTTTCCACTGGGTGCTCTGGTTTCCTCCCACATTCCAAAGACGTGCTGGTTTGCAGGTTAATTGGCCCTCTGTCAAATTGTCCCTAGTGTGTCGGGAGTGGGATAACATAGAATCTGTGTGAACGGGTCGGCGTGGACTCGATGGGCTGAAGGGCCTCTTTCCATGCTGTATCTCTCAACTAAATTAAATGTGCACATTTCAAACTCCCTGAAGCTAGTGAGATCAGATAACTATGACAGTCAAGACTCATGAGCTCTTGCAAGCTTTGCAGTCAAATGCCAATTTGTTGAGGATACAAGGAACTGCAAATGCTGGCTTACCAAAAAAAGACACAAAGTGCTGGAGTAACTCAGCGGGTCAGTCAAGCATCTCTGGAAAACATGGATAAGTGACATTTTGGACCGGGACACTTCTTCAGACTGCCAATTCTTCATTGTTTGGTTGGAATAATAACATGTCCTCAGTGCATTGAACACAATTTTTGCACTCCACTTCACTGATTTCAGTGGAATCAACTTTGATGGCATTGTACAATGTTTTGATACTATTTGAAAAGTTTATTTAGTGCTAACGATAAGTGATATGTTTCTAGTCCATTATCCTATATTTACAGCAATTGCTCAGATGCTGGTTAATGTACAGTACCAATGCTGCATTACCAATGCCTCACAATGCCAGAGATTGGGTCCAATCCTGGCCTCAGGTGCTGTGCATGTAGAGTTTGCACGTTCTTCCTTTGATTGTAATGGGTTTCTTCTGGGTCCTCTGGTTTTCTCACACATCCCACTGACGTAAAGGTTTTGTAGGTTAGTTGGCCTCTGTTAAATTGCCCCAAATGTGTTCGTGAGTGGATGAGAAAGTGGGATAATATAGAACTAGTGATCGATGGTCGGCATGGACTCAGTGGGCGGAAGTGCCCGTTTCCATGCTGTATATCTAAATTAAACTCATTTCCATCACGTACACACCAACAATCCCTACCAAATGGGAAACATCATTGACATTTCCACATCCACCACGTCAACAGATGTAATTAGGAATGTGGCAAACTTCACATCTACACCTTTGCCAACTATTCAAATGTGACAACTGTTTGCTCAAAGAAGCGACAAAACATTCATCGCTTCCTCCTCTGTTGTTGGCTGTAGAGAAGGTTCACAGACACCTTAAGGTCTTCACTACTTTATTAATCATACATCATATATAGCCCTGGCTGTACGTGGTCTGTCACGAGCACCAGAGAGAGAGCTAGGGGCGTGTGGGTTACAATTATACTAACTGGTGGGGGGGTGGTTAGCATGGACATCGTCACTATCAATTAAAGGTGTATACACATATCATCAACATCCTTCCTCTACCAAAACAAACAGTGAGTGACAGGGCGACCACGTCTCATGCGCTAGGGTAAATGCAAACAGTAAAGCATGGGAATACAGGATCACACGTAATCGCCGTAACGGACCGGCGGCCTGACCAGGCGACCAGACCGGGTCCGCACCTCGCCATCACCTCCTTCCCCGACGGGAACAAGCGGGGACAACACCGGGGCATGGTGGGGGCTACGGACAGGAGAACCCCTGGGCGACGAAGGCATCGGGGGGGGGGCGAAGAGAAGGGCGAGGAAGCCGGAGAAAGCGGGACCGCAGCCGGGAGGCGGACAGGAGGAGGACGAGGGGAGGTTGGCCCCAGAGGAACGGGCAAAGCACTGGGCCGCGACAGTGGCAGCGGGGGGGGGGGGGGCATACGGAGCCGCCGGGGGAGGGAGAGGCTCGTTCACGAGCCGGAGATGCTGGCGGGACCGGCGGTACACCCTTCCATCGTGGTTGACAAGGTACGAACGAGGGGAACCGGTAGAACCGACGACCACGGCCAGCTTGGAACGGCCAGAAGTGGACCTCATACGGACGACCTGGCTGGGGAGAAGAGGGCGGAGGACACGGCAGGACCTGTTGTGGAAACGCTTCTGTATACCGTGTTTTTGGGCAATGCGTTTCCGGACCAAGGCAGGTTTAAAGACGGAGGGGAACAGGGACTGCTGAGACACCGGGACCGTGGGCCTCGTGACTTGGGACATGAGTCACTGAGCCGGGGAGCCCAGGGCATGGTCGCGGGAGATGTTGCGGAGGTTCAGCAGGGCCAGGTAGATGTCGGAGCGGGATATTGACATGGAACAACTGTTTGCTGGACTTCCGTGTGCCATCATTGTCGACGACATCCTGGTTTATGGGAAGAATGTCGCTGAGCACGACCACCACCTTCGCCAGGTGCTGCAGCGGGCCCGGGAGGTCAACCTGAAGCTCAACCCGAAGAAGTGCTGATTTCGGGTCCCTGAGGTCACCTACGTGGGGCATGTCTTCACTGCATCGGGGCTGAAGCCCGACCCGCAGAAGACGGCCGCAATATCCGAGATGCCTGCGCCTGCGGACGTGCCTGGCCTACAGCGCTTCTTGGGCATGGTCAACTACCTGGGAAAGTTCATCCCCGACCTGAGTGAACTGAGTGCCCCTCTGCGGGATCTGGTGAAAAAGGACACTGCCTGGGCCTGGTTCCCGCAACACCAGCGAGCATTTGACACCCTCAAATCTAAGCTGATCAGCATGCCAACGCTGAAGTACTTCGACCTCCAGCGCCCCATCGTTCTCACGTGTGATGCATCTACGTTTGGCCTCGGGGCCGCCTGCCTGCAGATCCATGACGGGGTGCAACTGCCTGTGTCCTACGCGTCCCGCACAATGACGACCGCTGAACAACACTATGCCCAGATTGAGAAAGAGCTGCTGGCGGTTGTCTTTGCCTGCTCCAAATTCAAAGACTATATCCTGGGCAACTGCTTCACTGTCGAGACGGACCACCAGCCTCTGGTCACCATCCTCAACAAGCCGATACACGTGGCCTCCTCCCGGCTCCAGCGCATGATGCTCCAGCTACAACGCTTCACTTTCACAGTGGTTTATCGCAAGGGCAAGGACATGGTTGTTGCGGACACGCTGTCTCGGGCGCCTCTCTCATCCACAACCCAGCATCCGTACGAGACGTCCGATCTGATAGTCCTAAACGTTAACTTCGTGCCCTCCAGTCAGTTGAAGTCCCTGGCCAAGCACACGGCGGCTGACGCTTCGCTACAGCAACTGGCCACGATCATCAAGCAGGGCTGGCCAGACCGCCGTTCTTCCCTGCCGGCCGCAGCGGTGCCTTACTTCCTGGTTCGTGACGAGTTGGTGCTGCGTGATGGTGTGATTGTGAAGGGGCACAAGGTGGTGGTGCCCGCAGCACTACGAGAACAATACTTCGAAACCGCTCATCGTGGCCATCCCGGGGCCGAAGCGACCCTTTCCATCGCTCAGAGCCAGTTTTTCTGGCCTGACGTGCCTCGCTACTTCCAGGATAGAGTCTCCGCGTGCCCTACCTGTAACAGCCTCGCTCCGCAGCAACAGCGGCAGCCGCTCCTGCAGCAGCCAGCTGCTGACCTGCCATGGTCCGCACTAGCAAACCGACATCTTCGAGTGGCACGGAAAGCACTTCCTGGTGCTTGTCGACTCTTACTCCAGCTGGTTTGAAGTTGACCAGCTCCACTCCCTCTCTTCCTCCGCGGTCATCGAGAAGTTGCGCCGGGTCTCCGGCCAGCCTGCAGTCGGACAACGGCAGCCAGTTCACCAGTGCCGAATTCCGCGCTTTTGCCGAACGATGGAACTTTCGTCATTACACCAGCAGCCCGGAATACCCGCAGAGCAACGGACTGGCCGAACGCACGGTCCGCAGTGCTAAAGAATTGTTGGAACGTTGCCGCCTATCCCACTTCTGACACCATGTAGAGAAGGTACACAGACACCTTAAGGTCTTCACTACTTTATTAATCATACATCATATATAGCCCTAGCTGTACGTGGTCTGTCACGATCACTAGAGAGAGAGCTAGGGGCGTGTGGGTTACAATTATACTAACTGGTGGGGGGGTGGTTAGCATGGACATCGTCACTATCAATTAAAGGTGTATACACATATCATCTACATTGGCCAAAGTGACTTACAAGTGGCAGCAACAGGAGTAAACCAGTTGAGGTGGATGCAGACAGACACAAAATGCTGCAGTAACTCAGCGGGCCAGGCAGCATCTCTGGAGAGAAGAGATAGGTGATGTTTTGGGTCTTCACACTGAAAGACAGAGCGAGCCAGAACCAAACAGGGCTGACAACAGATGACCTCAGGAAGGGTGGAGTCCATAATGGCCCACTGTTGGCTGTGCTAACATAGCAGGGATAGAAGGATGTGAACAGTGGAACCACTAGGCCGACTATGGTGGGGGGCGGGGGAGGGGAGGGAGAGGGGGAGAAAGAAATGCAGGAGTTACTTGAAATTAGAGAAATTAACACTCATACCGCTGGGTTGTAAGCTGCCCAAGCGAAATATGAGGTGCTGTTCCTCCAATTCATGTATAGCCTTACTCTGACAGTGGAAGAGGCCCAGGACAGAAAGGTCAGTATCGGAATGAGGGGGGGGGGGGGGGCGAGGGGGATGTTTGGCAACCAGGAATTCACTTGGTCCATGGCAGACTGAGCTTAAGAGTTCAGCAAGAAAGGGCATTTGACATGCCTCGCTACTTCCGGGATAGGGTCTCCGCATGGCCACGACAAGTGGTTTGTTTTTTAGAGATACAGCATGGAAACCGGCCCTTCGGCTCACCGAATCCATGCCGACCTTCCATCACTTGCCAACATTAGTTCAATGTTATCCTACTGCCTACACACTAGGGCCAATTTATAAAGACCAATCAACCAACAAACTTGCACGTCTTCGGGAGGTCACAGGGAGAACATGTAAACTCCACACAGACAGCCCCCAGTCAGAATCGAACCCGGGTCTCAAGCTGCTGTGAGGCAGCGGCTCCACCAGCTGCACCACTGGTACTGCCACATTAGCTTAAAGGGGCTGTCCCACTTGGGTGACCTAATTGGTGAGTTTAGAAGAGTTTGAAAAAAATGGCATGTTGAAGACCTCCTTCGACTATGTAGAAGACCTCCTATGACCTCCTTCAACTATGTTGAAGACCAGCTTCGACTAGCTTCGGGAAAATTTGATACCAAATAGTGGAGAGTGAAGACGACCTCCTTCGACCTCACTTCGACTATGATGAAGACTATCTACGACTACCTTCGACTACCTTCGACTACCCTCGATTACCTACGACTAACATGCCGACCTACTACGACCTACTACGACTAAACCTACGAGTAAAAAAATAATCGATTTTTTCCATGGCGACCTTTGTTTACTCGCGGGCATTTTTTAACATATTGAAAAAAACGGCATGACCTAGCTGAGGCCTTGAGTACGCGGAGACCACTCTCGAGTAAGAAGGAGAGTTACGAAGACCTCCTACGACCTCGTGTCGACCATGCTGCGGATGGATTATTAGGACTGGATGTTACAATCCCTAAGATTTCACTACAATTGACATTCTTGGGTATGACCACCAGGTGAATTTTGCTAACAATCAGACACATCTTCAGTTGTGTACCTCAACGTCACTGGGTGTTTCGGCCTTTTATCACAAGACACCCTCAGTCGAGGCAGGCCCACCACAGGTTGATCAGACCTGGGTGTGTGTCTCATTGCTAGCTTCTAGATGGTCACATGGCAGCCCAGACAGCATCTTTCCTCTTCAGCCACAGCCAGTGACTGCTCCGTTCGGCAGCATTGGCAAGTTCTTTTATTGCCCTCCTTTGTGCCTGCCCTTTGACTCCTACTTCCCTCAGGAGCCTTGCGGTGGAACTGGCTACAAAGCCCCTGCACCCCACCTCCACTGGACACAACCTTACCCTCCAACCTCTCTCCTCTGCCTCTGCTGCAAGGTTTGAATACCAAAGCTTTTTCCTTTCATAAGCCTCGTCCACAGCCTCCTCCCATGGGGGCCCGTCAGCTCAATGATGGAAACACGGCGACAGGAGTTGGACCAGAGAACGAGGTCTGGTCGCAGGTTGGTAACTGCGATTTCAACTGGGAACGAAAGCCTCTGGCCTAGGTCAACACGCATTTCCCAGTCCCTGGCTGCGTTCAGTGGGCATGAGTTGAAAGGCGAGGGGTTAGTCCTCCGTTTCTCTCCTTCTCGGATGAAGGATGGTATTTGCGGGAATGTTATCTGGGCATTGCTAGGCATGGTGTTGGTGGTAACTCTCTTGCACTCAAGTTCGGCTGCCAAACACCTCAGCACCAGGTTGTGTCGCCAGGTGTATCTGCCTTGTGTTAGGCTGGTCTTACAACCGACCAGGATGTGCTTGAGGTTTGCTGGAACTGCACACAGGGGGCAGGCTGGATCCTCTCCCAGCCAAAGACTTAGGTTTGTGGGAGAGGGAAGGACGTCATGTGTGGCTCTGATAATGAAGCTCGACTTATTTGACTCCATGGTCCACAGCTCTCTCCATGTGGTCTTCCTCCTCTCAACGCCATCCCACGTCATCCAGCGGCCTTGTTTGGATTGGGATATGGCTTTGGCACTCCTGGCTGCTTCTTCCTGGTGGCGCACCTCCTCCACCACCACCGCGAGTATGTCGAGGGAAAACTTGCCAGAACTCGTGGATTAGGTCGCCCAAGTGGGACAGCCCCTTAAGTGCTGAGATCCACAATACCATATTTTTAGTGGGTACAAACCAGCACGGTTACCATCGTGGCCTGTGGGACATGTATGTTCATGAGCATCAAATATTAAGCAGCAACTGAAACGTGCACCTGTGGACCCACTGAACACCTGCACATCTCAGCTAGGATTCACCAGTCGGATTAGAAGCTCTTGCTTGGCTTGTTCACACGTCACTGGAGGTGTGCAGGGCCACTCTGCTTGGTTGAATAGCCAAAGGCAGCAAGTCATTGCTGAAGCCCAAACCCATATGTCTGAAGATGACAGGCTGATGAACACTTATTGCTGTTGCTCCACACAGGGTACAAAGCCTTGATTGTCATATTTGAGGAACAAATCACAAATGTAATCTAGTTTAACTTGGAGATACAGTGCAGAAACAGGCCCAACGAGTCCACATCGACCAGCGATCCCTGCGCACTAACACTGAACTATGCACACTAGGGACAATTGGACAATTATACCGACCCAATTAGCCTACAAACCCGTACGTCTTTGGAGTGTGGAAAGAAACCAAATATCTCTGAGAAAACCCACGTGGTCACGGGGGGAACGTACAAACCTCCTGGAGACAGCACCCGTAGTCTCCGAGACCGGGTCTCTGGCGACTGTTGCTCAATTTGTGACGAGACTCAGACCGGTGTCTGTAGGATGCAAATATGTGGCTGCTGAAGTGGAAAACCAGATATTGGATCAGTTTGTCCAGCGTTGCTGGTCAGACAAGCTCAGGAGAAGGCTGCTAGAAAAAAGGGGGTGAGTTGAACCTTAATGATGCGTTGTCGATTGCAGCGGCACTGGAAGCTGTTGAGGGACAATTTCACAGCATGAAATTGCAAGATTCCTAGTCTGGGCGAGTTAACCAGCTGTCCTACGGTAGACCAAGAAGTATGCCTGAACGTGAGATCGAGTGTTACAGGTGTGGCAACAAGGGTCACATCTGGAAAGGTGCATGTTGTCCAGCAAAAGGTAGAACATGTAGGAAATGTGAAGATAAAGATTATTTTGCAAAGAAATGTAAAAGTAAGGCCAAGGACAAGATAAGTGATTACAACAAGAAAGGGAAGTCCAGTGAAAAGGAAGACAGACCTTGGCAGAAAAAGAAGGTTCATGTTTGTCACACCGAAGGTGATGGATGAAGCTGGTGAGCATGTTGTTAAAAGGAATTATCAGTTTGCATTGAATGAGAGCCGTCACGAGAATGTTGCAGTGACCATCGGAGGTGTTACAGTGCCACTGATTGTAGATTCTGGTAGCGACACCAACGTAAGTGACAGACCACTTTGGGAATGCTTGAAACTGAAGAAAATCAGGTGGCTGTCAAGGAGGTGTAGTAGGAAGTTATAGCCACTCACCGCGACTAAACCATTGCAGACCACTGGATGTTTCACGGCTAAAGTAGATGTCGGAGATAGAGAAACTGAAGCAGAATTCATGGTGATCGAGGAGAAGGGAGAAACTCTACTGAGTAGAAACACAGCTCGAGAGCTGGGAGTGCTTCACATCGGAGTGCATCTCGATTCAGTGCAGTCATATGATGACATGAGGCAGGAATTTCATTCAGTATTCCAAGGGATTGGAAAATTGAAAGGCCGGCAAGTGAAGTTTGCCATTGATGAAAATGTTAAGCCGATAGCTCAACCGGTGCGGAGAACTCCATTTGGACTTCGTGGAAAAGTAGAAGCTGAAATCAAGGAATTGATTGATCAGGACATCATTGAACAAGTTGAATGTTCGACACCATGGGTGAGTCCAGTAGTGATTGTGTTGAAACCCAATGATGGCATTAGACTGTGCGTAGACATGAGGAGAGCCAATGAGGCAATAATCAGAGAAAGGCACCCAATTCCTACAGTTGATGAGTTGCTACAAGAGTTATCAACCAGTAAAGTGTTTTCCTAAATTGATCTTAAGTGGGAATATCATCAGTTGTAATTACATCCAGAGTCAAGAGAGGTGACAGCATTCGTCACTCACTGCGGATTGTACCGACACAAAAGACTGATGTTTGGAATCAATGCTGCTCCCGAGATCTATCAGTACGAAATCCACGGAGTGCTTCAAGGTGTACCTGGAGTAGCAAACATATCGTTGTCCATGCATCATGTCGGGAAGAGCATGACAGGAGGTTGCAGCTAGTGTTGACTAAACTTCATGAAGCAGGACTCACTGCGAATGAAGACAAGTGCAAGTTTGGCGTCTCTGAGATGGATTTCATGGGACACAGACTCACAAGTGAAGGGCTGAACCCAGCCAAAGCTATAAGTGAAAGCTATTGCAGATGCACGTGAACCTCAGAATGCAACCGAGATGAGGAGTTTTCTAGGATGGGCCAATTATTGTGCAAAATTCATTCCAAATTTTGCTACACTGGCAGATCCACTGAGAAAGTTGACCAGGAAAGACGTGCCGTTCAAGTTTGGTAGTGAACAAAGACAGGCGTTCAAATCACTGAAACAGAATCTAATAAGCGCAGAAACCCTTGGATATTATGATCCAGCTGCACCAACAAAAGTCATAGCAGATGCTAGTCTGGTCGGGTGAGGAGCAGTGTAGGTACGGACACATGCAGATGGACCCAGAATCATAGCATATGCCAGTTGATCGTTAACAGTCGAGACTGTTGAAAGATGAACAGCTGGAAACAACATCCACGCTAGAGAGGGAAGCAGAGAACTTTGTGCGATTTGTCGCAATTCAGTCAACGCCAGGAGCCGCGACAACGAAAGAAGTTGAAAGGGAATCAGAACATGATCCTGAACTCAAAGATATCAGAGAGCGTATACAGAGCGGGCAATGGGATCGATGTCCTTACAAAGCATGTGTTCCCATAAAAGATGAACTTTGTGTAATTGGTCAGTGTGTGCTGAGAGGTAACAGATTGGTGATCCCGCAGAGACCACGGCCAAGGATCGTGTCATTAGCTCATGAAGGACATTTAGGCATCGTCGGTACTAAACAGAATTTGCGGAGCAAAGTGTGGTGGCCAAGTTGTGAGAAAGATGCCGGAAAATTTGTCAAGACCTGTCACGGATGCCACATCACAAGCAGGAACAACCTACCAGAACCAATTAGAAGTACAAAGTTGCCAACGGGACCATGGGTTGATGTAGCTGTTGACTTTCTTGGACCACTTCCGACAGGTGAATCAATTATGGTAGTGGCAGACTACTATAGTAGGTACTATGAATATGCAGTGATGAAGTCAACTACAGCAGAAAAGACTGTACAGGCATTAGCAGAGGTCTTCGCCACACACGGGTTGTCTGTTACATTGTATTCCGACAATGGACCACAGTTTGTTTCTGAGACATTTGCTGAATACATGAGAATAGTAAGATTAAACGAGAACTTCCCGGTTCGAAGTTTGATCTTTATTTTATGAGGAGTAACGATGAGGGATTACGTGAAGAAGGCCCACCTGGCGCTGGAACGGCATACTTCAAAGCAGCGGCATGAAAAACACAGAACACAATAGTCGGAGTAAGATAGTAAGGCTCATTATAGATTTAGAACTACCAGATGATCATTCATTTTTATGAGGGTGTGGAGTGGAGGGCACGTAATCCCTCATCGTTACTCCTCATAAAATAAAGATCAAACTTCGAACTGGTAAGTTCTCGTTTAATCTTACTATTTTACTTCGGAGTCACGTGAGTGACTACGTGAAGAGTTTTGAAGCTTTCTGTGTTTTTTCATGTCGTAGAATTCTTCCATACGACAGTCCGGCTAGGTCAACACATACATGAGAAAACCAGACTAGTTTTTTAGTTCTTTCCATAATAAATTTTTAATGATAAAAGAACATATAATAACCCTCTTTATACCCGAGGGAACCATTACAGAGTGATAAAAGATATAAGTGATAACATAATTGATCATATTAATCAATAGTGAAACAAAGCAGGTGACTATAGTGAACCCAACACCGCGTGTCCACAGCCTGTCATTGTGTGAACAGGTTTATTGTAGAACTTTGAAAAAGTTTCTTCTTTACTCCACCCTGCGGTTTCTAAAATATGCTCGAGCGGTACGTCCTGCACCTTCGCTGCGGATGTAGCTGCTGCCCTGGTGGAGTGAGATTTGAACACATCAGTGTCTACTCCTGCTGAAAGTAACACCTGTTTTTAACCACCTTGAGATTGTTTGTACTGAAGCTTTTGTGTGTTGTTTCTTATGCGTAATCATTAACGTTTTTTTCTTTACCTCGAAGAGTTTTGTTAATTTTTATATATTGGTTCAAATGTCTAACTACACACAAATGTTGGATCAATAGGATAAGTTTGAAAGGTTACCTTTGCTCCAGTTCTTCCTGGTCTGCTTTGTTTGATCAGATCGTAAACATAGAACACAATGTTATCTGTAGTCACATGCATACAGTCTAAACGCAACATTTGTAATGTTTTGCACCCTTTGAGCTGAAACCAATGACATTAACATTATTAATTTGAATGTTAATCTTTCCAATGACAAACCTTCGATTGGAGTCCATTGCCTAAGTAAAGTAAGTACAATGCTAACATCCCAAATCTCTGTATATCTTGGTTTGGGTGGATTTTTGTTAAAGATTCCTTTCATAAATCTGGATATTAATGGATGTGATCCAATTGATTTCTGGTCAGATATTTGTCCTAAATAAGATGATAAGGCACTACGTGCACTATTAATGGCACTGTAACTTAAGTGTTGTTCAAAATGCAATTCGGCAAGGAACTCCAATACGTTTTGCAATGTTCACAGTATGATAAGATATATTTGACTGTCTGCAAAATCCTTCCCATTTCTTTATATGTGTCATATATTGTCTCTGTGTGCTATCTCGCCATGATGCGGCTATAACATCCACAGTTCTATCCGACAATCCAAGCTCCTGTAGTGGTCTGGTCAAAACCTGCAGATTAACAAATTCATATAAGCATGTAATGGATGAATTTCTTTGGTTACTGGTTTTATCAATAAATCACTGCTGTTAGGAATTGACATATATGGTTCTTTAATCATGTTTAACATCAATGGGAACCAAGGTTTGTGTCGGCCAATTTGGGATTACCAACAATCCTGTGGCAGAGTCTTGTCCTATTTTCTTCAGACATTGCTGAACCAGAGCAAATGGTGGAAAAGCATAAAAGAACATATTCCCCCAGTTGTAATGAAAAAGCATCTACTGCTAACTGCATCTGGGTCTGGTTCCCAAGACACATATTTAGGCAACTGATGATTTAGTCTTGATGCGAACAGATCAATGTCTGGTAACCCATATCGAGTCACAATTTTACTGAAAATTACTGGGTTAAGCATCCATTCTGTGTTATCTTTAAATATCCTTGATCTATTATCTGCCACCACATTGTCTTTATCTGGAATGTAGTTTGCCGAGATCCAAATTTGGTGGTTAATACACCATTGCCATATCTGATTGACCAGACAATCACATGATAACCGATCTGACTCCGCCCATGTGATTATATATGCAACAGCTGTTTTATTGTCTAATTGTATTAGTACATGTAGATTCTTTTTTGTAGAACAATATGCCTTTAGTCCATAAAAAGCACCCAATAATTCTAAATAGTTAATACCATATGTTTGGAGAAACATTTCCTTTTGGACAGTCCATCTACCTCCACAACTGGAGAATGAATCTGTTGCCCCCCCCATCCGAGAGCGTTAGCATCTGTTTGTAAAATCACTTCAGGCTGTTGTATCAGAATGTTTTTAGCAGCTTGTGGGACATTTTCAATCCACCATTGTAATTCCAACAAAGCTTCTTTTGTTAATTGCATAGGCCTATCAAAATGGCCTGCTCTCTATTTTAGAGCTCTTATTTTGTCCCTTTGAAGGTTTTGGTAATGTAATGACCAAATTCCACTGCAGGAAATGCTGCTACTAGCTTACCAATAATCTTTGCTACTTCTCGGATGGAGGGATAAGGTTTGTGAATGAGACCCCTACAAGTCACCAAAATATCATCAATCCTATCTGTTGGTAAAGTTACTAACATAGTAACTGAGTTAATTACAAACCCCAAATAGTTAATTGACTGTGCTGGCTGCAGCTGGGATTTAATTGGATGGATCAAGAACCCTAACTTTTCAAACAAAGCTTTAGTTGCTGAAACTGATTTCTCAGCTGATTCCTGATTGTCATTGATGATTAAAATGTCATTGAGATAAGCCATAACGATGTGTTTTTTGTGCTCTTAATTGAGCTAAAACTGGTTTCAACAGCTTTGTAAAGAGCCTGGGAGCTGAACTTAACCCATTTGGTAAAGCTCTGAATTGCCACAGCTGTCCCAGCCAATTAAATTTTAAATACCTTCGAAAAAACTGATGTATTGATACAGAATAATAAGCCTTTAAATCAATTGTAGCCATATAACAACCTGCTGATATCAAATGTCTTGCAGTATTAAATGTTTCCATTTTAAAATGTTTGTATTCTACAAATTTATTAAGATTTGTAAGGTCCAGAATAATTCTGCAACCACCATCTTTTTTATCTCTCTGGAAATATATTTGACACAAATTGATGCTCGTGTTCAACAGTTTTTTTTCAATAACACCTTTTTTTAAACAATTTGTCAATTTCCCCATTTATTTCTGCCTTTTCCTTTGCAGAAAACACGAAAGCATAAGCAGGTTTATTCTGTACTGGAGAGTTAACACCTTCTTTAAATGTAATAAGTAGCTCCTGAAACTGTTTGTAAAATAAACCGATCAGATGTGATGGTAAGCCATTCATCATAAAACATTTGTAATCTCCCTCCAACTGGAGATTTGTCCACAGTTTCTTTAAACATAGAATAAATCTTTTGTACCTCTCCATATGAACGTGGTGGTCTCCTTCTCCCCGTATACGGGTAAAAATTAGGCTATGTCGGATGATAATATTTCCTTGACATATTCCTGCCTCTGTTTCCAAAATCAAATCCCCTTCTTGGCGAAAAATACCTTTTTTGTCCAAAGTCGAAGGTCTCATGTGGCTAATAGATTTAGCTTCTTCATCCATATCTTTTATTTGTTTAGGCAGGTTTTCTCCAAACAGATAACCAGGAGCTTGAACACCACTTGCTCGACACAGACTTGCAAACCTTGGGTGAAATATGGGCCGAATCGCAATCTTTCTCATACAATTAATTTCATAGAAAGGAATTGCATAATAAGCCCAAAGTATCTTTTTGAATTTTATCCATCTCCAACCCCTCCATTTGTCTTCCATAAGCCGTAATGGCAGCAGAAATTTTAGGAACATTTCCCTCCGTGGTTAGTGTTTCTGGAGAAATTATAATCTCACTAACGGGTGAATCAGCGGCCATCGGTATCAGAACCGGATCCGCACTAATCTCTTGTCCCGTATTTTTTGCTTCACCCCGGGACGATTTTTTTACCCGCGAAATTTTCCTTTGCGATTTCTCCATTTTCTTTTCCATTTATCTGGCTAAATCAGTACGCCAGCGTGACTCTGATTTTACTTTTACTTTCACTTTTTAGAACGTCCCCCCTTTCCCTACTTACCTGTGGGTCCGTTCCGACCGCTGCGAGGAGCTGCGCTCTGCAACTTCCTGCTTCTGCCGTCAGCGTCGACGTAATGCCGTTCCAGCGCCAGGCGGGCCTTCTTCACGTAGTCACTCACGTGACTCCGAAGTAAAATCACAGGTATCCATCATCACAAGGTGATTCCGAAATGGCCACAAGCTAACGGAGAAGAAGTTAGAGAGACAAAACCAATCCATAGAGAAGAGGATACAAATCGCCCATGCCGCAGGGAAAAACTGGAAGGAGGCATTGTTAGCATACGTGGCTGTATATCAGGTGATCACTCACTCAACGACAGTAGAAGCTTTGTTTGGAAGGAAAATTGGCCCTAAAATACCAGCGGTGCGAGAGATCATGGAAGACCAGGAGCTGGGAGACTGTGATGCCAAAAAGAAAGGTGTGGTAAAATGGTATGCCGACTTGGAACGTGGAGCCAGGCGCTCTGAAATAAAGCCTGGGGATGATGTGCTTGTGAGGCGAGATGATGCCGGTAAGATAGACACTCCTTACCATTGCCATCCATACAATGTTGTATCGAGGAGCGGGAGCATGGTGACATCAAGTCTCCAGAAGGTGTTATCTACAAGTGGAATGTATCGAGCGTTAACAAGTGCATTTCCAGGGACTCTCAAAATGAGGTAGCCCAAAATTCACCAAGAGTTATGGATCTGGAGGGGCAAGACGACATTTCTGAGGTGGTGGCCAGAGTTCCAGAGGCAGCACGCTGCAATACAGGTGGTGAGCAGAGAAAGTGTCTGGGTGACAACACTTTGACAGATTCAACAGACTCTGATGCTTCTGTGCCAACTGGTAGACCAAAACGTGAAAGGAGAATCCCCAAGCGATACGACGATTTTGTGGTATAGATTATGATACTGTTATTATGATACTGTTTATTATACTATTGTTTATTCTGAGCAAGGAGGTTATTAAGGGTACGAGAGTGTAAAAAGTTGCATTTGTTTTGCAGTTGTAATGCATCCGGTTTGTAAGTTATTGGAACACAAATGAAAGCACAAATGTTTCTTGTAAGAATTGAATTGGCAAGTATATTAGAAAGAATACATGTAAATTTAAAGTTTAAGTCTGGTAAAGGAGGAATGTCATGACGATGAGTCATGATGACGATATGTAAATAAGATGACCTCTGTATCAGATGACCTGGAGATCAGATCGGGTGGGGCCGTGTAGGTCAAGACAGAAGCTGTGACTGGTTACACAAAAGGCTGGAGAAACTCAGCGGGTGCAGCAGCATCTAAGGAGCGAAGGAGATAGGCGACGTTTCGGGTCGAGACCCTTCTTCAGAAGCTGTGACTGTGTGAGTTAATAAATGAGAGAACATTGTGAGAGAACAATGAATGTAACCTCTTAATAATGTGTCGATATCATTATTACTTCACATCTGCGGCCAGGATGTTACGGGTGGGTGGGGGGAGGGGGGGGGGGGAATGCGGGGGTAAACTTGAAATTAGATAAATTAACGTTAAAATTATGAAATCAAACAACGTAAATAAAATAATGAATTCCTCTTTTGACTCTCTGAAGTCATTTGACTGGTTTAGAAAGAAATGTAATTGGATAATAATATTTATTAGCTATCTTTCTGAGTAATTTGACAGTCTATGCTGGTATAATGGCACAGCGGTAGAGTTGCTGCCTCACAGCGCCAGAGACCCAGGTTTGATCCTGACTACGGGCGCTGCCAGTACAGAGTTTGTACGTTCTCCCTGTGATCGCGTGGGTTTTCTCCAGGTGCTCTGGTTTCCTCCCACATTCAAAAACATGCTGGTTTGTAGGTTCATTTGCTTCCGTTTATCCGCAGATTGTCCCCAGTGTGTAGGATAGTGCTAGTGTATGGGGATTGCTGGTCAGTGTGGACTCGTTGGGCCAAAGGGCCTGTTTCCACACTGCATGTCTAAAGTCTAGTCTAAAATCTGAGCCCTTCTCTTGTTGTATTCTTTTAATCATTAGTCTGCAGATAAAATACCTCCCACTCCAGAATTGCCATTACATGTTGCTAGAGGTATATATCGTTTATAGAGTAAGGCACCCATTTTATAGCATTTATTTCATCTTAATTAATACACGAACGGGACAGGCAGCATCTCTGGAGAGAAGATATGGGTGACGTTTTGGGTCGAGACCCTTTCAGACTGAAACGTCACCAATTCCTTCTCTCCAGAGATGTTGCCTGTCCCGCTGAGTAACTCCAGCATTTTGTGTCTATCTTTGGTTTAAACCGGCCTCTACAGTTCCTTCTTACACAAGTAGTTACAACCGTCTGAAGAAGGGTCTCGACCCGAAACGTCACCTGTCCATGTTCTCCCGAGATGCTGCCTGAGTTGCTCTGGTACTTTGTGTCCTTTTGTGCAGACCAGCCTCTGCAGTTCCTTGTAGCTACTCGGGTCAGGGGCGGAAAACCCGGGGGGCCAGAGGGGACACGTCCCCCCCCCATGTTTTGAGAGGTGGGGGACATCCCCCCCAAGTTTTTGTAATCCAGATTTTAAAATCTCTGCGAGACAGTGGAGGTGGGACTGCTAATCGAGGGCAACGATTGGACGAGAGAGACGTCGGTCAGCAGGCAATGGAGGCGGGACATGATGATTCAGCGCGATGATTGGAGGAGGGAGGAGTGGGGGAGGGGTGGGACTGAGGATAGAGTGCGGTGATTGGAGGAGGGAGACGTGGCACAGACCTGCGCCTCATCCACAGCCAGGACCGGGTCTCCGGCGCTGCCCCCCCCCCCCACCCTATGGGTGGCCAGAGACGTCGGTGGGAAATATGGCCAGCACGGAGAAGCAGCGCTGGTGTCCCGTCAGTCCAGGCAGGGCTGTAGGTTAACCCGGCGAGACAGGCAGAGTTGAGCTGCATTTAGCGCTGGATTGAGCCTCCGCAGCCTCACGCATGTGTGTGTGAGTGTGCGCAAATTGTGTCCCCCCTGTCCCCCGGTCCCCCTCTATGTTTTGATAACGAGTCCGCTCTTGCTAGTCGTTACAGAAGCTTTTGCTTTGGTTCCTGGATGTTACCAGCGACAGTTCCTTGAATTTGCCCGGTAGGTTAGCTTTGATGTAATTTACAGCTTAGCAGATGAACACTGAAACTGTGTTTCAGACATTAGTCAACTTGTGAGCAATGACCTGCTGTTATCTGTGAGAGTTTATTCCAATTCAGATGGCGATATTCTGTTGTGCGAACAATGAATTGAAATAATCTGTATCTGATCGGCAGCTTGTTTCCGATTTCTGCTTTACAATGTGTAGGCATGGAAGTCAGGAACGAGCTGTGCAGAACTCTCTACAAATCCAGCCCAATGAAATTATGGTTGATCTGATCTTTAGGTCTCACATTAACTTCCTCCTTATCCATTTACATTTTAACTTCCGAATATCATTCTGTAGCTTATTTGCCAATGTTATTTTTGCAGCATCACCATTTTTCATGGGCGTTTGCTCCTTCTCCCAGCATAGTCATCTATACCCCTCTTCGAACCACATATAGACAATAGACAATAGGTGCAGGAGGAGGCCATTCGGCCCTTCAAGCCAGCACCGCCATTCAATGTGATCATGGCTGATCGTCCCCAATCAGTACCCCGTTTCCTGCCTTTCTCCCCATATCCTGACTCTGCTATTTTTAAGAGCCCTATCTAGCTTTCTCTTGAAAGCATCCAGAGAACACGCCTCCACCACCCTCTGAGGCAGAGAATTCCACAACTCACCACTCTCTGTGAGAAAAAGTGTTTCCTCATCTCCGTTCTAAATGGCTTACTCCTTATTCTTAACTGAGGCCCCTGGTTCTGGACTTGCCCAACATCGGGAACATGTTTCCTGCCTCTAGCGTGTCCAAACCCTTAACAATCTTATATGTTTCAATGAGATTCCCTCTCATCCTTCCAAACTCCAGAGTGTACAAGCCCAGCTGCTCCATTCTCTCAGCATGTGCCAATCCCGCCATCCCGGGAATTAACCTTGTAAACCTACGCTGCACTCCCTGATAGCAAGAATGTCTTTCCTCAAATTAGGGGACAAAAACTGTACACAATACTCCAGGTGTGGTCTCACTAGGGCTCTGTACAACTGCAGAAGGACCTCTTTGCTCCTATATTCGATTTCCTCTTGTTATGAAGGCCACATGCCATTCGCTTTCTTCACTGCCTGCTGTACCTGCATGCTTACTTTCATAGACTGATGTACACGGACCCCCAGATCCCGTTGTACTTCCCCTTTTCCCAACTTGACGCCATTTAGATAGTAATCTGCCTTCCTGTTTTTGCTACCAAAGTGGATAACCTCACATTTATCTGCATTAAACTTCATCTGCCATGCATCTGCCCACTCACCCAACCTGTCCAAGTCACCCTGCATTCTTATAGCATCCTCCTCACAGTTCACACTGCCACCCAGCTTTGTGTCATCTGCAAATTTGCTAATGTTACTTTGAATCCCTTCATCCAAATCATTGATGTATATTGTAAATAGCTGAGGTCCCAGCACCGAGCCTTGCGGTACCCCACTAGTCAATCCCTGCCATTCTGAATTAATCCCTACTCTTTGTTTCCTGTCTGCCAACCACTACTCTATCCATATCAGCACTCTACCCCCCAAATAAACCCATGTGCCCTAATTTTTGCCCACTAATCTCCTACGTGGGACCTTATCAAATGCTTTCTGAAAGTCCAGGTACATTACATCCACTGGCTCTTCCCTTGTCCATTTTCCTAGTTACATCTTCAAAAAATTCCAGAAGATTAATCAAGCCTGATTTCCCCTTCGTAAATCCATGCTAAACTCGGACCGATCCTGTTACTGTTATCCAATGTTCGGCTATCTCATCTTTTATAATTGACTCCAGCATCTTCCCCACCACCGATGTCAGGCTAACTGGTCTATAATTCCCTGTTTTCTCTTTCCCGCCTTTCTTAAAAAGTGGGATAACATTAGCTACCCTCCAATCCACAGGAACTGATCCTGAGTCTATAGAACATTGGAAAATTACCACCAATGCATCCACGATTTCTAGAGCCACTTCCTTAAGTACCCTGGGATGCAGACCATCAGGCCCTGGGGATTTATCAGCCTTCAGTCCCATCAGTCTATCCAACACCATTTCCTGCCTAATGCGGATTTCCTACAGTTCCTCCATCAACCCAGATCCTCTGACCACTACTATATCAGGAGGTTTGTTTGTGTCCTCCTTAGTGAAGACAGATCCAAAGTACCTGTTCAACTCATCTGCCATTTCCTTGTTCCCCATAATAATCCTCTGTTAATGGTAGAGTAGGGGATATGCTGAGCCATGCAATCAGACCTTGTGATAAACCTTCTCACATGCGTACGATGTTGCAATACATGTTTATTTTTAATGATTACATTTTTCTGGCGGTTATAAGCATTGATTGATTTGCAATAAATCACTGCATCCCGCTCACCGCCTTGTCAATGATGTTAAATGACCTCGGCTACTCCAAATGGCAGAAAATCTCTGATATGATATGGTTTAATGGAGAGCCTCAGCCTTGGAATCGTCCGACTGTTGAACAATGAAACCCCTGCCATGTGATTAGGTATTTCCGATTGATCATATCGAACCGAAAAAGAGAGAAAATAGACAAGTCCAGAGGGCGGCTCAGCGGTAGAGTTCTGCCTTAATGCGCCAGAGACCGGGTTTGTTCGATTCTGACTATGGGTGCTGTCTGTACGGAGTTTGTACTTTCTCCCTGTGATCGTGTGGGTTTTCCCAGGTGCTCCGGTTTCCTCCCACACTTCAAAAGACGTACTAGTTTTTGGGTTAAATTGGCTTCAGTAAAAAATTGTAAATTATCCTTAGCGCGTAGGATAGTGCTAGTGTATGGGGTGATCACTGGACAGCGCAAGATTTGGTGGGCCGAAGGGCCTATTTCCATTGCTGTGTCTCTAAAGTCTAAAGGGAAAACCTCTAAAATGTACCTCCATGCATATTAACATGGTCAGGCTTGCAA
Source organism: Okamejei kenojei (assembly GCA_035221665.1). Classification (NCBI taxonomy): domain Eukaryota; kingdom Metazoa; phylum Chordata; class Chondrichthyes; order Rajiformes; family Rajidae; genus Okamejei; species Okamejei kenojei. Next base: position 14,451,921 of record CM069155.1, read on the forward strand.
TAAATGTATGTCCTTATACTCATGGTTATCTAGCTTTAGTTTAGTGATGCAGTGGGGAAGCAGGCCCTTTGGCCCACCTAGTCCATGCCAACCACTGATCACCCCTTCACACCAGTTCTATTTTATCCCACTTTCTTATACACTCCTTACACATTAGGGGCAATTTTACAGAGGTCACAAAGCCACACGTCTTTGGGTTGTGGCTGGAAACCGGAGAACCTGGAGAAACTCACGCAATCGCAGGGAGAACGTGCAAACTCCACACAGACAGCACCTGAGGTCAGGATCTACCAGCTGTGCCACTGTGCCACCCTCAATGGTACAGTATGTGAATAGTAAAACTTTAATAATCAACAGTTTAAATCGTCCTTGTCTTAAATCTAGTCCTAATTTATACAACAGAATGTTTGGTTTACAAATGGAAATGTGGAATCCACACATCGTAATTTTGGTCCCACTGATGTAATACCCATCACTGTCCTTCCAATGCATTTTTTACTATGAAGTGCTGGTTTGCAATCAGAAAGCGATCAAGAATACAGAGGGCTTTTGATTAAGTGAGTGGGCAACAGTCTTGCCCACTCACTGAATCAAAAGCAAATGGAGTATAATGTTGGAAAATGTGTAATTGCCCATTTTAATCACAAAACCACAAAAGAATGGGCAATATCTGAATGAACTGAGGGAGCATTTCTTTAATGGTTCAAAGGTTCTCGATTAAGAGTCAAGACCTCTAAGCTAGATAAAGTACGGGTGTCAGGGGTTATGAGGAGAAGGCAGGAGAATGGGTTTGAGAGGGAAAGATAGATCAGCCATGATCAAATGGAGGAGTTGGACTTGATGGGACCGAATGGCCTAATACGGCTTCTATCACTAATGAACTTAACTTAAACTAAACTAAAATGGTGGATTGCCTGTTGCCTACCACCATGCCGTTTGGCACCTGAACAGGTGAATGTTTTGAACTGTGGTTTGACCGACCCTATATCGGGAACCCCAACTGATAGCTTGGCCAATAGCTTGATCTATTGCCCCCAAACTTGTCGCCTGCCGGATGAGTTACTTCAGCACACTATGTTTGGCTCAAGATTCCAGCATCTGCAGTTCCTTGTGTCTCCAATTGATATTTTTGTTCAGGTTCTTGGTATCAAGGCTTGGTATTGTCAGGGCCCTTGGCTTTGACTTTGAGGGCATTCACTGTTTTGGAATCACCCGTCCCAGATAGAAGCTAATGTTTCTCCCAGTGTTCACATTCAGTGTTTGGACACTTCCCCCTGCGTGCTGTGGCCAGGCGTAGATGCATCTCCCTCTTGACTCTGATCTCCACTGAATAGACATCGTGCGACCAAAATCAACTCAATTAGTCTATTATTTTTCAATGCATGTCCTGCTTTATTCACTCGATTCAGGCTTCATGCTGCTTTCAAACTATAATTACACACCGACTACATCAGCTCCCAAAATAACTGAATTATAAATTAATGGTCTCCTTTGTAGATGATGCAAGATTATGAAAAGGTATTCATGCATTGTGAAAGGGACATTGAGTGAAAATTGCTGTCTGCATTATCTCTACTGCTACACTTCACGCTGCCTCGGCAAGGCCACCAGCATAATCAAGGACAAGTCTCACCCCGGTCACTCCCTCTTCTCCCCGCTCCCATCAGACAAGAGGTGCAGAAGTTTGAAAACGCCCACCTCCAGATTCAGGGATTCAGTTTCTTCCCAACTGTTATCAGGCAACGGAGCTGTGATCTTGGTTCACATCCAAGCAAGTGCTCACCTGGTGACTGGGGAGATGTATTCAACCAGCAAAACTATACTGACTCCATCCATCTTTATATTGATGGCATTCAACTGCACAAAGCTTCAGTATTGAAAGAAAAGATAACACTTAACATCTGACGATGCTGTAAAATGTGGGATCAGCATCTCTCTAGTCATCTTTCCTGATTTTTGTTTTAATCCATTAAGTTGTAGAGTCGTGCAGTGTGGAAACAGGCCCTTCAGCTCAATTTACCCATGCCAACCAATGTGCCCCATTGATACTAGTCCCACCTGCCTGTATTTGGCCCACATCCCTCAAATGTATCCTATCCATGTACTCTCTAATGCTTCTTAAACCTTGCAAATAGTACCTGCCTCAACTACCTCCTCCGACAGTTCATTCCTTACAACCACCACCCTTTGTGTTAAAACGGTCCTCTGAAATCTTTCCCCTCCCCTCACTGTAAACCTATGTCCCCTGGTTCTCGATTACACAACTCTGGGCAAAATGCTCTGTGCGTTTATGTGATCTATCTCTCTCATGATTTTGTACACTTCTATAAGATCACCCCTCATCCTCCTGCGCTCCAAGGAATAGAGTCCTAGCATGCTCCACCTCTCCCTATAGGTCAGGCCCTCGAGTTCCGGCAGCATCCTCATAAACCTTCTCTGCATGCTTTCCAGTTTGAAAACATATTTTCTAACAACCTGCTGACCAAAACTGAACCCAATACTCTAAATGGAACGTGGGCCTTTTTTTCATCCATTTCAGTAACCCGACCCGACTCGCATTGTAATCAACGTTGCGGGGGAACAGTTTGTGTTAATAAATTTTAATTCTGAAAATGAGGAGAAGATTTTTACCAAAGAACTTTTATTTTTACGAGGATGTTTCCGTAACTGGCTTCCGTCTCCGCACGAGCATCTTTGCTCCGCTATGGGATCTTTGGTGCGGAGACGGAAGCCGGTTACGGAAATGGGGCCGAAAATTACACATGAATCTGCCCATGACCGTACTACGTCTTTTTCGTCAAGTGATCTATCTTGCTCGCGTAGGATCTTTGCTCTAAATGTGGCAAAAGTACCTTAATTGGTGCATGTGACAAATAAATGTGAACCTTGAACCTTGAACCTTGGAAACTCTAAATCCATTCTCATTCCTTCCAAGGGAAGAAATTCCACTAACCATGAATATTAATATCAGAGGCTCTATGAATCATTGAAGGCATCTCAGAAAGTCATTCACCCCATTGTGTGTGTGAAGAGTTATCTTGCTTCATCTTACTACCCATTTCTTGGGGAAATGCCACTAAGTCATGGCACATCTAAGAAATTAATGCAGTCGGGATATCTGCCTCTCTGCCCGAATAAATAAAACAATAAGCCCGACCCTCATTTCCGTCTTGGGGATAAAAAACATCTCCAGTTCTCTCTTTTCCACATTTCTTTAGATGTCCCTAGTTATTGAAGTTTCTGACAAAGAAAATATTTAGTTCCCTTTCACTTCCCACTAGTGGGAGAGTCTAGGACCAGACATTCATGGGTTTCAGAATTAAAGGCCGTTCCTTCAGGAAGGTGATGTGGAGGAATTTCTTTAGTCAGAGGGAGGTGAATCTGTGGAATTAATTGCCACAGACGGTTGTGGAGGCCAAGTCAATGATACTTTTAAGGCAGAGATAGATAGATTCTTGATAAGTATGGGTGTCAGGGGTAATGGAGAGAAGGCAGGAGAATGAGGTTAAGAAGGAGATAGATCAGCCCCGATTGAAATGGCAGAGTAGCCTTGATGGGATGAATGACCTAATTCTGCTTCTATTACTTAGAGCTTATGAGCTTTCCAACATGGGCTAACATGGGTAAACAAGCACTTACAGTTCCTTTCTCTCTGAAGAAATTGGTTCTGGTTCTGGTTTGTATAAAATTATTTTTATACAAACCAGAACCAATTTCTTCAGAGAGAAAGGAACTGTAGGTGCTTGTTTACAAAAAAAAGACACAAATTGCTGGAGTAACTCAGCGGGACAGGCATCATCTCTGGAGAACACGGAGGCGTGTTGCGGGTCTGAAGAAGGGCTGACCCAAAACGTTTTACCTATCCATCCATGTCTCCAGAGATACTGCCTGACCCACTGAGTTAATCAGCACTGTGCCAATTTCTTCACATGGTCTTGTTTGGTTCTGTGCCATTGATGTTTGCAGAATTACTTCAAGTACCTCAGGAACTTTATTCATTCTGGTCATCCTCATAGACTCACAGAGTGATACAGTGTGGAAACAGGCCCATCGGCCCAACTTGCCCACACCGGCCAACATGTCCCACCTGCCCGAGTTTGGTCCATGTACATCCAAACCTGTGCGATCCTGTCTGTGGAGTGGAGTGAAAAGTAAGGAACTTCAGACCACTGCCCGATTTTCCTTTATTTTCTAACGCCTTACAACATTGAGGCCAATAGTTTGGCCCACCATGTGCATGTTGATTAGCAAATGGCAATCTGCACTAATCTTATTTTATTCTCCCCCCATTCCCATCAAGTTTCCCTTGAATTCATCAATCACCCAAGTGCTATTTGCAGTGGCCAATAGAGCGGCCATGGTGGCGCAGTGGTAGAGTTGCTGCCTTACAGAGATTTGCAGCGTCGGAGACCCGGGTTCGATCCGGCTACGGGTGCTGTCTGTATGGAGTTTGTACGTTCTCCCCGTGACCACGTGGGTTTTCTCCAAGATCTTCGGTTTCCTCCCACACTCCAAAGACGTACAGTATGTAGGTTAATTGGCTTGGTGTGTGTGTAAAACTGTCCCTAGTGTATGTGTAGGGTAGTGTTAATGTGCGGGGATCGCTGGTCAGTATGGACTGGGTGGCCGAAGGGCCTGTTTCCGCGCTGTATCTCTAAACCAAACTAAATTAAACTAAATTAACCTACCAACCCGCACAGCTTTGGTACGTTGGAGGAAACCTTCATGGGTCACACGTTGGACTGGAGGTCAGAATTGATCCCAGGTGCATGAAGTTGTGAGGCAGTAACCCTACTAGCCATGCCACTGTGATTTCATTGGAAAGTATAATTGAATTGTTAATCCTGGGTGAATGATTTACAATCGGGCATTTTGCCCTATTTCCCAAGACCAGTTCCGTCTTCTTGGCAGCTGCACTGATGTTGTCGGAATAATCTGATATTCCGTGCAATTTCCCCAAGTAGCATTGACTCAGGTCAATAATTCAGCTCCTGCACAATTAGAACAGGTGCAAAACTGTCTCTATACAGTAAACATAGACACAAAAAGCCAGAATAACTCAGCGGGTCAATAGACAATGGACAATAGACAATAGGTGCAGGAGTAGGCCACCTGGCCATTCGAGCCAGCACCGCCATTCAATGTGATCATGGCTGATCATCCCCAATCAGTACCCCGTTCCTGCCTTCTTCCCTATCCCCTGACTCCGCTATCTTTAAGAGGCTCTGTCTAGCTCTCTCTTGCAAGTATACAGACACCACCCTCTGAGGCAGATAATTCTACAGCTCATAACTCTGTGTGAAAAAGTGTTTTCCTTATCTTCATTCTAAATGGCTTACCCCTTATTCTTAAAGTGTGGCCCCTGGTTCTGGATTCCCCCAACATCGGGAACAGGTTTCCTGCCTCTAGCGTGTCCAAACCCTTTATAATTTTCAATGTTCCCCTCTCATCCTTCTAAATTCCAGAGTACACAGCCCACCTGCTCCATTCTCTCAGCATATGTCAGTCTCGCCTGGAATTGTAAACGTACACTGCACTCCCTCAATAGCAAGGATGTCCTTCCTCAAATTAGGGGACCAAAAAACTGCACACAATACTCCAGGTGTGGTCTCACTAGGGCCCTGTTCAACTGCAGAAGGACCTATTTGCTCCTATACTCAACTCCACTTGTTATGGAGGCCAACATGCCGTTCGCTTTCTTCGCTGCCTGTTGTACCTGCATGCTTACTTTCATTGTCTGATGAGCAAGGACCCCCAGATCTTGTTGTACTTCACCTTTTCCCAACTTGACACCATGTAGAATAATAATCTGCCTTCCTGTTTCTGCTACCAACGTGGATAACCTCCCATTTATCCACATTAAACTGCAAATGCGGTCAGGCAGCATCCCTGGAGAAAAGGAGTAGATGATGTTTCGGGTCGAGACCCTTCAGCAGACTGAGAGCCATGGAGGGGGAACTAGAGATATGGGAATGTCCAGAAACAAGCAAAGCCTGCATCGATGACTCAGGAAAGGTGGACCCCACAATGGTCATTGTTGGCGGGGGACGAAGGGATACAAATGGTAAAATTAACAAGAGGACTAGGGTGGGGAATGAATGGAGAGAGAATGAGTGCAAGGGTTACTTGGAGTTAAAGAAACCGATATTCATGCCACTGGGTTGTAAGCTGCCCAAGCAAAATATGTGGTGCTGTTCCTCCAAATTGCACAGGGCAGAAAGGTCAGGATGGGAATGGGAAGGGGAGTTAAAATGTTTGGCAACCGGGATATCGCATAGGCCAAGGCCGACTGAGCGTAGGTGTTCAGCGAAACGAATGCCCAGTCTGCACTTGGTCTCAGCGATATATTGGAGCCCACACCAAGAACATTGGATACAGTAGATGAGGTTGGAGGAGGTGCAAGTGAACCTCGGCCTCACCTGAAAGGGCTGTCGGGGTCCCTGGACAGAGTCGAGAGAGGAGCTATAGGGACAGGTGTTGCATCTCCTACGGCTGCAGGGGAAAGTACCTGGGGAGGGGGTGGTTTGGGTTGGAAGGGTCTCCATACCGTCCTCCACTTCCTGCTTTTTCTTGGCATAATTCATTTAAAAAACACTGTAAATTATATAAAGGTTCACACAGAGTCTTGAGCCTAATTTGCTGAGCTCAACGGTCCACAAGTCGTTCCAATTTATAAGGCGTAATAGAAACAGGCCACACTTACAAAGTGGCACATGGCCACAGTTGGAATAAGTCTTTGGTGTTTAGGTTTTGAGGAGAACCCCAAAATTAACCTGTTGTAGCGGCACCTAGTGGTTAAGCCACTCTTGCTATGCCAATCCTCGGCAGTCATGGGAAGGGGACACGGGAGTTATGGGATTTACTGCCCATAGTACAGTAAATAAGAACTGACCTTCCCTCTCTCGCTCTCTTCCGCTTCCTCTCTCTTCATGAGAGTCTCCTGCCACCTCAGCAGGAGCTCAACCGAGCTCACGAGGCAACAGCCTCTCAACAACAACAACAATGAGTATTATGTTAGAGTGCTAAACGTGCATGTATATCTAACCTACAATGCCTGAATAAAGAATCCACTTATTCACGACATTTGTGCCTCAACACTGTTGTTTTTGTATGCAAGATCATTAATAGGAATATTAACTTGAACTAAGCTGGAAGCTTGAGCTAAGCACAAAGTGCTGGAGGAACTCAACGGGTCAGGCAATATCTGTGGAAGGAATGAGCAGGTGATAATTTGGGTCAGGACCCATCTTCAGTGTTGTGTTTTGCTCAGGAATATTATATGAACATTTTGACTTTAAATCTTTTATAATTTACTTGGCAATTAATGCCAAATTCCAATATAATGAGTAAATAGCGACACAAGGAACTGCAGATGATGGTTTATAAAAAATACCCCAAAGTGCTGAACTAACTCAGTGGGTCAGGCATCATCTCTGGAGGTCATGGATCGGCGACATTTTTGGGTTGGGATAGGTTTGGGTTGAAGAAGGTTCCAGACCTAAAACGTCACCTATCCATGTTCTGCAGAGATGATGGCTGACCCACTGAGACACTCCTGCACTCTGTGTCTTTTTTGTTGTTGTAAACCAGCATCTGTAGTTCCGTGTGTCTGCAGCTCATTTATATTGTCTGACATTTCGGGTCGTTGACCCTTCTTCAGACTGATTGTAGTCGGTTCGTTCAGTAATTTAAAGACCGATTACTCGCAGTTGGAGGATTGACACTGATTTAACCGCTTACACTTACACAGTGAACTGTTCTCACCCGTATCAATCAAAATCCATCCGGTTATCATTTGTAAACATACCAAATATTTATTTTTGAATTGAATTTTCCTTGAGGAGACAATTATGCTTGAACATTTTACCTAATTCTGCTGGATCTTGGCAGAATAACCGAGGAGCTATATGCAAATGGGTTTGAGTGGGAAGTGAAAAATAAAAGACTTTTCAAGATCGTGGGAGTTGTGAATGCTGCGTGCATTGGTTTTTTTGATGGCTTTTCAAATAAAGACATCAACATGTTGTCCAAGGAGCTATTCTGTCATAAGTGTAAAAATAGAGGGTTGACCTAGCAGTTGATATTTCTAATATTTTCTTTGGTTCAATAAAAATAATAATATTTTTGAAACTACAAACTCTTTGCTTGTCAGCATTCGCCTGCATTCAATAGATCTAGCACCATTTCCTACTTTATGTAGAAAGGAGCTGCAGATGCTGGTTGACATCTAAGGTAGACACAAAATGCTGGAGTAACTCAGCAGGTCAGGCTGCATAGGTGACGTTTCTGGCTTACAAGGTTCTTTCCCGGGATGGCGGGACTGTCATATGCTGAGAGAATGGAGCGGCTGGGCTTGTACACTCTGGAGTTTAGAGGGATGAGAGGTTATCTCATTGAAACATATAGGATTGTTAAGGGCTTGAACATGCTAGAGGCAGGAAACATGTTCCCGATGTTGGGGGAGTCCAGAAGCAGGGGCCACAGTTTAAGAATAAGGAGTAAGCCATTTAGAACGGAGACGAGGAAACATTTTTTCTCACAGAGAGTGGTGAGTCTGTGGAATTCTCTGCCTCAGAGGGCGGTGGAGGCAGGTTCTCTGGATGCTTTCAAGAGAGATCTAGATAGGGCTCTTAAAGATAGCGGAGTCAGGGGATATGGGGAGAAGGCAGGAACGGGGTACTGATTGGGGATGATCAGCCATGATCACATTGAATGGCGGTGCTGGCTCGAAGGGCCAAATGGCCTACTCCTGCACCTATTGTCTATTGTCCATTGTCTATTGGTTGAGACCCTTCTTCAGAGAATCAGGGGAGAGGGTAACTAGAGATATGAAAAATTCAGAACAAATCAGAGCCAGCTGCGACGACCAAGGAAAGGTGGAGCCCACAATGGTGCATTGTTGGCTGTGGAAGAGGTGACAATGAAGGGATATATGAATACAAACATTTCAAGTAACCCTTGCATAGAAACATAGAAAATAGGTGCAGGAGGAGGCCATTCGGCCCTTTGAGCCAGCACCGTCATTCATTGTGATCATGGCTGATCGTCCCCTATCAATAACCCGTGCCTGCCTTCTCCCCATATCCCTTGACTCCACTAGCCCCTAGAGCTCTATCTAAACTCTCTCTTAAATCCATCCAGTGATTTGGCCTCCACTGCCCTCTGTGGCAGGGAATTCCACAAATTCACAACTCTCTGGGTAAAAAAGTATTTTCTCACCTCAGTCTTAAATGGCCTCCCCTTTATTCTAAGACTGTGGCCCCTGGTTCTGGACTCACCCAACATTGGGAACATTTTTCCTGCATCTAGCTTGTCCAGTCCTTTTATAATTTTATATGTTTCTATAAGATCCCCCCTCATCCTTCTAAACTCCAGTGAATACAAGCCTAGTCTTTTCAATCTTTCCTCATGTGACAGTCCCACCATCCCAGGGATCAATCTCGTGAACCTACGCTGCACTGCCTCAATCACAAGGATGTCCTTCCTCTTGCATTCCCTCTTTCTCCGTCCCTGCCCCACTCTAGTCATTCAGCTAGTTTCACTGTTTGCATTCACATATCACTTCATCATGGACTGTGTACTGAGGTATGGTGAAAAGCTTTTTGTTTTGTGCTCACCAGTCAGCAGAAAGACTGCACATGAGCCGTCCACCGTGTACAGACACGGGGTAAAGGGAATAGCATTTAGCGCAAAGACATAACTAGTGTACGGGGTGATCGCTGGTCAGCATGGACTCGGTGGGCCGAAGGGCCTATTTCCACACTGAATCTCTAAACTAAACTGAAACGCCCATCTACTTCCCATGGATGCCATCAATCATCTACAGATAAGGGCCAATTTATTTTGGTCAATTAACCTGTCAACCTTTGGGATGTGGGAAGATACCAGAGAATCTGGAAGAAACCCATGTAGTTGGAAGGAGAACTTTCAAACCTCGCAGGAAAGGGAGGTCCTTTAGGACAGCACGGCGGCACAGCGATGGAGTTACAGCACCAGAGACCTACGTTTGATCCTGACTACAAGTACTATCTGTACAGAGTTTGTATTTTCTCCCTGTGACTGCCTGGTTTTCCCCGGGTGCTCCGATTCACTCCCACACTCCAAAGACATACAGTTTTGTAGGCTAATTGGATTCTGTAAATTGTCCCTAGTGTGTGTAGGGTAGTGCTAGTGTACAGAGGGATCACTGGTCAGCGTGGACTCAATGGGCCAAAGGGCCTGTTTCCACACTGTATGTCTAAAGCCTAAAGATTTGCTGAAAAACCACAGATAATGGCAACACATTGAACCATTTCTTCATATCAGGAAATGTAAGAATAACATCTGAAGAAGGTTCATCCCTTATATTTAAGCTCAGTAACTGACCTGATTCATTTTACTTCGGAGTCACGTGAGTGACTACGTGAAGAAGCCCCGCCTGGCGCTAGAACGGCATTATGTCGACGCTGACAGCAGAAGCAAGAGCTGCAGAGTGCAGCTCCTCGCAGGGGAGGAACGGACCCGCAGGTAAGTGCAAGTAAAAGAGGGGACGTTCTAAAAAAGATGTTACGCTGGTAGAACCAGCAAAAGTGAAAGTAAAATTTAAAATCAGAGTCACGCTGGCATACTGATTTAGCCAGATAATAAAAAGAAAAATGGAGAAGTCTCAAAGGAAAATTTTGCGGGTAAAAAGATCGTCCCGGGGTGAAGCTAAAGAGTCGGGACAAGAGTTTAGTGCGGATCCGGTTCCGATACCGGTGGCCGCTGATTCACCCGTTAGTGAGACTGTAATTTCTCCAGAAATGCAAACCACGGAGGAAAATGTTCCTAGAAAAAGTAAAAAGAAATCCGTGAGGCCCGTGGTTTCTGATAATGACTCTGATAATGAAAGTCCTCCGGATAATAAAGCTATATGGCTTAAAATGGAACATATGGAGAAAGTGCTCCAAAATATAATGAGACAAGGGTCACAGTACCCAGAAGTTTCCCAAAATGACCCCGAGGGGTTTGAATATACAGAATATGGCTATGTGCCAAATTGGGAATTTGAAACTCCAGACCCAGGATTAAGGGCGGAGGAAGTCTCATTGGATATAATTCCAAGTGTATCAGGGCTGCAAAAGTCAGACCCTGCAAGTGGTAATGTGGATTATGAGTGCACACCACGAATAAAAAAGATGAGGCCAGATGTGCCTGATATGGCAAAAGATTTTGCTATACCTGAAGGAAGTGGTGAGGCTATGGAGGAAAACCTAGCTGCCAGTATTAATTATATGGTATCTCACCAACTTCAAGATTCTGTGATGGTTGAAACAGCAGAATTATATAACACACCGGAAAATTGCGCCTCATTGAAGGTACCTACGGTTAATCCGTCTATATGGACGCCTATGACTCCAGGCATGAGAGGACAAGAAATAAGATTTCAAAGAATCCTCAAACTGATTTCAGCTGCCATTACTGCTTTTTGAAGGCAAATGGAAGGGTCGGAAATGGTAAAAATCCAAAAAGATACTTTGGGCTTATTGTGCAATTCCTTCTATGAAATTAATTGTATGAGGAAAATTGCGATTCGGCCCATATTTCATCCAAGGTTTTGCAGGTCTGTGTCGATGGTGTTCAAGCTCCTGGTTATCTATTTGGAGAGAACCTGCCTAAGAAAATAAGAGAAATGGATGAAGAGGCTAAATCTATTAGCCACATGAGACCTTTTGTTTTTGGACAAAAAAGGTATTTTTCGTCAAGAAGGGGATTTGATTTTGGAAACAGAGGCAGGAATATGATAAGAAAATATTACCATCCAACACAGCGTAATGTTCACCCGTATACGGGGAGAAGGAGACCACCACGTTCATATGGAGAGGTACAAAAAAATGTATTCAATTCTTAAAGAAACTGGACAAATCTCCAGTTGGAGGGAGATTACAAATGTTTTATGATGAATGGCTTGACATCACATCTGATCGGTTTATTTTACAAACAGTTTCAGGAGCTACTATAACATTTAAAGAAGGTGTTAACTCTCCGGTACAAAATCAACCTGCTTATGGTTTCATGTTTTCTACAATTGAAGAGGCAGAAATTAATGTGGAAATTGACAAATTGTTTAAAAAAGGTGTTATTGAAAAAACTGTTGAACATAACCATCAATTTGTGTCAAATATATTTCCAAGAAGTAAAAAAGATGGTGGTTGCAGAATTATTCTGGACCTTACAAACTTTAATACATTTGTCGAGTATAAATATTTTAAGATGGAAACATTCAACACTACAAGACATTTGATATCAGCAGGTTGTTATATGGCTACAATTGATTTAAAGGATGCGTACTATTCAGTACCGATACACCAGTTCTTTCGAAGGTATTTAACATAGAAACATAGAAACATAGAAATTAGGTGCAGGAGTAGGCCATTCAGCCCTTCGAGCCTGCACCGCCATTCAATATGATCATGGCTGATCATCCAACTCAGTATCCCGTACCTGCCTTCTCTCCATACCCTCTGATCCCCTTAGCCACAAGGGCCACATCCAACTCACTCTTAAATACAGCCAATGAACTGGCCTCAACTACCCTCTGTGGCAGAGAGTTCCAGAGACTCACCACTCTCTGTGTGAAAAAAGTCTTTCTCATCTCGGTCTTAAAGGATTTCCCCCTTATCCTTAAGCTGTGACCCCTTGTCCTGGACTTCCCCAACATCGGGAACAATCTTCCTGCATCTAGCCTGTCCAACCCCTTAAATTTAAAATTTAATTGGCTGGGACAGCTGTGGCAATTCAAAGCTTTACCAAATGGGTTAAGTTCAGCTCCCAGGCTCTTTACAAAGCTGTTGAAACCAGCTTTAGCACAATTAAGAGCACAAAAGCACATCATTATGGCATATCTGGATGACATTTTAATCATCAATAGTAATCAGGAATCAGCTGAAAAAATCAGTTTCAGCAACTAAAACTTTATTTGAGAAGTTGGGTTTCTTGATTCATCCAATTAAGTCCCAGCTGCAGCCAGCACAGTCAATTAACTATTTGGGGTTTGTGATTAACTCAGTTACTATGTTAGTAACTTTGCCAACAGATAAGATTGATGATATTTTAATGACCTGTAGGGGTCTCATTCACAAACCTTATCCCTCCATCCGGGAAGTAGCAAAGATTATTGGTAAATTAGTAGCAGCATTTCCTGCAGTAGAATTTGGTCCATTACATTACCAAAACCTTCAAAGGGACAAAATAAGAGCTCTAAAAAAGACAGCAGGCCATTTTGATAGGTCTATGCAATTAACAAAAGAAGCTTTATTGGAATTGCAATGGTGGATTGAAAAAGTCCCACAAGCTGCTAAAAACATTCTGATACAACAGCCTGAAGTAATTTTACAAACAGATGCTAGTGCTCTCGGATGGGGGGTGACAGATTCATTTACCAGCTGTGGGGGCAGATGGACTGTCCAAGAGGAAATGTTTCTCCAAACATATGGTATTAACTATTTAGAATTATTGGGGGCGTTTTATGGGTTAAAAGCCTATTGTTCTACAAAAAAGAATCTGCATGTACAGATACAATTAGACAATAAAACAGCTGTTGCATATATTAATCACATGGGTGGAGTCAGATCGGTATCATGTGATTGTCTGGTCAATCAGATATGGCAGTAGTGTATTAAGCACCAAATTTGGATTTCGGCAAATTATATCCCAGGTAAAGACAATGTGGTGGCAGACAATAGATCAAGGGTGTTTAAAGACAACACAGAATGGATGTTGAACCCAGTAATTTTCAGTAAAATTGTGATTCAATATGGGTTACCAGACATTGATCTGTTTGCATCAAGATTAAATCATCAATTGCCTAAATATGTGTCTTGGGAACCAGATCCAGATGCAGTAGCAGTAGATGCTTTTTCACTACATTGGGGGAATATATTCTTTTATGCTTTTCCGCCATTTGCTCTGGTTCAGCAATGTCTGAAGAAAAGATTCTGCCACAGAATTATTGGTGATTCCAAATTGGCCGACACAACCATGGTTCCCATTGATGTTAAACATGATTAAAGAACCATATATGTCAATTCCTAGCAGCAGTGATTTATTGATAAAACCAGTAACCAAAGAAATTCATCCATTACATGCTTATATGAATTTGTTAATCTGCAGGTTTTGACCAGACCACTACAAGAGCTTGGATTGTCGGATAGAACTATGGATATTATAGTCGCATCATGGCGAGATAGCACCGAGACAATATATGACACATATAAAGAAATGGGAAAATTTTTGTAGACAATCAAATATATCCTATCATACTGTGAACATTGCAAACATATTGGAGTTCCTTGCCGTGTTGCATTTTGAACAGCACTTAAGTTATAGTGCCATTAATAGTGCACGTAGTGCCTTATCATCTTATTTAGGACAAATCTCTGACCAGAAATCAATTGGATCACATCCATTAATATCCAGATTTATGAAAGGAATCTTTAACAAAAACCCACCCAAACCAAGATATACAGAAATTTGGGATGTCAGCATTGTACTTACTTTACTTAGGCAATGGACTCCAATCAAAGTTTTATCATTGGAAAAGTTAACATTTAAATTAGTAATGTTAATGGCATTGGTTTCAAAGGGTGCAAACATTACAAATGCTACGTTTAGACTGTATGCATGTGGCTGCAGATAACATTGTGTTTTATGTTTACGATCTGATCAAACAAAGCAGACCAGGGAGAACTGGAGCAAAGGTAATGTTTCAAGCTTACCCTATTGATCCAACGTTGTGTGTAGTTAAACATTTGAATCAATATATAAAAGTTACCAAAACTCTTCGAGGTGATGAAAAAACATTAATGATTACGCATAAGAAACCACACACAAAAGCTTCAGTGCAAACAATTTCAAGGTAGTTAAAAACAGGTGTTACATTTTAGCAGGAGTAGACACTGATGTGTTCAAATCTCACTCCACCAGGGCAGCAGCTACGTCCGCAGCGAAGTTACAGGACGTACCACTCGAACACATTTTAGAAACCGCAGGGTGGTGTAAAGAAGAAACTTTTTCAAAGTTCTACAATAAACCTGTTCACACAATGACAGGCTTTGGACACGCAGTGTTGGGTTCACTATAATCACCTGCTTTGTTTCACTATCGATTGATATTATCGATTATGTTATCACTTATATCTTTTATCACTTTGTAATGGTTTCCCCAGATGTAAAAAGGGTGTTATTATATGTTCTTTTATCATTAAAAGATTTATGGAAATAACTAAAACTGGTCTGGTAAAAGGTTTTTACTCATGTATGTGTTGACCTAGCCGGACTGTCGTATGGAAGAAATTCTACAACATGGAAAACACAGAAGCTTCAAAATCTTCACGTAGTCACTCACGTGACTCCGAAGTAAAATAGTAAGATTAAACGAGAACTTACCAGTTCGAAGTTTGATCGTTATTTTATGAGGAGTAACGATGAGGGATTACGTGCCCTCCACTCCCCATCCTCATAAAATAAATGATCATCTGGTAGTTCTAAATCTATGATGAGCCTTACTATCTTACTCCGGCTATTGTGTTCTGTGTTTTTCATGCCGCTGCTTTGAAGTATGCCATTCCAGCGCCAGGCCGGGCTTCTTCACGTAATCCCTCATCGTTACTCCTCATAAAATAACGATCAAACTTCGAACTGGTAAGTTCTCGTTTAATCTTACTATTCTATTATACAGCACAATGCTATTTCAATTTCGAAGTAAATTGAAGACTTTAGTCATAGTCATAGTCATAAAGTGTGGAAACAGGCCCTTCAGCACAATTTGCCCACGCCAGCCAACATGCCCCATCTACACTAGTCCCACCTGCTTGTGTTTTGGCCCATATTCCTCTAAACCTATCCTATCTATGTGCCTGTCTAAATATTTCTTAAATGTTGCGATAGTTCCTGCCTCAACTACCTCCTCTGGCAGCTGGTTCCATACACCCACCACCTTTTGTGTAAAAAAGTTACTGCTCTACTTCCTATTAAATCTTTCCTCCACTCACCTTAAACTAAACCGATGTCCTCTGCTTCTTGATTCCTTTAGCTGATGCCATCTGTTTAAAATCCAAAACACGTTCGCCTGACTTGTGTTGGATAGTTTATCCTTTATTCTATTTAACGTCTTTGAAATGCTTTGAAATCAACCTGTTGAATAACCCACTTTATTTATTCATTATTCCACAAATCGTAGCAACTCACAGATGTTCAGTTGGGGAGGGTTGCTCATTTATGTAGACTAAACAGTGAGACCCCATGTATTGGTTACTCTCTTATATTTATCCTCTGGGCAATTAAATACATCGCAGACAAATTAGAAGGCTGATGCTGGCTCACCAAATCAGTTCTGCCAGAGTGGCACCAATGCACCCTAATGGTTAACCATTAAAATTGGCCAAACCCAACAGATGATCATAGAAACCCAACTTCATATCAAGTTCTTGTTAAAGAAGGAACTGCAGATGCTGGAGAATCGAGGGTACACAAAAAGCTGGAGAAACTCAGCGGGTGCAGCAGCATCTAAGGAGCGAAGGAGATAGGCGACGTTTCGGGTCGAGACCCTTCTTCAGACTGGTCAGGGATCAGGGAAACGAGAGATATAGACAGTGATGTGGAGAGACAAGGAACAATGAATGAAAGATATGCAAAAAAGTATCGATGATAAAGGGAACAAGCCATTGTAAGCTGTTTGTGGTGTGAAAATGAGAAGCTGGTGCGACTGGGATGGGGGAGGGAGATAGAGATAGAGGGAATGCCAGGGCCCGAGGGCTGAGGGAGAGGTGGGAAGGGGAGGAGACAGCAAGGGTTAACAGAATTGAGAAAATTCAATGTTCAAGCCCAAAGGATGCAGACTCCCCAAGCGGAATATGAGGTGCTGTTCCTCCAGCTTGCGGTGTTGCTCACTCTGGCCGTGGAGGAGGCACAGGACCAAGAGGTCGGATGCGGAATGGGAGGGGGAGTTGAAGTGCTGAGCCACCGGGAGGTCGGGTTGGTTTTTGCGGACCGAGCGGAGGTGTTCGGCGAAACGATCGCCAAGCCATCCGATTGGTCTCACCGATATAGATCATCTGGCATCTGGAGCAGCGGATGCAGTAGATGAGGTTGGAGGAGGTGCAGGTGAACCTCTGTCGGACCTGGAAGGACTGCTTGGGTCCCTGAAAGGAGTGGAGGGGGAGGTGAATGGACAAGTGTTGCATTTCTTGCGGTTGCAAGGGAAAGTGCCCGGGGAAGGGGTAGAGCGGGAGGGGAGGGAAGAATTGACAAGGGAGTTTGCGGAGGGAGCGGTCTTTGCGGAAGGCAGACAGGGGGGGAAATGGGAAGATGTGGCGGTGGAGGGGTCACGTTGGAGGTGGCGAAACTGGCGGAGGACTATGTGTTGTATTTGCCGGTTGGTGGGGTGAAAGGTGAGGACCAGGGGGACTCTGTCCTGTTTGCGAGTGGGGGAATGGGGAGCGAGGGCAGTGTTGCGGGGTATGGAGGAGACCCTGGTGCGAGCCTCATCAATAGTGGGGGAGGGGAATCCCCGTTCTCTGAAGAATGAGGCCATTTGTGATGACCTGGTGTGGAACACCTCATCCTGGGAGCAGATGCGGCGTAGACGGAGGAATTGGGAATAGGGGATGGAGTCCTTACAGGAAGCAGGGTGGGAGGAGGAGTAGTCCAGGTAGCTGTGGGAGTCAGTTGGTTTGTAGTGGATGTCGGTCAGGAGCGTATCACCTGCAATAGAAAGTTCTTCAAGTTTAAGATACAGATACTGTAGTCTGATGTTGGCTAAAGTGACAGCAGTTTTAATTTATGTCTGCAGCCTTTAACGTGGTGAAATGCCACAGGAATGTTATCAAACATCGTCTGGAATGGCGGTAGATTCGCTGCCTCCCACCGCCAAGGACCCCAGTTCGATTCTGACCTCGGGTGCTGTCTGCACGGAGTTTGTACGTTCTCCCCGTGACCACGTGGGTTTTCTCCGGGTACTCCGGTTTCCTCCCACACTCCAAAGACGTACACGTTCGTAGGTTAATTGGCATGGTGCCATTTTTTAATTGTCCCCAGTGTTGGTGTGGCTTGGTGAGCGCTGGTCAGCACGGACTCCGTGGGCAGAAGGGCCTGCTTCCATGCTGCATCACTAATGTCTAAAGTCAACGAAAACTAAACTGGGACATCAGAGGTTGAGGGGAGACTTAACGCAAGTGTATACAATCATGTGGGACACGTATAGGGTAGACAGTCAGAACCTTTTACCCAGGATGGAAATGTCGAACACCAAAGGCGACAGGGGGGAAGGTTTCATGGTGATGTGCAGGGAAACATTTTTTACAGAGAGAATCGTGAGGGCTGGAACACATTGCCAGGGGTGGTGGTGGAGGTAGGCACAATAGTGGCATTTAAGAGGCTTTTAGGTAGACAAATGGAAATGTAGGGAATAGTGGGACATGGAGAACACACAGGCAAATGAGATCAGTTTAACTTGGCATCTTGTTCAGCATAAACATGTGGGCTGAAGGGCCTGTTCCTGTGCTGTACAGCTCTATATTCTATGCACATTCTATGACATGAAACCATGTTAAGAAATATTAAAATTATATTAGTTCAGAAACTTGGGCTGAGAGATAGGTTTAAGGGCTGTCATAAAGGAGAGACATGGCAATTCAATTTAATTTAATTTAGTTCTATGGTTGAATTCAATGGTGCTTTATTTGTCATTTGTGCAACGGCACAGTGGAATTCTTTCTGCATAGTTACACCTGCAGGCGCCGCCATGTTTTGACCCCATTTCAAAAGTCCACAATCCAAAGTCTGGCCTGCCCGAGCTCTTAGTCTACCGGGGCGGAACCTGATCCAGGCAAGCCCCAGGCTCCTGCAGGGCCTTCCTCCGTGGCCCTCGACCGAACGGCCCACGAGCCGACGCCCCTCTCCTCTCCTCTCCTCGCCCACCCATCTTTGTGTCCCAGGGCACTTCCTGCAGTCGACCTTGAAGGCATGACCCCGTCCGCCCTCGTTCCGTCCCTTGCTCCTCGCGTCCAGCTAATCCAGCAGCTCCCTCCCTGTCTTGCAGTCTGGGAAAGGGCAATGGAGAAAATTCCACTTTAAATTTGTCCTTCATTTATTAAAGAAAACTGCTACATGTTATAAAATCAAATTCAAAGTGAATATTGCTTCTGTTGATTAACATATCTGCAGGGCTGCCAACATTGGGTGAGAGTTGAGAGTGAGAAATTGCGAGGGAGCGTAGCGACCGGGGGGGGGGGGGGGGGGGGGGGGGTGTTCCCCCTCCCACGGTAAGGAGCTTTTACATTTTTCAGCTTGAAATTGTGCAATCTGGTGCATACTGTAGCGAGTCTTTTAACTTACACTTGGATGCAACATTTATAACCATATAACAACCATATAACCATATATCAATTACAGCATGGAAACAGGCCCTCTCGGCCCTTCCAGTCCGTGCCGACCATTTGTTTTCCCCTAGTCCCTAATCCAATTTATGCTTTAAATTGGATTAGGTATGAATAAGGTTAGGCTAAATTACATTCCTAATTACATTCCACAATAGAGCCAGGCTCTGCTCAACAGGTGCAGCACATGAATGACTATATTCATGTATGGAAATCAGATTATATTCATGCTGTTATGCATATATATAGGGAAAAACGCAGAAACAAAGCAAAAGTCAGACTTCCATCACTGTTCTACACAAATAGATCAATCAACCATGTTCAAGAAGGAACTGCAGATGTTGGAGAATCGAAGGTAGACAAAATTGCTGGAGAAACTCAGTGGGTGCGGCAGCATCTATGCAGCGAAGGAAATAGGCAAAATTTCGGGCCGAAACCCTTCTTCAGATGGATTCAACCTTACCCTTTGAATATAGAAACAAGACGAAAATAATGCCACATATTCAATCAAGTATGGTTCAATGAAATTAAGATATATATGTAAAAATATATATGGAAACAGGCCCTTCCGCCCACCAGGTCCACACCGACCAGCAATCTATCATACACCAATTTCATCCATCACGCCAGGGACAATTTACAGAAGCCAATTAACCTACAAACCTGCACTTCTTTCGGATATGGGAGAAACCGGAATATCCAGAGAAAACCCATGTGGTAGTGAGGCAGCAACTCTACCGCTGCGCCACCGTG
The DNA here is from genome assembly GCA_035221665.1 of Okamejei kenojei. Lineage (NCBI taxonomy): Eukaryota > Metazoa > Chordata > Chondrichthyes > Rajiformes > Rajidae > Okamejei > Okamejei kenojei. Next base: position 14,472,067 of record CM069155.1, read on the forward strand.
CCACCCCATTACATTATTTTTTCTGTAATATATTTATTATGGTGTCACGTGAATAAAGTTGAACTCTGATTTCTGCCCTTAGTTCGATAACACACATGTCCAGTCATTGTGTTTTATGGCTGGTTTTCAACCTCATCAGGCTGAAGATCTGGACTCGAAACATCACCATTCTTTCTCTCCAGAGATGCTGCCTGTCCTGCTGAGTTTTTTTTTAAATAGTTTTTAGTGTCTATCTTCAGTTTAAACCAGCATCTGCAATTCCTTCCCACACTATTTGTTAAGCAAAACAGGTCCTATTCTCATTATATAATTTTGCGATCAGCGTGAGAGCATGAGAATTTTGTGAAATGCGCGAGTCTCACGCTCAATGCGTGAGAGTTGGCAGCCCTGCTAATAATGCAAACATTTATGCAAGTTCCAATTGTTTGGCCACAAATCACTTATTACTGCTTTATAACAGTTAAGTTACTTTAAGACTATTTCAGAAATTATGGCAACAAAAAATCAACTAACAAATTAAAGCAAACTAAAACAAAATAACATGTTCGCTTTCCTGACTCTACCTCATAAGTACTTTAACACTGTTAACAGAGCAAAGGGATATTAATCTCAAGAATCAAAATGGGGAAAGTGAGGGCAATTTTGCTTAAATGGTCTTTCTAACCCCATTCAGATCTGCATAGTCAGTTATACAACATGTACATGGCTGGCCCAATTTGTCCATACTGATCAAGTTGGCATTCTGCGTGCCCAGGGACTGGCTGCCGTTCCCAGGTCAGCTGGCATCCCAGGGACTGGCCGCAGTTCCCAGGTCGGCTCGCCTGATTCAGACAGGGCTGGTAAGTGGCCGGAAGCATTTGTGCCACTGAAGCGCTTCTTGATCATCCTCAATCTGGATTGATCCACCAGGGTGAAACCTCAACTAAGCCTAAACCTTGGGGGTAGACACAAAATGCTGGAGAAACTCAGTGCTACAGGCAGCATCTCTGGAGAGAAGGAATGGGTGATGTTTCGGATCGAGACCCTTCTTCAGATCCGAAACAGCACCCATTCCTTCTCTCCAGAGATGCTGCCTGTCCCACTGAGTTACTCCAGCATTTTGTGTCTACCTTCGATTTAAAACCAGCATCTGCAGTTCTTTCCTACCTAAACCTTGGAGTGTCTCTTCAACTTTTACTCATTTAAGTCCATGCTTGAAACATATCCCTTTTGTGTTCTTAGTATCAGCTTGTGGTTCTGTGAAAAACACGATTTGATAAGGTTTCTGTATGTGACATCCAAATGCTGTTGTGTTTGTTCTGTGGGACAGTCTCTTGACCCCATCCTCCTGTTTATCTTCCTTGCATTGACTCTCTTACTCAGCCATTCTTTCCTGTAGTTCAAATGAGGGTCCCATTCAACGTATTAAAAAGCTTTGAAAATCAACCAACTGAAACTACAGGTTAATAGCAGCCAAAAAAAAAAAAGGCTGCTCCCTTGCTGAGACATGTGTAACATCCTCAGCTCAAGCAACAAGTCTCATATCACCCAGCAGAGCTCCGGCCGGCATTTCACCAGAGTTGAGAGAAGAGTTCCAACCACAGTGATGGATCCATTCTGGTCAGGTTAACTCGCGGAGCAGAGTGAGCTGATCGATAACGAACAATCCCGGAAGCCGCACACGCCGCAGGTTCCATCACCACGTACCGCGCACAAGCTGATGTCAAAGCAGCGGCACCCCAGAGAGATTCCCCAATTCCCTCTTCCAAGGGTAGGAGGTCACTGAGAGGCAGTGAGATAATGGAGAAACAGGAGCATGATGCAGAGGATGCTGCATGGATACTACATGCGACACACAGGAAGTGTGAATGGCATGCCCATTCTGCGTGCCCAGGGACTGGCTGCCGTTCCCAGGTCAGCTCGCCTGCCCCAACCCCGCGAAAACGAATTGAAAAGAAATCGGCGGTTTTTCGAGTTACGGGCCGTGTGTCCATAGTCCGCACCCTGTCCTAGATGTTTGTCCTCATTGTGGTCACCCCCCCCCCCATGTTTGACAACTGATTCACCTGGTTAGTTCCATCTCCGGCTGCTTCATGTTGTCGGCAGCTGCACATTCGACGGCAGATGAGAGAAGAGACGCGACGTCTCTCACAGCCGCCAACCGACCCGCTTCCCCAGACCGCACAGATCGTTGGCAGCCGGCGCAAAGGGACAGGGACTGAACTCAGCGTGAGAACTCGGCCATCAGCGTGAGGGCGTGAGAAATAGCTCCAAGGCGTGAGTCTCACGCCGAAAGCGTGAGAGTTGGCAGCCCTGTATCTGGTGAAGTTATTCAATTATCCATCATGACAGCTTAAGTAGTTTAATAGCTATTGTAATACTCTGATGCTCTTTGGAGGATTGATCCTGGGAACTTGACAATGGTAGATAAATAATTTGTCAGCTGTTTATTTGGAGAATTGCTCCCACAGTGCAGATCGCAAAGCAAGTTCAGTTTGTCAGCCAGAATTCATATTTGAATTATAGCCATTGCATTTTCATTTGCCTTGGAAATGTATGAAGCTAATCATCTATTTCCAAATATTGAAACAAACCTCATTTCTCTTTACATGACACACAAAAATCAATGGGCCATAATTTGCTATTGGAGTTTTGCTATTTGCTATCTGTCATTATTTAGACGTCTCTTTGTATATTTGGGTTTTTAGGCATTTTTCGTGTGATAAGTGGCTAAGAGTGTGAAGTAATTGCAGGGAATTGTGATCACAGCTCACATCATCACACAAACCATCCTTCCTTCCATTGACTGCATCTACACTTAACACTGCCTCGGCAAGGCCACCAGCATCATCAAGGACAAGTCTCACCCTGGTCACTCCCTCTTCTCCCCTCTCCCATTAGGCAAGAGGTACGGAAGTGTGAAAACGCACACCTCCAGATTCAGGGGCTGTTTCTTCCCAGCTGTTCTCAGGCAACTGAACCATCCTACCAACAACTAGAGAGCGGTCCTGAGCTGCCATCTACCTCATTGGAGACCCTTGGACTATCATTAGTCAGACTCTACAGGACTTTAACTTGCACTAAATGTGATTCCCTTTATCATGTATCTGTACACTGTGGATGGCTCGATTGTTATCATGTATTGTCTTTCCGCTGACTGGCTAGCACGCAGCAAGAGCTTTTCACTGTACCTCGATACATGTGACAATAAACTCAACTAAAACTAAACTAATAAAGTCACGACAGGGAAAATGGGGCATTTGGGTGCAGTCTGGGAAACAAACTCGGTGTCTCCTTAATCACTTAAAATTCAAGGACTGCAATATTAACGGCATGAGGAATTAAAATGCAACATAGAAACTCGTTTCAGATCAGGCAAGAGAAATTTAGAGACAGTGTTATACAGAGAAATTTATCTGCGGCGACCACGTCTCCCACTTGAGTTTCCTGTGTTTTTCCTGGATCCCTTTACTGTCCATTACCTGTTTTCGTTTAGTTTGGAGATACAGCACGAAAACAGGCCCTTCAGCCCACCGGGACAGAGGTTTGCAACCTTCACGTGGTCCGCCCTGTTTCGACTAATGCAATCAACTCGACGTGCACAAACGGAAGATCAAATAGAACAGGTTGTCCTACAACTTTAGGCCGTGCACGCCACACGAAAGCAGAAGAGGAAGAAGCCCACCGAGAGTCGGCCGACCAGCCTGTACACTAGCGCCATTCAACACACTCGGGACAATTTACAATTTTACCAAAGCCAATTAACCTACATACCTGCACGTCTTTGGGGTGTGGGAGAAAACCGGAGCACCCGGAGAGAACCCACATGGTCACGGGGAGAACGTGCAATCTCTGCACAGACAGCACCCGTAGTCAGGATCAAACCTGAGCCTCTGGCGCTATAAGGCAGCAACTCTCCCGCTGCGCCACCTGTGCTGCCCCTACCTGTCTAAATATATTTTAAATATTGTAATTGTACCCCTCTACCACTTCTTCTGGCAGCTTGTTCCACATACCCTGTGTGAGAAAGCAGCCTATTATTTCCCCTTTCAACCTTCAACATATGCCCTCTGGTTTTAGACTCCCCACCAGGAGACTAGAAAGTGGGCATTCACCTTATCTGTGTCCCTCGCGATCTTATTCATCTCAGCCTTTGATGCTCCAGGGTAAAAACGCCCCTGCCTACCCATTCTATCCCTAATATAGAAAGCAGAAGGCTTTTTCCTGCAAAAGAAAAATTAATTAAAAGTTAAATTATCGTACTGTACCTTAGTTGGTTAAGTGACAATAAACGCAAACTTGCACTTGAAGGAACTTATTTGGTTTAATTCCCAGCACCAGTCTAAAGCGTCAATGCTTCAGGACATTCGGGCGTTTTACAACCAATTAATTAGTTTTTGTAATGTAATGTGGTAGCTAATTTGCACACAGCTGACTCCCATAATGATGGTAGGCCTGGCCATCAAGGTTCATCCCTGTACCTTTTCATAAAATAGTGCCATTTGAGAGGGCAGATTGTATTTTAGTTTAAGATCTTACCTGAATTATACTTTATTTCCAAAGTTGCTGCATTCTGTTCAATATGTAGAGAATGTGATTTGGCTTCTGTGGAGTGGAATTCGAACCTATAACCTGAGAATAGAAGTTGGAACACAAAATGCTGGAGTAACTCTGGATAGAAGGAACTGAAGAAGGGTCTCGTCCCATAATGCCACCCATTCCTTCAATCCAGAGATGCTGCCGGTCCCGCTGAGTTACTCCAGCATTTTGTGTCTATCTTCGGTGTAAACCAGCATCTGCGGTTCCTTCCTACACATAGAGGTTGGGAGGTCATGTTGCAGTTACGTTGCTGAGGCCACATTTAGAGTACTGTGTTCAGTTCTGAGCACCATGTTATAGGAAAAATGTTGTTAGGTTGGAGAGGATACCGAGAAGATTTACAATAATTTAGAGATACAGCACGGAAACAGGCCTTTGGGCCCACCTTGTCCTCACCGACCAGCGATCGTCCCGTACACTAACACTACCCTACACACTAGGTGTCATTTACAATTAACCTACAATCCTGCACGTCTTTGGAGTGTGGGAGGAAACCAGAGCACCCGGAGGAAACCCACGCGGTCACGGGGACAGTGTACAAACTCCGTACAGACAGCCCCCGTGGTCAGGTTCAAACCCGGCACTCTGGCACTGGAAGGCGGCAACTCTACCGCACGCGCCACCGTGCCGCCCAGCTGTTTTTCTAAAGAAGTAGAAAGCAAGTTTGTGTCGGAGAGCGCTACAGAATGGCTTCCTTCCAATACATACACTTACTTCTATTCTCTTATGATTCCAATAGTGCTTCAACAACCTTGGACAGAAGTGTTTAGATACCTGAATTTAAACGCGCGCTACCCCTCACATGTGGTTGCTGCAACACTTGTTCATACGCAACGATAAGCACCATCAATCCCATATTATTTTGACAGCCAATTATGCTACGAGTGTTATGCTAAATGTGGTAAAATAGCAACTATTAAATCTTTCAGGTTACACTTGGATTCCAGTCTCCTTTTTCTCACGCACTTTAGAGAACATCCATTTGGTATTTCAAATAATATGATCATTTAAAAAATAAGAAAGCACTGGAGTGTAGATATTTTAAACCCTTCCTGTGATTCTATTATACTTCCACGTGTCAATTCCTTTGGAATACATTTCACGTTGTCAGTTACCAGCGCCTGCCACTTCTGCCAGCGGTGATTTTATTCATGTTCCTGTGCATGAATATAGAGTTCAACATGCAGCACGGAAACAGGCCCTTCGGCCCACCAAGTTCATGCTGTCCTTCGATTACCCGTTCACATCCTCAACTTTTTCCTAAGAATAATGTAATTCATTCAATAGACAATAGACAATAGGTGCAGGAGTAGGCCATTCGGCCCTTTGAGCCAGCACCGCCATTCAATGTGATCATGGCTGATCATCCCCAATCAGTACCCCGTTCCTGCCTACTCCCCATATTCCCTGACTCCGTTATCTTTAAGAGCCCTATCTAGCTCTCTCTTGAAAGTATCCAGAGAACAGGCCTCCACTGCCCTCTGAGGCAGAGAATTCCACAAACTCGCAACTCTCTGTGAGAAAAAGTGTTTCCTCGTCGGCTGTTCTAAATGGCTTACCCTTTTTCGGAAATACCCCATTCATATCGGAAATAATGGCAGGAGTTGATCTTTCCATACTTGTAAAATGTACCCCTTTACAGCCTTTTCCCTGCTGCCCTTCTTGAAAAGAGGCGCAACATTTGCCACCCTCCAGTCTTCTGGCACCTCTCCTGTATTTAACGACGACTGCTAAATTTCAGCTAGGACTTCCGCAATTTCCTATCTAGCTTCCCAGTGTCCACGGATATATCTGATCAGGCACTGGGAGGTTTGTCTACCTTCGTATAATCTTCAGGACTTTCAGAAGCTCTTCGACCATAATACTGGCTGCTCTCGAGACACTTCCATTGACTGCCCCAAGTTCCTCGGTCCTTCTGTCTTTCTCCATAGTAAAAACAGAGGAGAAATACTCATTGAGGACCTTGCCCATCTCATGTGGCTCCATAGAGAGTCTTCTTCTTTCGTGTGGCGTGCACAGCCTAAAGTTGTAGGACAACTTGTTCTATTTGATCTTCTGTTTGTGCACATCAAGTTGATTGCATTCGTCAAAACAGGGCGGACCACGTGAAGGTTGCAATCTTCTACCCCTCCATACAGAGTTGACCACCTTGATTCCTGTCTCTCGTTCCCTTTTTCCCTTTATGTACTTCTAAAATCCTTTGGGATTGCCCTTCATGCTATCTGCCAGAGCTATCTCCTGTCCCCTTTTTGCAATTCTGATTTCCTTCTTTAGTTTAGTTGCCGAAGCTCCTCCAGGAATGCACCTGATCCCAGCTGCCCTGGACCTGTCCCATTCCTCCTTCTTACTGTTGACCAAAATCCCAATTTCCCTCATCATCCAAACTTCCTTACGTTTGCCTGCCTTGCCCTTCACTCTAACAAGGATGTACATGTCCTGGACTCTTGTCAGCACACTTTTAAAAACATCCCACTTTCCTGACATTACTTTTCCATCAAAATACCTACTCCAATCAACTTAAGTTGACTCCCTCTCTCATATCCTCAAAGTTGTCCGTACCCCAATTTAGGGTTTTAACAAGTGTGCCCTCTCTGTCCCTATCCTTAAACCTAATCAAACAATGGTCACTGGTCCCAAGGTCTAAACTTCTTCTTCTACAGGGATCTACCCATTCTTTCCCAGCTTAATTCCCATGTTTTGCTCTCACAGTTACCTCAAGAAACGGTCTCCTCCTCATCCTTTCATCCAGTAGCATCAGCCTGGTGCATTTGATGTCTCTTCCCACCGAGCCTTCCACTCCAGTTTGATGCTCACCTCCCGCTTTCCAATCACACTGGCTGGGAGATTCACCACCAGCATTCTTCCAATGGTTTCCACCTTGAGTCATCCCTATCATTCTTATCCTCAAATTCCTCCCATCCTATTAATCCCCCCCACCAACCCTGCAAACTATCCTGTCAAAACGAGTACATCCATATATGTAGAAACAACGAACTACAGGCGCTGACTTACCAAGGCCTGGATAAAGTGGATATGGAGAGGATGTTTTCATTAGTGGGAAAATCTAGGACCAGAGATAAAAGGGACGTACCTTTAGGAAGGAGATGAAGAAAAATTTCTCTAGTCAGAGGGTGTTGAATCTGTGGAATTCATTGCCGCAGAAGGTCGTGGAGGCCGTCGATGGATATTTTTAAGGCAGAGATTGATAGATTCTTGATTAGTACGCGTGTCAGGGGTTATGGGGAGTAGACAAGAGAATGGGGTTGAGAGGCAAAGATAGATAGATCAGCCATGATTGAACGGCGGAATAGACTTGATGAGCCGAATGGCCTAATTCTGCTCCTATAACTTACTAGACTAAGTGGGACCCGTTTGGTCCCATGTTCACATGGGAGGGCTGGTCCCCCAACGCAATATTCCACCTCTCCATCAATTCCAATATTGGTGGCCAGTGCGGGGGGGGGGGGGGGGGGCTTTCTGGAGCGCTAGTATAGGTACTGTGGGCTGAGGGACTGGTTAGTATGGACATTGTGGGCCAAATGGATTCTTGGGGTGATAGCTCAGTCACTCAAGCCTGATGTGCTGGCAGCTCACTAACGGCAGGTGGGCTAGCAGTTGACTCACAGCTATTCCTTGAAACTCCATTTCAAGCACGGTGCAAGGCAACCAAATTCAAATGCAGTTTCCTACCATTTCAAGTAGGTGCAAGGCCACCAAATTCAAGTGCAGTTTCTTACCACTTCAAGCAGGGTGCAAGACCACCAAATTCAATTGCAGTTTCATACCACTTCAAGCAGGGTGCAAGGCCACCGAATTCAAGTGCAGTTTCATACCACTTCAAGCAGGATGCAAGGCCACTGAATTCAAGTGCAGTTTCATACCACTTCAAGCAAGGTACAGGGCCACCAAACTCAAGTGCAGTTTCATACCACTTCAAGCAGGGTGCAAGGCCACCAAACTCAAGTGCAGTTTCATACCATTTCAAGCAGGGTGCAAGGCCACCATATTCAAATGCAGTTCCATACCATTTCAAGCAGGGTGAAATCACCATAAAACCACTATAAAACCACATAAACACCGCACTCACAGTTCAGTAGACATTTAGTGTGTTCAGTTGATTCACAGCTCAGACATTCGTGACCTCTCTCTCCCCCATCTTGCAGAGAATGAGCCACACCCACACTTACAGGTTTTATAATCCCTCCCCCTCCAACTGGCGTGATTGACAGGGGAGAGATTATGAACATTTTTTAAACACTAATAACACTTTTATTTTTCATTCATGCGAAGAATCCTCTGCACCTGATGAGTGGCGAGGAACTGAGTAAGATGGCCAAAAATCACAGCCATAAGTGGTAGCGTTTTATCTAAAATTAATATTCAATGTAAACAGGAAGTTGTCGTTTCCACCAACAACAGCCATTTTTTTGCAATGCAGCCTTTCAAAGCAGTTGCCACAACCAACAACAGCCTTTTTTTTGCAGTGCAGCCTTTCAAAAGCACCCATATTTTCATTTTCAAACCACATTAAGGGCACTCACAGTTGAGTAGACATGTGTTCAGTGTTATTCAAAGCTCAGAGAGACATGACCCTCTCGCATCCTCCATCTTGCAGAGACTGCGTGAGACACCACTTGCGGGTTTTATAGTCCCTCCCCCCTCCCACCAGCAGGTTTACATTAACATCAATATCTCTCTGATTTTTCATCGATGGGAAAAATCCTCCAGTCCAGTCTGGCGGAGGGGGGGCTCTGAGCGAGGTGGCCAAAAATGACGGCAGTAAGTTGGCGGCGTTCTCTCAGAAATCACATCGCGGTGAGTCAAAAGCGATTAAGATCTTACTTTTAGTAATATAAGATGAACATGAACTTCTGAAAGGCACAACATGCTGCAGTAACTCAGCGGGTCAGGCAGCGTCCCTGGAGAGCATGGATAGGTGAAGTTTTGGATGGAGACCCCTCTTCAGACTGCACCATATCTGGATGGCGTGAGACCCTCTCTGTTCAAGTTGTAACAGTACTCTTATCTGGTCTTCTTTTAATCACAGTAGTGATTCCTTTATAAGTTGTTATTCCTCTTCCAACTTCCCCTCTTGCTGTTTATCCATTGTACGCTTGCTTTACATGGCACGCTGCCAGTACCTCTCTTTTACCAGCTGACGACTCTATTTACTGCAAATGATTCCAGTGGGAGACATGTTCATCTCCCGAGGTGGAAAGATTCAATAATGAGCGATGTTACGCATGCTGCCGCTGTCAGGTGCAGACACAGGTGATTGCAAATTGTTGGATGTGGTCCCTCGGAAGCTTGGGATAAAGAATAGATAAAGAATTAGGGCGGCACGGTGGCGCAGCGGTGTTGCTGCCTTAAAGCGCTTGCAGCACTGGAGACCCGGGTTCGATCCCGACTGCAGGTGCTGTTTGTGTAGAGTTTGTACATTCTCCCCGTGACCTGCGCGGGTTTTCTCCGAGATCTTCGGTTTCCTCACACACCCCAGTCGTCCAGGTATGTAGGTAAATTGGCTTGGTAAATGTAAAAATTGTCCCTAGTGTGTGTAGGATAGTGTTACTATGCGGGGACGGCTGGTCGGCACGGACTCGGTGGGCCGAAGGGCCTGTTTCCACGCTGTGTCTCTAGACTAAACTAAAATACACCTGATCTACATCACTATTTTACTGACAATGGACAGGTAAACACCTTGCTGCTAATCAACCAGCACGTCTTATCTGAAGCAGTGTTAGAATGCACACACATCAGTGACTGCCAATATGTGAAGGGACACGATAGAGTTGTCCAGTTGTGGATGTTTTTCTTATCATTGAGCTTCTCCAGTGTTACTGCAATCATTGGCTGCAAACATCCCTTCTCCGTAGAATGTCAACACTTCCATTAATCTGGAGGAAACATCTTCTATTTTCAGACCCCATTGATTAGAAAAATGATACAATCAGTCTGAAGAAGGGTCCTGATCCGAAACGTCACCTACTGCATGTTCTGCAGAGATGCTGCCTGACCTGTTGAGTTACTCCGGCACTTTGAGTCTTCCCTCAGTTGCAATCTTCCTACTTTCTCAACTCCTATTCTCAAACAATCTTGGTGTTCCAGCTTAGAATTTAGCAGTGTTCTGGACCAACAACATTTTTTTCGATTAGCAATTGAGCATCTAATGAATTCGAACCAAGGTGTCATGAGTATCTGGGGGTTTCTGAGGGCCATTTTCTAAAAGTAGAACTCACATTCCACACCAGGCTGCCATAAGGACCAAGTACAAAGAATGTACTTGCTGTTTGCTGGTGGTCTGTGGGGAACCACTGCATTGCCACCTCTACAGTCAGCTCACCACTGATATCCTCACCTGTTCATTGATCAGCAGGCTTCAGAGACGAGGATGGTGCCAGGACTCGAGGTCCTGAGATATAGTGAGATCCGTACACTGTGAATGGCTTGATTGCAATGATTCCAGGAATGAGTAGATAAGCTTATGATGAGCACTTGACAGCACTGGGCCTCTACTCACTGGAGTTTAGAAGGTTGACGGGGGGGGGGGGCTCTCCTTTAAGAATTAAAGGGCTCTCTTTTGGAAAGGAGGTGAGCAGGAACTTCATTAGTCAGAGGGTAGTTAATCTGTGGAACTCATTGCCACAGAGGGCTGTGGAGGCCAAGTCAGTGGATATTAAGGCAGAGATAGACAAATTCTTGATTGGAACAGGTGTCAAAGATTATGGGCAGAAGGCAGGAAAATGAGATTAGGTGGCAGAGATCAGCCATGATTGAATGACGGAGTGGACGCGATGGGCCAAATGGGCCTAATTCTACTCCTATAATTTGTGAACTTGTAAACTTGTAATCATGTATTGTCTTTCTGTTGACTGGTTGGAAACTTTTTCACTGTACCTTGGTACATGTGACAATAAACTGAACTGAACTGAGGTTGGGGACTTTAATCCTTGGAGCGCAGGAGGCTGAGGGGCCAACTTATGGGGGTGTATAAAATCATGAGGGACAAAGATAGATTGAATACACAGAGTCTTTTATCCGGGATCGTGGCATCAAAATCCGGAGGGCATAGTTTTAGTTTGAGAGATACTTTGTGGAAACAGGCCCTTCGGCTCACCGAGTGTGAGAGGAAACCGGAGCACCCTGAGAAAACCCATGCAGGTCACGGGCAGAACATACAAAATCTGAACAGGCAGTGCCATGATCAGGATCAAACCTGGGTCTCTGGTGCTGTCAGGCAGTAACTCTACCGCTGCACCACTCTACCACATTAGATTAAAGGTGAGAGGGGAAAAATGTAATAGGAACCCGAGGGGTAACAGTGGGTGGTGTGTATATGGAATTGGCTGCCAGAGGATGTAGTCGAGGCAGGTACAATAACTGCAGTAAATGTGTAGTATCCACCCTCCTTCTCAGCTTAGTCCAGGCTTTTCTACATTTTGAGATGCCAAAGTGTCGGAGCAGACTGACTGGAGTGTGAATAATGTGGACACATTGAGGAAATCATTAATAAGCCGTTAATGAGAGGTTAGTGAATACTAATTAATGACTACAGTCACCCTGGTATTTTACTGTGGGTATAATCTCAGCTAATTGCAGAATATGAGTACCCATCCTGCGCTAAACTCGTTAAGACCATGAAAATTGCTAATGACACGATGGCCTGATAATGTGTTCTGAAAGCCAGAACAATATTGCAGTTGTTTAACATTCATTTGAAACAGTCAAGGAGGGCAGACCTCTCATTCAGCTGTGTTTTGCCTCAAAAGGCTACATTTCAACCCTTCACTTGTCTGCAATTTATGTTCTCCTTCAATTAATAAAGCTCATTAATAACATCTTCTTATGATTCAACGGCTGAATAGGTCTATAATAGATTATCTGGTCATTATCTCATTAGTGTTCATGAGACCTTCCCTTGTATAAATGGCTTCAGATTTTCTTTATCGCTGTACGGATGATGCATCAAAGGTCTCCATTAGCTGTAAACTGTGTTTCAGTACTTTCCCGACAGTAAAAAACTCCATAAAACGTCAAGGGGGGAGCTGAGGTGGCGGTGGGGCCTCACAGTCGATGAGCGTGGGGGGGGGGGTTAGGAAGACATTGGGGACCCGGTGTTTGGGATGTGGGGGGGTGGTAGGTGTGGGTGTCTCTTAAACATAGTACACTGTAAACAATATAATAAATGAGAACATAAAATCTCAATATGCTCTCTCCTGTACACCTGTGGAAGTTCAAGAGAAATGGAACAGGGATGGGTGACGTTTCGGGTGGGGTCTCTTCTTCAAAAGGTCTGAAGAAGGGTTACGATCCAAAACGTCACCTGTCCCTGTTATCCGGAGATGCTGCCTGACCTACTGAGCTACTCCAGCACTTTGCGTCTTTTTTTGTAAACCAGCATCTGCAGTTCCTTGCATCTAAAGGAAATTATTATTGTTTTAAGGTAGACAAAAATGCTGGAGAAACTCAGCGGGGGAGGCAGCATCTATGGAGCGAAGGAAATAGGCAACATTTCGGGCCAAAACCCTTCTTCAGACCCTGTTTTATTCCTGTATAGTGGCAGATTATTTCTACCTTAACACTGATAAGATTGTTTTGGTACGAAGGACATCAGAGCCCCATCCCACACAAAGTTGTTGCTTATTCGGTGTTTTTAATAAATGGCACACAGTGGATCTAGGTTAAATAAAAAAATACTTGTTAAAAATATGAACACAATCGAGATGAGGAGTGCTCCAGGTGCATATAAACACACTGCCAAATGAGAACAAAAGTCAGCTTCCAGAAAACAAGCCAGTAAAATCCCATTTTAATGAAAAGGTTAATTAATTTACAACTGCATGGTTTTATTAGCCTTGCCAGTGTAACTTGGCCAATCATGATCCGTCTGCCCATTGTGCTGCTCATTTAGCGCTTCTCAAAGCCACCAAGTAATGGTTCAGGATGACAGTCATAGTCCCAGAGTATATAACAAGACAACAAATTGTGTTCAATTCAACATGAAAGCCTGTTCAAATTTATAACGAGGGAGTTATGGATCAGATGTAAAGCACCGACTCACAGAAATCAACATTTGAGCTTGAAACTGGATACGTAAATTTAGGCACACCTCAATTTTTCAAACTCTGCAATGTTTAGATTCTATGGATTGTATTGAAACCAATGCTTAATTTATCAGAGGTCGATTTTGACCTCCTTTGTGCTCTAATGATTAAACATCCGAAGGTGTAGATTTCTTTGAGAAGGGGAATAAATCAGAGGAGGGCAGCAACTTTAGATATACCAGCAGTAAACTGTTTTAATGAAATCCTGGTTGAATGGAGCAACATGGAGTTAAGAAGCAAAGTACAGCAGCGTTGTCTACATGTGGAAGATGCAATGAGGATGCATCCTCTCAGTTGGAACCTACTCCTTTCCACAGCGCAGGTGAACCAGTTAGTATAACATTGTAGCAAAATACCCGGTAAATAGATAATCTGTAAAAAAAATAGGGCTTAACTGCTCCATCGTTGAATTATCTCAATCTAAGTAAGTGAGTTAATTGAAATTTCTGTTTTTAAGCTATATTCTCAAATACAGTGGAACCACTTCGTCAGTTTGAAGAAGGGTCTCGATCCGGAACGTCACCCATTCCTTTTCTCCAGAGATGCTGCCTGTCCCGCTGAGTCACTTCAGCTGTTTGTGTCCATCTACAGTCGAACCACTGTGCCGATGTTATTGTGTAGGAAGGAACTGCAGATGTGTAAGAAAGAACTGCAGATGCAGGTTTAAACCAAAGATAGACACAAAAAGCTGGAGTAACTCAGCGGGACAGGAAGCATCTCAGGAGAGAAGGAATGGGTGACGTTTCAGGTCAAGACCCTTGTTCAGACTAGGTAGGGAAATTGGAAACGAGAGATATAGACAATAGACAATAGGTGCAGGAGGAGGCCACTCGGCTCTTCTAGCCAGCACCGCCATTCAATGTGATCATGGCTGATCATCCCCAATCAGTACCCCGTTCCTGCCTTTTCCCCATATCCCCTGACTCCTCAGTTTTTAAGAGCCCTATCTAGCTATCTCTTGAAAGCATCCAGTGAACTGGCCTCCTTCGCCCTCTGAGACAGAGAATTCCACAGACTCACAACTCTCTGTGAGAAAAAGTGTTTCCTCGTCTCCGTTCTAAATGGCTTACTCCTTATTCTTAAACTGTGGCCCCTGGTTCTGGACTCCCCCAACATCGGAAACATCTTTCCTGCCTCTAGCGTGTCCAAACCCTTAATAATCTTACATGTTTCAATGAGATATCCTCTCATCCTTCTAAACTCCAGAGTGTACAAGCCCAGCCGCTCCATTCTCTCAGCATATGACAGTCCCGCCATCCCTTGAATTAACCTTGTAAACCAATGCTGCACTCCCTCAATAGCAGGAATGTCCTTCCTCGATGTAGACAATGATGTGGAGAGATAAAGAACAATGAATAAAAGATATGCAAAAAAGTAACGATGAAAAAGGAAAAAGGCCATTGTTAGCAGTTTGTTGGGTGAATGGCCCATGTTATTATATTATGTGTTTAGTGCATATATCAGTTTTAGTTTGAAGTTTGGGGGATCAGATTTAGTTTGAAGTTTGTAGATACCACATGGAAACAAGTCCTTCGGCCTAACGAGGCCACGCCAACCATCAATCAGCCGTTTGCACTATTTTCATGTTATCTCACTTTCCATTTTAACCCATCATGTTTGTATGTTCTCCCTGTGACCACGTCACTGCACCACTTCAAACAATTAACCACATGTATTTGTGATGTGGGAGGAAACCAGAGCAACCAAAGGAAACCCACGCAGTCACAGGGAGAACGTACAGACCTCACATAGAATAGGTTTAGTGCTGGCAACCACCATTTCTGCTGGTATCATGGTAATCAGCAGGTAACCTGGAAACTAGTAACCATGGTAACTAGTAAATGTAGTGGGGATGTAATGTGTGGACTGTATTTTTTTTTGTTAAATATTTTTATTAGACGTAAGTACATATTAATAGAATATACTTCTCACATACATTTGTAATATTATTAATATTGAGAATTACGTCTTATTTGTATTTCTATACATTTTTTTTTTTTGCAGATAGGAAAAGATAGAGAAAAATAAAGTAAAAGTAGGAAATCAAAAATAAAGAAATGAGTGATTAAAAAAGTTATTCATCATTGGAGATATATCCATGATTTGTTATACATGAGTCTTCATCCATTCCATTATTCAGGCTTCAGTCAGGCTCTCGCACCAAGCCATTTTGACCCTGTAGATATTCAATAAATGGAGACCATATCCATCTGAAAAGGTCCAACTTGTCCAGTAGGACAAGCCTTAATCTTTCCAGATGAAGTGTGGGCTGTATTTTAATCAAGGATTTGGAGTAATAGGTTTTTACAGGGCTGAATACCAGCCCTAGTAAACCAAACAATAGATGAGTGTAGATGGAATATCCTTATACCTCCTTTTAAGCTAGATGTACAGTGGCTTGCAAAATGTTTTCATTGAACGTTTCCACATTTTGTCACGTTACAACCACAAATGTAAATGTATTTTATTGGGATTTTATGTGATAGACCAACGCAAAGTGGTGCATAATTGTGAAGTGGAAGGAAAATGATACATGGTTTCCAAATTTTATTACAAATAAAAAACTGAAAAGTGTGGCATGCAAAAGTATTCTGTCCCCCTGAGTCAATACTTTGTAGAACCACCTTTCGCTGCAATTACAGCTGCAAGTCCTTTTGGGTATGTCTCTACCAGCTTTGCACATCTAGAGACTGAAATTTTTGCCCATTCTTCTTTGCAAAATAGCTCAAGCTCAGTCAGATTGGATGGAGAGCGTCTGTGAACAGCAATTTTCAAGTCTTGCCAGAGATTCTCAATTGGATTTAGGTCTGGACTTTGACTGGGCCATTCTAACACATGAATATGCTTTGATCTAAACCATTCCATTGTAGCTCTGGCTGTATGTTTAGGGTCGTTGTCCTGCTGGAAGGTGAACCTCTGCCCCAGTCTCAAGTCTTTTGCAGACTCTAACAGGTTTTCTTCCAAGATTGCCCTGTATTTAGCTCCACCCATCTTCCCATCAACTCTGACCAGCTTCCCTGTCCCTGCTGAAGAAAAGCATCCCCACAGCATGATGCTGCCACCAACATGTTTCACAGTGGGGATGGTGTGTTCAGGGTGATGTGCAGTTTTAGTTTTCCGCCACACGTAGCGTTTTGCATTTAGGCCAAAAACTTCAATTTTGGTCTCATCAGACCGGAGCACCTTCCTCCACATGTTTGCTGTGTCCCCCACATGGCTTGTGGCAAACTGCAAACAGGACTTCTTATGGCTTTGTTTCAACAATGGCTTTCTTCTTGCCACTCTTCCATAAAGGCCCGATTTGTGGAGTGCACGACTAATAGTTGTCCTGTGGACAGATTCTCCCACCTGAGCTGTGGATCTCTGCAGCTCCTCCAGAGTTACCATGGGGCCTCTTGGCTGCTTCTCTGATCAATGCTCTCCTTGCCCGGCCTGTCAGTTTAGGTGGACGGCCATGTCTTGGTAGGTTTGCAGTTGTGCCATACTCTTTCCATTTTCGGATGATGGATTGAATAGTGCTCCGTGAGATGTTCAAAGCTTGGGATATTTTTTTATAACCTAACCCTGCTTTAAACATCTCCACAACTTTATCCCTGACCTGTCTGGTGTGTTCCTTGGGCTTCATGATGCTGTTTGTTCACTAATGTTCTCTAACAAACCTCTGAGGCCATCACAGAACAGCTGTATTTATACTGAGATTAGATTACACACAATTTATTAATTAGGTGACTTCTGGAGGCAATTGGTTGCACTGGATTTTATTTAGGGGTATCAGAGTAAAGGGGGCTGAATACTTTTGCACGCCACACTTTTCAGTTTTTTATTTGTAAAAAAATTTGAAAACCATGTATCATTTTCCTTCCACTTCACAATTATGCGCCACTTTGTGTTGGTCTATCACACAAAATCCCAATAAAATACATTTACGTTTGTGGTTGTAACGTGACAAAATGTGGAAAAGTTCAACGGGTATGAAAACGTTTGCAAGCCACTGTAAAGATGTCTAGTCAAGCCATTGCCTCAGTTATCCAGTGACTCAGGTTTAATATTGACTTTCCATGGGTCATTTGGACTTTGCAAGTTCTCCCTGTTATCATGGATTTCCTCCCACAGTTAAAGGCTTATGGGTTAGTACAGTGGTTAGGGTGTAAATTTGAATTACAATCTCCCACCCCACTGACAGGCTTATATTAAGTAAGACGCACATGAGGCAGAATACAAACACTTGCACGGACTAGATGGGCCAAATAGTCCGTCCCTGTAGTATATATGCTATGTAATTCCCACAAGTTTGGAAGCAGAAATTCTGAATGGGAAATTAAAACACTAAATTCTGACAATGCAGCATTAACCAGGACCATTAAATTAACTCTGATGCTGTGTCTACTCATGGAGACAACCTGCCATACCTTGGCAGCACTTTCTGTTTATTATTGTAAAACTCAGACCAGAATTTGGATTTATCTTCATGAATGGAGACTTGAAATTTAAAGCAAACTTAGGAACACTTTTTACTTACGTTTAAATGCTTGATGGATTAATACTCCTTGATGTCATTATCACACGGCACAGTGGAACAGCGGTGGAATTGCTGCCTCACAGCACCGGAGGCGCAGGTTCGATCCTGACTAAAACCCCTGTCTCACGGTGCGAGTTGACCCACGAGTGACCCCGAGTTGTCACTCGCGGTAATCACGTACACTAAACGTAGCGGGAACGTCGGAACTCTTGCGAGCAACTTAGCGACTCGTGGCGCTAACGGCAGGTACCCGTGAAACTTGGTAACTCGTGAAAAAAATCAAACATGTTTGATTTTTTCCACGAGTCAAATTTACAGTTCAAGTTAAAAATTGAAACATTTTAAACTCGTTTATAATGTGGTGGCCCGTGCGTTTACCTTAGTGATTCGTGAGTCCACCGTGGGAACTCTTTTAACTCAGCGGGCAGGCAGCATCTCTGGAGAGAAGGAATGGGTGACGGGATGACATTTCCAAATTTCTCCAGCCCCATGTGTTCACTTTTTTCAACTAGTATCTGCCCTTTCTTGTGTATGACATTATTTGTATCTACAGTGCCTTGTGTCTTGGCAATTCATGATTCACACACACACACACAATGCTGGGGTAACTCACACACACACACACACACACAATGCTGGAGTAACTCACACACACACACACACACACACACACACAATGCTGGAGTAACACACACACACACACACACACACACAATGCTGGAGTAACTCACACACACACACAATGCTGGGATAACTCCGCACACACACACACACACACAATGCTGTAGTGACTCACACACACACACAAATGCTGGGGTAACTCACACACACACACACAATGCTGGAGTAACTCGCACACACACACAATGCTGGAGTGACACACACAATGCTGGGGTAATTCGCACACGCACACACACAATGCTGGAGTAACTCGCACATACGCACACACACAATGCTGGAGTAACTCACACACACACACAATGCTGGGTGACTCGCACACGCACGCACACAATGCTGGGGTAATACACACACACACACACACACACACACACAATGCTGGGGTGACTCGACACGCACACACACAATGCTGGGGTAATACACACACACACACACACACACAATGCTGTAGTGACTCACACACACACACAATGCTGGGATAACTCACACACACACACACACAATGCTGGAGTAACTCACACACACACACAATGCTGGGATAACTCACACACACACACACACACACACAGTGCTGGAGTAACTCGCACACACACACAATGCTGGAGTGACACACACAATGCTGGGGTAATTCGCACACGCACACACACAATGCTGGAGTAACTCGCACATACGCACACACACAATGCTGGAGTAACTCACACACACACACAATGCTGGGGTGACACACACAATGCTGGGGTGACTCGCACACGCACGCACACAATGCTGGGGTAATACACACACACACACACACAATGCTGGGGTCACACACACACACACACACACACACACACAATGCTGGGGTGACTCGGACACCGCACACACACAATGCTGGGGTAATACACACACACACACACACACACAATGCTGGGTAACACACACACACACACAATGCTGGGGTAATACACACACACACACACACACACAATGCTGGGGTAACACACACACACACACACACACACACACACAATGCTAAGGTAACTCACACACTCACACAATGCTGGGGTAACTCACACACACACACAATGCTAAGGTAACTCACACACACACACACAATGCTGAGTAACAGTAACACTCACACACACACACACACACACACAATGCTAAGGTAACTCACACACACACAATGCTGGGTAACTCACACACACAATGCTGGGGTAACTCACACACACACACACATGCTGGGTAACTCACACACACACACACAATGCTAAGGTAACTCACACACACACACAATGCTGAGTAACTCACACACACACACGAACAATGCTGGAGTAACTCTCACACACACACACACACAATGCTAAGGTAACTCACACACACACACACACAATGCTGGAGTAACTCTCACACACACACACACACACACACACACAATGCTGGAGTAACTCTCACACACACACAATTCTGGAGTAACTCAGCAGGACAGGCAGCATCTCCGGAGAGAAGGAATGATGATGTATCGGGTCGAGACCCTTCCTTAGACCACTACCCAGAGATGCTGCCTGTCCCGCTGAGTTACTCCAGCATTTCGTCTATCTTTAACCAGCATCTGGACTTCCTTCCCACACAATAACCAATGAGATTCCCCACTAAACTTCTGTGTCCTCATTGTTCCCCTCTCTGTCTTCCCCAGACCTCGGCTGCAATGTCACCGCTGGCAAATCCGTTCATTCTCGTTCTACTGCACCCGCTCCTCGGTGAAGCGGCTAACTTCATTCAAAAAATTGGATTGTCACATTGGCGGCGCAGCAGTAGAGTTGCTGCCTCACAGCGCCAGAGACCCGAGTCACACATGAAAGGGATAAGACGGTATAGTGTCTGAAGAACTGACCCGAAACCTCACCTATTTCTTTTCTCCAGAGATGCTGCCTGAGCCGCTGTGTTACTCCAGCTTTTTGTGTCTATCTTCGGTGTAAACCAGCATCTACAGTTCCCTTCCCGCACAATATAGTATGAACGTCGGGTTTCTAATCTGATACACAATAGATAGGGCACCATCCTCGGGCCAACCTGGTGTCAGGCTGTAGGAAGCAGCTGCAGATGCTGCTTTAAACCGAAGATGGACGCAAAATGCTGGAGTCACTCAGCGGGACAGGCTGCCGTCGTCCATATTCTAGTGACACTCAACACTTTGGTGTTTCCCATGCAACTCTACACCAGAACAAAACACTGAAGAAGGGTCTCGACCCGAAACGTCACCCATTCCTTCTCTCCAGAGATGCTGCCTGTCCCGCTGAGTTACTCCAGTTGTTTTAGTCTGGTGTAAAGCTGCACGGGAACACCAATGTGTTGTGTGTCACTAGAGTATGGTCGGCGGCTGCTGGATCACGAAGCTTTTCCACGTGGATCCCACTGAACATATGCAGATCTTATCGTTGCACGCTTATTGCAATCCCACGTAAAACTCATTCTCACTAAGTTCAATGCGAGGTGCCGCTGGCAATTCAAGTCTAGCCTGCCTTCCGAACATTGCACGCTATAGATACCAGAATGAGACTGATTTAGTCACTTTACCATTGCACCACAAGTCTCTGTTCATTTAGGTTTCTGTTATGTTTCATGTTGGCCGTATCGTGTTTTTTTTTAATATCACTACCGTGAACTTTCCCGGAGCTTTGTATATTTAAAACGCTTGCATTGTCAATAATTCGTACTTTAACTAACATAAAAAAGCTGATGCATATCTTGTAAGTCGAGTTAACTTAAAGGCCGCATTCCTTCTCAGCAGAAATTTAGATGAATTGTCCGGAATAGTTTCGCGAGGCTGGCTATCGGCGGTAAAGGGGAAACATGCTTCAGCGCATTTCAACTTATTGGCCGAGCCACAAAAAAAGTAGGAGTTTCTGTTGTCAAAATGAACATCTGTCATAATACTATAAATCTCATTTCAGATAGATGTTTAATCTTTCATGTTGCAACAGTCGCGCCAATCGCCGATCCTCTGCAAAAGTCAGTCAGCGGTTAGTTGTCATTTCACTTGTTGCTTTCTCTCGTCTATTTTCTGACCGGCTTTAAAACAGGGCCAATTTATGTCCGCGGGGAATAATCAGCCCATTGAACAGAAAGCCTTCATTCACGGTTGGCTCAAGAGTAACGGGAGAGGAACTTGGTAACTCGGGAGAGGAACTTGCAACATCGCAGAAATGACATACCCGTGGGAACTCGGTTAAACACTTGAACATAAACTTGTAATCTCGTACATAACCACGAGTCTGTTTTTTTTCTTTCACTCGGGGTCACTCGTGGGTGGACTCGCACCGTGAGACAGGGCCATTAGGCTGTATGTACGTAGTTTGTACGTTCTCCCAGTGACCGGGCGGGTTTCCTCTGGCAGCACCGGTTTCCTCCCACTTTCCAAGGATGCGCAGGTTTGTAGGTTGGAGTAACACAGCGGGTCAGGCAGCGTCTCTGGAGAAAAGGAATAGGTGCCATTTTGGGTCGCGCCCCTTCTTTAGACTCAGTCTGAAACGTCTCATATTCCTTTGCTCCAGATATGCTGCCTGACCCGCTGAGTTACTCCAGCAATTAATGTCTATCTTTGGTGCTAACCAGTATCTACAGTACTTTCCTACACAGGTTTGTAAGTTAATTGGCTTCTGTACATTGTCCCCAGTGTGTAGAGGTAATGGTCGGCGCGGACTCTGTTTACCGAGCTGTCTCTCTAAGCTAAACTAGACCTGATCTACATCACCACTTTACTGACAATGGACAGCTAAACACCTTGCTGCAAATCAACTGGTACAAAACAGACGGCCCCCTTTAACTGAGCAATAAAGTTACAGTCTCCAAAACGCTGCTGCAGTCCTCATCGAGGACTGTGCCAGACTTTCAACAAAGTGATTTTGACCTCAAAATGATTCATCTTCAACATTTCAGTGTGGAAAGTAGCATTATATTGGAGAGAAACATTGCCATTGCTGCCTTGAGACTGGCAAAATGAAAGGAAGAATGACAGTTATTCAATGTGTGTGAGTTTTATTATGTCTAATACACATCAATGCTTATAGATGTCATGTTATTAACACCATTGTCACACTGTTCCAGTAATATTTCCCTGATAAACCTTGATTCCGTTTATTGCTGATGCCATAACCAGATCCATGGTTCAGTTCTTTTGAAGCAGTGGTGTGCTTAAATGAGCCCATAAAGCTGAAAAAGTCACAGGAATAATATTGCTCCTGACCGCCTTAATTCACTACATAAAACATTTTCCAACATGTGATAAAAATCACGTGCGGAGACACGTTGTCGGGGATATGTGCTGCATTAAATGGGGGCAACAGATGACAAAATTCAGCTTTGCTGAGGAGCGACATTCATCAAGCTACCAGTGAAATCCCCAAGTACCAGCTCTGTGCCGAGTTCCTGACTGTAACCAAGATGACACATGCAGGTGAGCCGTAAAATCAGGGCAGCACAGTGCTGCAGCTGGTAGAGCTGCTACCTCAAGGGCCTGTCCCTCTTAGGCCATTTTTTGGGCGACTGCTGCGAAATATTCAACATGTTGAAAATGTATCGGCGACAGTGGCGACAATGTTTGCTGCCGTAGGTTGCCGTAGGTTGTCGTAGGTTGTCGTAGGTGCTGTCGTAGGTTGTCACCAGGTGTTGTAGGTGAATTCCATTGAAACTAGTCCCTGGCAGTCGCCTAAAGAGTCGTCGAAGTGGGACAGGCCCCTCACAGCTCCAGAGACCCGGGTACGAACCTGACTTCGGGTGCTGTCTGTGTGGAGTTTGCACCTTCTCCCCGTGACCGCCTGGGATTCCACCGGGTGCTCCGGTTTCCTCCCACATCCGAAAGACGGGCGGGTTTGCATGTGCCCTCTGTAAAACTGCCACTGCTGTGTTGGGAGTGGATGGGAAAGCTGGATAATGTAGAACTAATGTGAACGGATGGTGGATGGTGCGCATGCACTCGATGGGCCAAAGGGACTGTTGTATCTCTAAACTAAACTAAACTAAAAAGTGGGACACAATTGTTCACAAGCTTCCACTGAATATATCAATTTTTAATTATAATATGTTAACTGAGTTATGCATTGGGGGGGGGTGGCGCACACTGGCACGGCTGGTAGAGCTGCTGCCTCACAACACCGGAGACCCGGGTTCAATCCTGACCTCGGCTGCTGTCTGGGTGGAGTCTGCACGTTCTCCCAGTGACCATGTGGTTTTCCTCTGGGTGCTCCGGTTTCCTCCCGCATCCTGAAGCCGTGCAGGTTTGTCGGTTAATTGGGTCTCTGGATGAGAATGAGAAGGGAGTGGATGAGGAAATGGGATAACATAGAACTAGTGTGAATGGGTGATGGATGGTCAGCACAGACTCAGTGGGCTGAAGGGCCTGTTTCCGTGCTGTATCTTGCAATTAAACTACCTGATGGGAATGTCGGTAAAGGCCAAAATCCGCGTGGAGTATTTGCACAAGAATATGGTAGCCGGTAACGTGGTTGCTCAAGGGGAATAATGATCATTTTTTAACTAAGATGTACTATGGATAAGCCAAACATTTTACAATTGGAATCTTCTTTCGTGTGGCGTGCACAACCTAAAGTTGTTGGACAACTTGTTCGATTTGATCTTCCGTTTGAGCACGTTGAGTTGATTGCATTAGTCGAAACAGGGCGGACCACGTGAAGGTTGCAATCTTCCACCCCACAATTGGAATTACAGAGAGGGATAAATCAAGGGCCAATTATAAAGTGTTGCATTGCTAGGCAGGGGTGGGAGATACAACCGTCACGTGGTTCACCCCGTTTCGACTAATGCAACCCGACATCCACAAACAAATAGATCAAATAGAACAAGGTGACCTGCAACTTTAGGCCGTGCGTGCCATACGCAAGAAGAAGAAGTTGCTAGACATGGAGAAGCATTCATAATACTCTTGCTATCTCTGACCTAATAACATACTGGCTAAGGGTGGCGGATGATATATAAAAAATAAAATATGATTCATTAAAAACAGCATGCAACATATTTTCAAAATTTAAATCAGCTACCAGACAACTAAAGAAAAATAACTCAAAATATGTTGATTATTCTATCCAGTCAGGTTCAGTGGTGCAGCGGTAGAGTTGCTGCCTCGCAGTCTCAAAGACGGGGTTCGATCCTGACTAAGGGTACTGTCTATACGGAGTCTGTATGTTCTCCCTGTGGCCAAGTGGGTTTTCTCTGGGTGCACTGGTTTCCATCCACATTCTAAAGCGTGCAGGTTTGTAGGTTAATTAGCTTCTGTAAAATGCCCCTAATGTGTAGGATGCAAAGCTGGGATAATGTAGAACTAGGTGATCATTAGTAGCCATGATCACATTGAATGGCGGTGCTGGCTCGAAGGGCCGAATGGCCTACTCCTGCACCTATTGTCAATTGTCTATTGGCACGGACTCGTTGGGCCAAAGAGGCCGTTTCCATGTGGTATTTCTAAACTAAACTAAAGATTTTTGCACATTGGCCTTCATCAGTCAGAAGTATTATGTATAGAAGTTGTGATGGCATGTTGCAGTTATATAAGACATTCGTGAGGCCACATTTACAGTATTATAGTTCAGTTCTGGGCACCATGTTATCAGAAAGATGCTGTCAAACTGGAAAGGGTGCAGAAAACAATTACGAGGATGTTGCCAGGGCACGAGGGCTTGAGCTACAGGGCTCAGAATGATCACCACCCAAAATGTCACCTATCCATGTTCTCCAGAGCTGCTGCCTGACCCAATGAGTTACTCCAGCACTTTGTGGCTTTTCTTTGTAAACCAGCATCTGCAGTTCCTTGTTTCCAGAAGAGTCTTCTCTTCTCTACTCCAAACGGTCTGAACACGGGTCCCGAAGCAAAATGTTGTCTGTCCATTCTCTCCGCAGATGCTTCCTGATCCGTTGAATTCTCCATGCACTTTGTTTCCCGATTGTTTCACCTTCGTGTGTCCTGATTTCCTTCATGATCTTTGCCTGTTTGAATCCTGAACAAAAAAAGAAAACCAGAAAATTCTGAGAATGTTCAGCAGGTCAAGCAGCATCCATGGTGGAAGAAACAGCATGACCTTTCAATGCAAATGGCAAAGGTTATCACTGAAACAAGGTTGCAAGGAATCCAATAAAGGGTGGCACGGTGGCGCAGCGGTGGAGTTGCTTCCATGCAGCGCCAGAGACCCGTGTTTGATCCTGACCACAGGTGCTGCCTGTACGTACCTTGTATATTCTCCCTGTGACCGAGTGGGTTTTCTCCGGGTGCTCCAGGTTCCTCCCTCACTCCAAAGGCTTGCAGGTTTGCAGGTTAATTTGGTTTCTGTAAATGATCCCTAGCATGTAAGATAGTGCTAGTGTATGTGGTGATCCTTGGTCTGTGTTTCCACACTGTATCTCTAAAGCATATACCCAAATTTAGGGGCCAACCCTTGGCAAGTGCTAAAATGCTTGAACAATTTTCATGGGACTGTGTTGAATGGTGCTGGATAGTAGTCTTCTACAGTTCCTTCAGATATTATACTACTTTAAAAAGCCTTATATAAAAGGCACCACCCTCACCTTGCTGTTCAGTTGAACAAGAAAATAGCCCAGTTCTGTCACAAGAGCAGAATTACAGTGCAGTCTTGGTATAACTCATTATATCTCAGTTTTATATATACTGAGGATATTATCATGTTCCCCAAGATGGAAAGTATATAAAGGTACGTTTCACCTGTAACACGTGTGTTAAAGTTGGCATACTTTAGATAGCCCTGTTATATCAAGATTACAATGATCTAGATTGTAATTTAAAACAACTTTTTTTTCATTATAAAGACCAACCTTTTTTTGGCAATGATTCCTTTTACGGGTGGAGAGAACTTTTCCTCAAATAAAAGCCATTAATAGAAACCAAAGCACATGCATTGGCTCAAGTGGTTTCAATGCCCACCCTAAATACTTTTTCTCGCACCTGAATCCCGATCTCGGATGCTGTTTGCGTGGAGTCAGCATGTCCTTCCTGTGACCACGTGGGTTGCTCCAGTTTCCTCCCACATCCCAAGGAGGTGCGGGTTTGGAGGTTAATTGTCATCTGCAAAATTGTTGAGTGGTGGCACCATCGGGTGTGGCAGCCTCACCAGCAGCTGTCTGTTCTTTCATCCTTTTTGTTATATTTAGTCTGTCAAAAAGCTTGTTTTTGGAGGTTTTTTAGTCTTTTTTATGTGTGGGATGGGGGGGGGGGGAAAGGGGGAAACCTTTTTTTCCTTCGAGCCGCATCTTCGCCCCCCCCCCCCCCCCTCGTGGCCTACCATCTGGATTGGCGCGGCCTTTCCTGCCGGAGACCGGCCAAGCTTCAGCGGCGGCGCAGCGCTGAATTCCATCGCGGCGCGGGACGATGCCTCGCCGGGATCGTCGTGTTGGAGCTCCGGAGCGCTGGGACTGCCAACTTTAACACCGTGGAGCTGTGGTCTGCGGAACTTCCAGCCGCGGGCGGCGTTGACTTTAAACATCGCGGAGGCCTGGGATCTCTCTCCGAGGATCGCCAGTGTTGGAGCTCCGCCCAGCTCGGCCTGTGGACTTCGGGAGCCACGGTCTCCGGTAGGAAGCGGCCGATTCGGAACCTCCAAGCCGCTGAGAGTGTTCTTCCGTTCCGACACCATTCCAGCGAGAGAACCTGAAACATCGGGCCGCCGTTGCGGCGACTGCGGAGGCCTCAATAGGCCCCGACCACGGGTGAGCAAGAGGAAGAGGACTGAACTTTGTTGCCTTCCCTCTCAGTGGGAAACGTTGATTCCGCTGTGGGGGGGATGTTTTTTTATGTTTTATGTTAAACTCTATAGTGTTGTGTTTATTTTATTTGCGTGCTGCATGGTTAGTCAAATTTCACTGCACCAATTGGTGTATGTGACAATAAACGCCCTTTGTCCTTTGTCCTTTGCCCCTAGTGTGTAGGGAGCGGATGTGAGTGCAAACAACATAGAACTAATGTGAACTGAATGATCGATGGTGGAGACTAAGGGCCCGATTCCATGCTGTATCTCTAAAATAAATTATGTTACTGAGGCTCCTTGAGAAAGATTGTATGGTTTCGTCTTAGATTGTGGTAGACTAGTGTACCGCTAGTTGGTCAGTGCTGACTAGGTGGGCCAAAGGGCCTGTGTCCATGTTGTATCTCTGCGGTTTAAATAGATCCATGTGCTTGCTCTTCCATATGTACCAACACCCGCTACTCTCCTCACAGAACCCTCCCGTGTACGTAACTGCAATATCTACCACCTCTCTCATTCTAGTGTTTGCCCTTCCACACTGTCCCATTGAAGATCAACATTCACTCAACCATGACCACCTTCTCTTCCATCCAAACACGTTACAGTCCTCAGGAATTAACACTGAATTGAACAACATGGCTCCATTCCAGACCTCTCACTCTCCAGCATTCTTCATTTTTTCTCTCTCCCAGGTACAGTATTTCTCATAGATAGGGTAGACAGCCAGAACCTTTTTTTCACCAGGATGGAACCATCAAACACATAACTTTAAGGTGAGAGGGGAAAAGTTTACAAGGGACGTGCTGGGCAAGTTTTTTTACACTGAAGGAGGTGGGTGCCTGGAATGTGCAGCTGAGGATAATGGTGGAGGAAGATCCGATAGTGGCCCTCAAGAGACTTTTGGACAGGCGCATGGATATGCAGAGAATGGAAGGATATGGACTCGGAGCATGGACAGACAACATTTTGCTTTGGGACCCGCCTTTCAGACCATTTGGAGTTGAGGAGAGAAAGCTCTTCTGGAAACAAGGAACTGCAGGCTGGTTTACAAATAAAGGCACAAAGTGCTGGAGTAACTCACTGGGGCAGGCAGAATCTCTGGAGAACATGGATAGGTGACATTTTGGGTCAGGACCCTTCTGAACCCTATAGCTCAGTCCCTCATGCCCTGGCAACATCCTCATCAATCTTCTCTGCACCCTTTCCAGCTTGACATCCTATAACATGGTGCCTGTTCCTGTGCTGTTCTATGTTCTCCCCCTATTTAGACCTCTTCCAGAGAGATCTCCACCACCTTCTTTCACCCAGTCCCAAAACCACTTGTATCAGCCTCACCTGCATCCCACCCTACCTCAAATCCTCCCTTTTAACTCCTCCTTTTCTCCCAACAGTCAAACCTGTCTCATTTCTAGATGGGAAAGAACTGCAGACGCTGGTTTAAATCGAAGATAGACACAAAATGCTGGAGTAACTCAGCGGGACAGGCAGCATCTCTGGAGAGAAGGAAAGGGTGACGTTTCGGGTCGCGACCCTTCTGACTGACCACAGTCTGAAGAAGAGTCTCGACCCGAACCGTCACCCATTCCTTCCCTCCAGAGATGCTGCCTGTCCCGCTGAGTTACTCCAGCATTTTGTGTCTATCATTGTGTCATTTCTACCTCCACCCACTTCTGACCAAAGGTCGCCGGGGCCCTTAAACATCAACCGAGCCTTTCCTCTCTCTCTCTCTCTCTGTCTCTCTGTCTCTCTCTGCAAAATATTGCCTGACTTGCTGACTATTTCCTGCACTTTCTTTTTTTAATGCCGAATTTCCTAGAATCTGCAGAGTTTTCGCTTTTTTTGTGGGGAAAAAATGGTGCTGTCAATCTTTTTCAGTCATCCCTACTCGTGAAGTTCACAAGCCACTGCGAGATCCCTGGTCTTCTCGTTGCTAATTCCCCACAAGCTGTCAGTGGACATCCCGCAGGTAAGCTTTGCTTAACCTTTCCGCAGGGACGATCATCCCAGCTCCGCATGGCGGCAGACCGCCCCATCAGACGTGTTCCCTACAGCGGAAAAGTGATGCAAGCCCGTGATTTTTTCATTCCGGTTCACTCTATTATTCACCATATTCCATTAATAACAACCCCCCCTCAGTAAGTAACCCCCCCACCCCCCACCCCCCCCCCTCCCCCCCACCCCAATTCACACACAGAATTAATTTATTCTGCAAAGTCTGGGCTGTTCTTTGAAACAACAACACCCACGCAACCCCCCCGCCCCCCTGAAAGAGTCGGCACAATGCTATCTCTCACGCTAATTATCTTAAGAAGGATAGCTAACCTAGCCCTGCTGTGAAAACCAGATGGCTATAATGTGGATCCCTTCTAATTGTTCTGCTTGGCAAATGAATCTGCAATGTAAAGGTTCAGTTAGTGTAAGATTTGTCTGAATTATTTACCACTTCTCATCCTAACTTCTTCCATCTAACTCCACTGTTGGTATAATTGGAAGAACGTACTCTTGGAGCAGGTCAGCGCTGCAATAAAGCCACGGGGAGCAGACGGGCAAGGTCATGGAAGAAAAAAAAGTCAGGCAACCCATCAGTCACCTGGGCGAGATAGACACGAAAAGCTGGAGTAAAACTCAGCGGGACAGGCAGCATCTCTGGAGAGAGGGGATGGGTGATGTTTCGGGTCGAGATCTACAGCTGAGTAGCGGGTGCCCGATGGTCAAAAAGCTCCTGTTTGTAAAGGTGAGAGACTGATGCCCCTGTCCCACTTAGGAAACCTGAACAGAAACCTCTGGAGACTTTGCGCCCCACTTAAGGTTTCCGTTCGGTTCCTGGAGGTTCCCGGAAGGTTTTTGTCAGTCTCCCTAATGGTCGAAAGTGGTTTCCGTTTCAAAAATCGGTAATTTTTTAGTCAAAGCCGGTTGCGATGCTAGTTGAAGGTGGTTTCCAGAGGACAAAAACCTCCGGGAACCTCCGGGAACCGCACGGAAACCTTGGGTGGGGCGCAAAGTCTCCAGAGGTTTCCGTTCAGGTTTCCTAAGTGGGACAGGGGCATAACAGTACAATTCCCTTTGAAGAAGGGTCTCGACCCTTCCTTCTCTCCAGAGATGCTGCCTGTCCCGCTGAGTTACTCCAGCACTTTGTGTCTATCTTCATTTTAAACCAGCATCTGCAGTTCCTTCCTACGCAATACAATCCCATCACCACACCCGAGTCATAGTTCCTGTTATAACATTAAAGCTACCACTTCTACCCATTCCCACACCTCACCTGGATCATAGTTCTTGTGGCATTTTCAAGCTTTTTGCACTCTTAAATATTTCATCAGCTTTCCTAGAAATTGAGAATCTCTGCACTCACCTCCACATGCTCCATCCCCGACACTTTCCTGCCCTTTCTTCATCATTCTCAGAGGATAGTGCAGCAAACCCTATGCACTGCAGAAAGCATTTTATCGGCATCCATCACAAGCCGTTTTGGGAGCAGCTTCATCCAAGCCCACAAGAAATTGCAGAGAGGTGTGGACGCAGCCCAGACCATCACGCAAACCAACCTCCCTTCCATTGACTCCATCTACACTTCACACTGCCTTGGCAAGGCCACCAGCACAACCAAGGACCAGTCACACCCTGGCCACTCCCTCCTCTTCCCTCTCCCATCGGGCAAAAGGTACAGAAGTGTGAAAACACGCACCTCCAGATTCAGGGACAGTTTGTTCCCAGCTGTTATCAGGCAACTGAACCATCCTACCAACTCTAGAGAACGGTCCTATCTACCTCACTGGAGGCCCTGAGACTATCTTTAGTCAGACTTTACTGGTTTTATCTTGCACTATACGTTATCGTGTTATTCCCTTCATAATGTACCTGTACACTGTGGATGGTTCAATTGTAATCATGTATTACCTTTCCGCTGACTGGTTAACCCACATGAAAGCTTTTCACTGTACCTCGGTACACGTGACAATAAACTAAACTCATAACTAAACTCACCACTCACTTGTAGGTCCTTTCCAAAATGTACAGGGATCACTCGACCTCTGCGCGGCCCCCGCTTCCAGTTTGGTCGCGCTCATCGCATGGAGTCGGATGCTGGTGGGACAGGCGGGAATTCCAAAATTCAACACTTCACGTTTCTCTGTATTAAATTCCATCAAACATTCCTCGGCCCAACTGATCGAGATCTTACTGCAATTCTTGACAACCATATTTAAAATACCACCCACTTCAGTGTCATCTGCAAACTTGCTAATCATGCCATTGTACATTCTCATCCAAATCATGGATATAGATGACAAACAGCTGTGTTAAAGAAGGAACTGCAGATGATGGAAAAATCGAGGCTACACAAATTAGAGGGTGGTCTTTGCGGCCCTGCTCTTTGTGTCTTCTGATGTTTTCTAATATATTTTATTTCGGGGGGTATAGAAAGAGGTGTGGGAAAACCTAAACACTGCAATCCAGATGAAAATGTGTGAACAAATTTGGAGAACCAGAATCGTTGCACAATATTTCTCCCTTTAAGTTTGGACTGGAGATGGCAGCCATTACAGCAACACGTTAGGTATGATAGTGGCGTTTAAAAGATTTGCATAAGCACATGGAATGGCGGTAATGGAGGGATATGGATTGGGTGCACGCACATAAGGGTTGGTGTTGGCCTCATGTGCGGAAGGAACTGCAGATGGTGGTTTAAATCGAAGATAGGCACAAAATGCTGGAGTAACTCAGCGGGTCAGACAGCATCTTTGGGCCAAGACCCTGCTTCAGACCAGGTCTCTATTGAAGAAGGGTCTCGACCCGAAACGTCACCTATTCCTTTTCTCCAGAGATGCTGTCTGACCTACTGAGTTACTCCAGCTTTTTGTGTCTGTCTTTGGACTTGGCATCATGTTCGGCCCTGGCATGCGGCACATGTGGACACTGTGGGCCAAAAGGGCCTTTCCTGAGGTTTACTGTTCTCTGTTCTATGATCTAACACTGCTCCATTTCACCCCTCCTTTCTCATCAGCAATAATGAGGGCGGCACGGTGGCGCAGCGGTAGAGTTGCTGGAGTAAAGCGCTTACGGCACCGGAGACCCGGGTTCGATCCCGACTTCAGGTGCTGTCTGTAGGGAGTTTGCACGTTCTCCCTGTGACCGCGTGGGTTTCCCCCGAGATCTCCGGTTTCCTCCCACACTCCAAAGACGTGCCGGTATGTAGGTTAGTTGACTTGGTGTAAGTGTAAATTGTCCCTAGTGTGTGTGCAGGATAGTGTTAATGTGCGGGGATCGCTGGTCGGTGCGGACCCGGTGGGCCGAAGGCCCTGTTTCCACTCGGTATCTGTAAACTAAACTAATAACAGCGGTAGTCCTTATAATCCGACTTTAGAACAGCTTTGACAAATGGCTGGGAACAGATGGTTTCCCTGTTCACTTGCCAGTTTGTGACACAGGAGGAGGAGAAGGCACCTGCAGTGGAGGAAATATAAGTAAATTGACAAAAGAGATTTTCCCATTTTGTTTGTATAAATGTACAATTACAGATGATGACTTACTTCTGCCAACTAACAATGCTATTTTAAATCCTCTGCGATTCCACGCTGGATTCATAACAGGCTGTTCTGCAGCTTGACATATGCAGGTCAGCACAAGGCAGCTTCAGGGTGAAGGGAATGCACACACCAATATGCTCTCCCTTCCTGGTGCTGATGTTTTCTAATCCATTTTATTTTTATTTTTGCAATAGGCCCTGGCAGATGCTATCCCTCTTAGGAACAATATAACTTCAGGGAATCATGACAAGAGGCAAAGAGCTTGTTGCATCTTTTAATAGTGCAGTAAAGCTGCGCTTTCCATCAGAATAGAAATATCAGCGCACTATTTATTCTCTGACACTGACAGCCAAGGTGCTTCACTGAATCTCAAGCAGGCTGTGGTAAAATGGGCCCAGTAATTTCTTACAGCCACTTGATTCAATTTGATTGTTCAGTATTCTGCCTTAACCACACAAACCACTAAGCGTTTGGGAACGGTAGCATGGTGGGGCAGTGGTAGACCGGCTGCTCATAGCGCCATAGACTGGGGTTCGATCCTGGCTACGGGTGCTGTCTGTACAGAGCTAGTGCGTTCTTCCCTGTGACCGCGTGGGTTTTCTCCTGGTGCTCCAGTTCCCTCCCACATTCCAATGACGTACAGGTTTGTAGGTTAACTGGCTTTGGTAAAAATTGTAAATTGTCCCCAGTGTGTGTAAGATAGTGCTAGTGTACGGGGGATCAGAGGTTGGCACGGACTCAGTGGGTCAATTGTCATAAGGTTATAAGTGATAGGAGCCATTCAGCCCATCAAGTCTACTCCGCCGTTCAATTATTGCTGATCTAACCCCATTCTCCTGCCTTCTCCCCATATCCCCTGACACCCGTACTAATCAAGAATCTATCCATCTCTGCCTTAAAATTATCCATTGATGGCCCCCACAGCCTTCTGTGGCAAAGAATATCACCCTCTGGGGTGTTCCGTTAGGGCCTATTTCCATGCTGTATCTCTAAACTAAAAACTCAAAAATAAAAACTCTCAACTAAACTAAATTTCAATGCTTTTCAAGGAGCCTCAATAACATAATTTACATTGGAGATACAGCACGGAATCAGGCTTCGAGTCCACTCCAACCATCGATCTTTCGGTTCAAACCAGTTCCATTTATCTTATTTTGCATTTACTCTGTACACATTAGGGGCAATTTTACAGATGTCAATTAACCTACAAACCCGCACATCTCTGGGATGTGGGCGGAAACTGGAGCATCCAGAGGACCCCCATGCAGTCACAGGGAGAACGAGCAAACTCCATTCAGAATAGCACCCAAGGTGGGGATTTAGGTGGGAGAAAAGGTATTTACGGTGAGTATTGAAACCTTTAGAGCCAATGCATGTAATTTGGTTTCTATTGATGACTTTTATTTGAGGAAAAATTCTCTCCACTTGAAAAAATGAGTAATTGCCAGAAAAAGGTTACTCTTCTTTTTGAAAATAAGTCATTGTAAACTATAATCTAAATAATTATAATCTTGTTATAACAGGGCTGTAGCTGGCCAACTTTAACACTAGTGCTACAGGTGAAACTTATGCCTCTGTCCCACTTAGGAAACCTGAACGGAAACCTCTGGAGACCGTGCGCCCCACCCAAGGTTTCCGTGAGGTTCCCGGAGGTTCCGGTCACTCTCCATGAGTCACCAGAGGTTTTGGTCACTTGCTTGGAGAGCCTCGACTGAAGTGTGAGCTGCATCTACTGATCAAAGATCCTACAGGATCTTTGCTACTGACCACACACACACACACACACAAACTCATCGCAGAGGTGGGGGCCGGGGACAGCGGCGGAGCGCTGTCTGTGCGATGAAGAGGAAAGTAAACGGCTGTCACAGAGCACCGTTAGTCCTTTAGAGAGCGCGGGAGGGAGGGAGAGAAGGGGAAAGAAGGACAGAGAAGGGGGAGAGAAGGGGAGAACAAGGGGGGGAGAAAAGGGGGGGAGAAAAGGGGAGAGAGAAGGGGAGAGAGAAGGGGAGAGAAAGGGGAGAGAGAAGGGAGAAGAAGGGGAGAGAGAGAGGGGGAGAGAGACGGGGAGAGAGAAGGGGAGAGAGAAGGGGAGAGAGAAGGGGAGAGAGAAGGGGAGAGAGAGGGGAGAGAGAGAGAAGGGAGAGAAGGGAGAAGGGGAGAGAGAAGGGGAGAGAGAAGGGGAGAGAGAAGGGGAGATGAGAGAGAGAGAGGGGAGAGAGAAGGGGAGAGAGAAGGGGAGAGAGAAGGGGGAGAGAGAAGGGGAGAGAGAAGGGGAGAGAGAAGGGGAAGAGAGAGGGAGAAGAGAGAGAAGAGAGAGAAGGGGAGAGAAAGAAGGGAGAGGAGAAAGAGGGGAGGAGAGAGAAGGGGAGAGAGAAGAGAAGAAGGGAGAGAGAAGGGAAGAGAGAGGAGAGAGAGGGGAGAAGGGGGAGAGAGAAGGGGGAGAGGAGGGGAGGAGGAGAAGAGAGGGGGAGGGGAGAAGAAGGGGAGGAAGAGAGAAGGGAGAGGGGGGAGGGGAGAGAAGGAGAGGGAGAGTGGGAGGGAGAGAAGGGGGAGAGAGAAGGGGAGAGAAGAGAGAAGGGGGAGAGAAAGAGAGGGGAGAGGGGAAGGGGGAGAGAGAAGAGAAGGGGGAGGAGAGAGAAACGGGGGGGGGGGGAGAGGAGTGGAGAGCGTTTTAAGATGTTTAATAAAGTTAGCGGGCATTTTACCTTCCGGCGGATCTTCTAGGTCCTGAAAACCAAAGATCCGACAGGATCTTCGCTGAAAACTTCAATGAGCCAATCAAAATGGCCGGTCAGCGAAGGAGATTGCCTTTGACAGCGACCCCACTCCACTGGCTTCGACCAAACAGCAACCTATTTTTAGTCGAGGCCGGTTTTTGGTTATTTTGAAATAATCGCAGGAAGATAGAAGAAGCCTCGACTACGCGGAAAACACTTTCCACCATGAGGGAGAGTGACCGGGACCTCTGGGAACCTCACGGAAACCTTGAGTGGGGCGCAAGGTCTCCAGAGGTATCCGTTCAGCTTTCCTAAGTGGGACAGGGGCTTTACCTTTATATAATTTCCGTCGTAGGGAACACGATAATATCCTCAGTATATGTAAAACTGAGATATAATGAGTTATACCAAGACTGCACTGTAATTCTGCTCTTGTGACAGAACTGGGCTATTTTCTTGTTCAACTGAGCAGCAAACTGAGGGTGGTGCTTTTTATATAAGGCTTTTAAAGTAGTATAATATCCAAAGGAACTTAACAAGACTGTTATCAAGCAAAATTTAACAGTCCCATGAAAATTCTTCACGCACTTTAGTGCTTACCAAGAGTTGGCACCTAATTTTGGGTGTATACTTAAGATATACAGTGTGGGAACACAGACCAGCGATCACCCTGCACACTGACACCGTCCTACACATTAGGGACAATTTAAAGGAGTCGATAAACTTCCAACCTGCAGGTCTCTGCGGGAGTACCCAGAGAAAACCCACATGGTCACAGCGAGAATGTACAAACTCCATACAGACAGGACCGGAGGTGAAGATGGAACCCGGGTCTCTGGCGCTGTAAAGGGCCTGTCCCACTGTACGAGGTAATTCAAGGGCTCTCCCGAGTTTAAAAAAGAATCAAACTCTTAGCGGCTCGTAACGCTAACGGCAGGTACTCGGGAAACGCGGTAGACTCGTAAAGATTTTTCAACATGTTGAAAAATGTCCACGAGAGCCCCGAGCACCTACGAGCGGCGATTACCGTAATTCTCCGAGTTTGAATCAGGGGAAACTCGGGAGAACTCTTGAATTAGCTGGTACAGTGGGACAGGCCCTTAAGGCAGCAACTCTACTGCTGCGCCACCGCGCCATCTGCTGCTGCTCCAATTTGTCTTTTCATGGGCTGAGTCAGGATTGGCTCAATGGAATGGCACAAAGAGGAATATGCAGGGGTATTTGTGGTGGGATACAATTCTACCACCGGAGATGGCCCATGGGGTCTCATGGGTTTTCAGCTTTGAACGGAACCAGGTCTGTTGTGAATCAAGTCCATTCAGTGCCACAATAGAGCCACACAACATGACGGAGGGTCTCCCCTGTGCAAGAGTGGGGCATGTCCGTGTAATGGGTCTTACTTACTGATGGACATTTGGTTCTGCACCAACAGGCTGGTGAGGGCAAGGTCAAATATGCTTATTGCTGAAAGCATACAGCCATAACGGATCTCTTCATGACGGATTTTGGTTATAGCGGACTGACCTACCGATGGTTGCCTGTGCCAGCCCCGGTTCGCTCTGCTTCCAGGCTGGACTTTCTGCTGCCACCGACACTCGCCTGCGCTCCGGCCACCTGCGGGCTGTGACCATTGACTCCGTCGATCCTCGCCCCCTCCCCCTGGCCGCCAGCAGGTGGATTCACCTGGAGTCCAGACCGAGAGTCTGAAGAAGAGTCTCGACCCGAAACGTCACCTATCCACCTTCTCCAGAGATGCTGCCTGACTTTGTTGTCCTTTTGCGCAACTGTATTTGTTTGTTTTTCCACTACTAATACAATCTTAAACCCTTACTCAGCTATAGCAGCGATGTTACAATACCTAGCTTCAGCGGCACTGCAGTTCCGCCACTGGCCGTGTGCGCGACTTTGGCGCCTTTGCGTGGGGGGGGGGGGGGCGGGATTAAAATGCTGTTTTGTACTGCCTGTCGGAGGCGGATTTCCTCGGGCTGCTAGCTGCTGATGAAAAATCGATCGGACTTCCGTTCGCGATATATATTTTTTAAATTCGCTGGACAATTTAATATTTGTTGATTAAAATAAAAAGCGACTTTGAACGTCCTCAGTGCCTACAACTTGACGGATCTCAAGAACGGGACAAAAAAAAGGGTAAGTCGTTTATTTTACATATAATCTTGCTTCTTGGGATGACTTTAATCTAATTTTAGGTTACGAAAATTTTCTTTGGGCCCCATACGAACCGGCAGTTTTTCCTGCCGATTTGGAGTTCAAATTCACCGCAAATGCAACGTTCCAATCGATGGGGTTCCAGAAGCAAGATGATTAAAATGCCCATTTTGTTTGGATAATCATGTCATAAGCCGTCTAAATTGTCTATATTTTGTGTTATTCTCACTCCAAGATCATTATTTTTAAACTAAATATTCACAACAGTTTGAGTCACATGTATTGTGCAAAAAACAATAATTTTGATTATATTTTGAGAGGATGTTTCTGGATTAATTTATGGGAATTAAACATAAAATTCCTTCCATCTGGCATATAAATTCATGACAGTGAGATTTAAAAATCATGTTATATTGTGAATTCCTGTGTGAAGGGGATTAGTTTGTTATTTGGATACTTAGGCTATTTTTAAAAATTATCCTTTTCTTAAGAAATGGAATCAACAGGACTTTCTTAATGGGAAAGTAGTGGGCAGAAAGGCATGTCATGCGTGGTTTGAAGAGCAAAAACTTGTAGTTTACAATGCCAAAATTGAAAAGTTGAGGAAAAACAAAGTTTACAGAGTTGTTTATTGGTTACAATCTGAGGAGTATGATGATGCTATTGATTATGATATGCCAATGTACCAACTAGCAAATTATCTTTTCCATAAAGACTTGGTCTATTGCTAGAAATTGTAATTTATTTACCTATCTGTTACAGACTTACAGCATATTATACAATAATATTAATGTTCTGGTCTTGAGAAAATCACATTTTTGAATTTTCAAGGCAGTCTGGGTGTTTATGACTATTTCCGTCACAACGGTCAAATTTATAATTAGCTACAATTAGGTAATTAACTAATTATATGCTTTAATTTCAGGTCATCCAAGTAAGATGTTTTATATTTGATTCAGAATGCTTCAATCTGTAATAACTGAAAAGTTCATTCAGTTCGCTTAATTTTTAAGAAAGTTATGGGCTTTTGACTGTCCTGGATCACAGCTTTTGTCAGTGGAAAAGCAATAGGGAACAAGATGCTAATTGCCGCGTATGAAAATGGTCATAGCTTTTTTAATACTGAAGATATGAAAATGAATTAGGTGTCAAATTAAACTTCTTTGTATGCTTTATCTGATGGGATAAATTGCAAACTTGATTTTTAAAATCTCAACATTTTGTACAGACAACATTCCCCCCACCTATGGGCCATTATAACAAGGGTTTACTTTTTACTGTAAATCTGACCATTATGGAACAGGTTAATCACTTGTTTAATCTTTCAAATCACCAACATTGACCTGGAGTTTTTGAATGTACCAAAATCTACAAAGAGTTCAACCAAGGTATAGTCAAACTTCCAAGTTATGCTTCTACTTAATTACTAAACTAAGTGGGACCCATTGGGTACCATGTTCACATGGGAGGGCTGGTCCCCCAACGCAATATTCCACCTCTCCACCAATTCCAATATTGGTAGCCAGTGGGGGTGGGGGAACTTTCTGGAGCGCTAGTATGGGTATTTTTGGATGAAGGGACTGGTTTCCAGAGGGCTAGTATGGACATTGTGGGCCGAATGGATTCTTTGGCTGGAAGCTCAGTCACTCAAACCTGGCGTGCTGGCAGCTCACTCACTCACGGCTGGTGGGCTGGCAGTTGACTCACGGCTATTCCTTGAAATTCCATTTCAAGCAGTGTGCAAGGCCACCAAATTCAAATGCAGTTACATACCACTTCAAGCAGGGTGCAAGGCCACCAAATTCAAGTGCAGTTTCATACATTTCAAGCAGGGTGCAAGGCCACCAAATTCAAGTGCAGTTTCATGCCATTTCAAGCAGGGCGCAAGGCCACCAAATTCAGATGCAGTTTCATAACATTTCAAGCAGGGTGCACAGCCACCAAATTCAACTGTGGTTTCATACCACTTCAAGCAAGGTGCAACGCCACCTAATTCAAGTGCAGTTTCCTACCACTTCAAGCAGGGTGCAAGGCCACCAAATTCAAGTGCAGTTTCATACCACTTCTAGCAGGTTGCAAGGCTAGCAAATTCAAATGCATTCGTGCCACTTCAAGCAGGGTGCAAGGCCACCAAATTCAAATGCAGTTTCATGCCATTTGAGGCAGGATGCAAGGCCACCAAATTCAAGTGCAGTTTCCTACCACTTCAAGCAGGGTGCAAGGCCACCAAATTCAAGTGCAGTTTCCTACCACTTCAAGCAGGGTGCAAGGCCACCAAATCCAAATGCAGTTTCAAACCATTTTAAGCAGGGTGCAAGGTCACCAAATTCAAGTGCAGTTTCATACCATTTCATACAGGGTGCAACGCCACCATAAAACCACGTAAAACACCACATAATAACCACACAGCTCAGACAGAGATTCGTGACCTCTCTCTCCCCCATCTTGCAGTGGCTGATCCACACCCACACTTCTGGGTTTTATAGTCCCTCCCCCCTCCCACCGGAAGGGGTGTGGCCTTCATGGGGTGATTGATAGGAGAGAGAATCTCAACATTTAAAAAACATTAATAAGTCTTTTATTTTTCATCGATGGGAAAACTCTTCTTGGTCTGCGCAGCGGAGGGGGACTCTGAGTAAGATGGCCCAAAATCACAGCCGTAAGTGGTAGCGTTTTTTCTAAATTCAATATGCAGTGCAAACAGGAAGTGGTCAAGATTTGAGTTTTAATTATATAGATATTATAATGAAAACCAATAAAGTTCTGTTACGTAGGAGAGATCTGCTGTATGATTTTACCGGGTTGTATGCAAAACTAAGCATTTCATTGCATGTAGGTGCATGTGACAATCAATGATCATTGAACCATTGGACTTGTGCAGTTGACCTTGTGCTTACCATCACTACAATATTGTGAGTCTTTGCTAGACCTTGGATAAACAATCTGTTCCTAAGTTAATCGTCAGTAGGTAGTTGGTTGATTTTCTGACAGTACTATGGTGGTGTTTTCACAAGTTCACAAGTTATAGGAGTAGAATTAGGCCATTCGGCCCGTTGAGTCTACTCCACCATTCAATCATGGCTGATCTCTGCCTGCAAATCCCATTTTCCAGCCTTCTCCACATAACCCTTGACACCCATTCTAATCAAGAATTTGTCTATCTCTGCCTTAAAAATATCCACTGAATTGGCCTCCACTGTGACAATGAGTTCCACAGATTAACTTCCCACGAACTGAAGAAGTTCCTCCTCACCTTCTTTCTAAAAAAGCGGCCTTTAATTCTGAGGCTATAACCTCTGGTCCTAGGCTCGCCCACCAGTGGAAACATCCTTTCCACATCCACTCTATCTATGCCTTTCATGATTCTGTAAATTTCAATGAGGTCCCTCAACCATCTAAACTCCAACGAGTAGAGGCCCAGTGCTGTCAAATGCTCGTCATATGCTAACCCACTCATTCCTGGAATCATTCTGGTAAACCTCCTCCAGCCACTCTCCAGAGCCAGCACATCCTTCCTCAGATATGGGGCCCAAATTTGCTCACAGTTTTCCCCAATGAGACCAGCAACGAACCCGGAGTTTGCTTGAATTTCCCTGTCATTTACCCTGGAGAATCCGCTCTCAAATTGTGGGTTGGTTTATACCTGGGACAGAACCCGTGAACCTATTTATCTCAAAGGTATTTGTGAGGAAGAAAAGCAGGAATAAGGCTGTTTTCCACCTTGGTGGTGGGTGACTCCATTGTTTGAGGTGCGGACAGGAGATTATGTGGCGACAGGCAAGACTCGAGGAAGATGTGTTGCCTCCCTGGTGCCAGGGGTCCAAGATGTCTCAGACCGACTTAAGATCATCCTCGAGAGGGAAGGTGAACAGCCAGAAGTAGTTGTGCATGTACGACTTATGGCGTGGGTAAGAAGAGGAAGGAGGTTCTGTAACGTGATTAAAGGGAACAAGGCAGGAGGCTGAACAGCAGGACTTCTAGGGTGGTTATCTCTGGGTTGCGTTCATTACCTCATGCTAGTGATGGTAGGAACAGGGAGACAGGGGATCTGAATGTGTGGCTGATGAGTTGGTGCAGAGGGCAGGGATTTAGATTTCCAGATCACTGGAATCACTTCTGGGTCTGTACAAATGGGACGGGTTGCACCTTAATTGGAGGGGGACCGATATTCTGGCAGGCAGGTTTGCTAGTGCTACACGGGTAGGTTTAAACAGGGGCGGGTGGGGGGGGGGGGGGGGGGGTTGGAAGGTGGGGGGTCAACAACGTGGAAGTGTATACTTGCAGCTAACGGGAAAGAGAGTGTAGGAAAGGTCACGTTTAAACTAACAGGGCAGGGGGATGAGAACCAATGCAAGGAGACAG
Source organism: Okamejei kenojei (assembly GCA_035221665.1). Lineage (NCBI taxonomy): Eukaryota > Metazoa > Chordata > Chondrichthyes > Rajiformes > Rajidae > Okamejei > Okamejei kenojei. Next base: position 14,514,454 of record CM069155.1, read on the forward strand.
AGTGACATAAAGGAGGACAGAAGCAAAAGGTAAAAGGGAGACAAGAAAAACAAACCTGAAAGCGTTGTGCCTTAATGTGAGGAGCATTTGTAATAAGGTGAATGAATTGAATGCGTAGTTAGTAGTTAAGGCATATGATATAGTTGGAATTACGGATACATGGCTCCAGGGAGACCAAGGCTGGGAGCTAAACATGCAGGGGTATTCGATATTCAGGAAGGATAGACAGAAAGGAAGAGGAGGTGGGGTGTCATTGCTGGCTAAAGAGGAGATTAATGCAATAGCAAGGAGAGACATTAGCTTGGATGCTGTAGAATCGGTATGGGTAGAACTGCGAAATAACCAAGGGCAGAAAACGCTTGTTGGAGTTGCATTCAGACCACCAAGCAGCAGTAGGGAGGTTGGGAATAGCGTCAAGCAGGAAATGAGGGATGCGTGTAGCAGAGGTACAGCGGTTATCATGGGTGACTTTAATCTACAGATAGATTGGGCCAACCAAATTGGTAGCGGCACTGAGGAGGAGGATTTCCTGGAATGCATACGGGATGGGTTTTTAAACCAATATGTAGAGGAACCGACTAGAGGGCAGGCCATCCTAGACTGGGTATTGTGTAATGAGGAAGGATTAGTTAGCGATCTTGTTGTGCTAGGCCCCTTGGGCAACAGTGACCATAATATGGTGGAATTCTGCATTAGGATGGAGAGTGACACGGTTAATTCAGATGACTAGGGTCCTGAACTTAAAGAAAGGAGACATTGAAAGTATGAGATGGGAATTGGCTAGGATAGGCAAATTATACTGAAAGGGTTGACAGTGGCGATGCAATGGCAAAGATTTAATGATGCATGGATGAATGCCAGAAATTGTTCATCCCTGTCTGACGAAAAAATAAAACTGGGAAGGCGGGCTGACCGTGGCTGACGAGGGAAGTCAAGGATAGCGTTAAATCCAAGGAAGAGGCATATAAATTGGCCAGAAGATGTGGCAAACCAGAGGACCGGGAGAAATTTAGAAATTAACAGAGGAGGACAAAGGCGTCAAATAAGAGTGGGAAAAAAGAGCGTGAAGAAAACTTGCGGGGTACTGTAAACGTTTCTTTAGGTATGTAAAAAGGAAAAGATTAGTGAAGACAAATGTAGGTCGCTTACAGTCAGAAACAGATGAATTTATAATGGGAAACAAGGAAATGGCAGAACAGTTAAACAAGTAATTTGGTTCTGCCTTCACTAAGGAAGACCCAAACAATCTCCCAGAAATATTGGGGGACCGAGGATCTAATGGGAGGGAAGAACTGAAGGGAATTCACATTATTCAGAAAATGGTGCTAGCTGAACTGTTGGGACTGAAGGCAGATTAATCCCCAGGGCCTGATAGTCTGCATCCCAGAGTACTCAAGGAGGTGGCCCTAGAAATTGTGGATGCATTGGTAATCTCTGGATAAGTTCCTGTGGGCTTGAGGATAGCCGATGTAACTCCACTTTTTAAGAAAGGAGGGAGAGAGAAAACGGGGAATTATAGACCAGCTAGCCTTTCCATATAACCATATAACCAAATAACAATTACAGCACGGAAACAGGCCCTCTCGGCCCTTCCAGTCCGTGACGACCATTTGTTTTCCCCTAGTCCCATCTACCTGCACTCAGACCCCTCCATTCCCTTCCCGTCCATATACCTATCCACTTTACTTTTAAATGTTAAAATCGATCCTGCCTCCACCACCTTCTGCTGGAAGCTCATTCCACATAGCCACCACCCTCTGAGTAAAGAAGTTCCCCCTCACGTTACCCCTTAACCTCTGTCCCTTAATTCTCATCTCATGCCCTTTTGTTTGAATCTTCCCTACCCTCAATGGGAAAAGCTTATCCACGTCAACTCTGTCTATCCCTTTCATCATTTTAAAGACCTCAATCAAGTCCCCCCTTAACCTTCTGCGCTCCAAAGAATAAAGACCTAACTTGTTCAACCTTTCTCTGTAACTTAGTTGCTGGAACCCAGGCAACATTCTAGTAAATCTCCTCTGTACTCTCTCTATTTTGTTGAACATCCTTCCTATAATTAGGGCGACCAAAAATTGTACACATACTCCAGAATTGGTCTTACCAATGCCTTGTACAATTTTAACATTACTTCCCTACTCCTATATTCAATGCATTGATTTATAAAGGCCAGCACACCAAAGGCTTTCTTTACCACCCTATCTACATGTGATTCCACCTTCAGGGAACTATGCACAGTTATTCCTAGATCTCTCTGTTCCACAGCATTCCTCAATTCCCTACCATTTACCATGTAGTCCTATTTTGATTTGTCCTGCCAAGATGTAGCACTTTACACTTATCAGCATTAAACTCCATCTGCCATCTTTCAGCCCACTTTTCCAAATGGCCCAAATCTCTCTGTAGACTTTGAGAAATCTACTTCAATTATCCACAATACCACCTAACTTATATCATCTGCATACTTACTTATCCAATTTTCCACCCCATCATCCAGATCATGATGTACATGACAAAGAACAGTGGACCCAACACAGATCCCTGAGGCACCCCACTGGTCACGGCTTCCAACCTGACAAACAGCCATCCACCATTACTCTCTGACATCTCCCATTCAGCCACTGTTGAATCCATCTTGCTACTCCGTCATTAACACCCAAAGATTGAACCTTCTTAACAAACCTTCCATGGGGAACCTTGTCAACGGCCTTACTGAAATCCATATAGACAACATCCACTGCTTTACCCTCATCAATTTCCCTAGTAACCGCTTCAAAAAATTCAAGAAGGTTTGTCAAACATGACCTTCCAGGCACAAATCCATGTTGACTGTCCCTGATCAGACCCTGTTTATCCAGATGCTTCTATATATTATCTCTAAGTATCCTTTCCATTAATTTGCCCACCACTGACATCAAACTAACAGATCTATAATTGCTAGGTTTATTCTTTGAACCCTTTTTAAACAATGGAACAACATGCGCGGTACGCCAATCCTCCGGCACTATTCCCGTTTCTAATGACATTTGAAATATTTCTGTCATAGCTCCTGCTTTTTCTACACTAACTTCCCTCAATGTCCTAGGGAATATCCTGTCAGGACTTGGAGACTTATCCACTTTTATATTTTTCAAAAGTGTCAGTACTTCCTCCTCTTTGAATCTCATAGTTTCCATAGCTACTCTACTTTTTTCCCTTACCTCACAGAGTTCAATATCCTTCTCTTTTCATTTTCAAGTGTTTTAGTTGATTTTATATAGTTTTAAAACGCGAATCGTTTTAATAAGACTTTCATTATTTCTATTTTTTAATGGTTTTAATTGTTACAGTGTCAGGAAGCTTCAAATGAATGAAGGCTGGCTGATAGGCGGAGAAACATCTAATTTCTGACTGAAGGCGTGGCTCACAACAACCCCTCTACTTCCATAGAAAGCTTAGGAAGTTCAGCACGTCCTCGACAACTCTCACCAACCTCTACAGATGTGCCTTAGAAAGCATTTTATCAGGATGCATCACCACATGGCTTGGCAACTGTTGCATCCGAGAGCGCAAGAATTTGCAAGAATTGTGGATCTAGCCCAGACCATCACATAAACCAGCCTCCCTTTTATTGACTCCATCTAGACCATACTGCCTCGGCAAGACCACCAGCATAATCAAGGACCAGTCTCACTCCCTCTTCCACCCTCTCCCATCAAACAAGACGTACAGAAGTGTGAAAACCTACACCTCCAGATTCAGGGACAGTTTCTTCCCAGCTGTCATCAGGCAACTGAACCATCCTACCACCAACTAGAGAGTGGGCTTGATCTACTACCTACCTCATTGAAGACCCTTGGACTATCTTTAATTGGACGATCATGCACAAAACATTATTCACTTTATCATGTATCTGTAACTGTGGATGGGTCGATTGTAAGTCTTTTCGCTGACTGGTTGGCACGCAACAAAAAGCTTTTCACTTTACCTTGGTACATGTGTAAATAAACTAAATTAAACTAAACTACAAAAAAGATAGACTGAATAATGGCAGATGATGTTTAATTCAGATAATGCGGTGTACATTTGGCAAGACTAATCAGGACAAGTAAATGGGAGAACCCTCAGGAGTGTTATAGATAATAGGCAATAGACAATAGGTACAGGAGTTGGCCATTCAGCCCTTTGACCCAGCACTGCCATTCACTGCGATCATGGCTGATCATCCACACAATACCCCGTTCCTGCCTTTTCCCCATATCCCCCATTATATAGATAAGGGACCTAAGAATACAGGTACATAGTTCCATGAAGGTGGTGTCACATTTAGGCCGAATGCTGAAGAAGGCATTTGTCATACTTGCATTCATCAGTCAATGTATTGAGTGCAGGTGTTGGGATGTCATGTTGCAACTGAATGGACATTGTTTAGGCCACATTTGGAGTATCGTGCACAGTTCTGGTGGTGTTGCAATAGAAAGGATGTCATTAAACTGAAAAGGTGGCGAGGTGATGTACAAGGATGTTGCTGGGTCTGGAGGGTTTGAGCTAGAAGGAGAGGCTGGATCTTGTTTTCCCTGGAGCACAGGACACTGAAGGGTGACCTTTTAGAGGTATATAAAATCATGCGGAGCATAGATAAGGTGAATTGCCACAGTCTTTTCCCCAGAGTAGCGGAGTCTAAAATTAGCGACTATAGGTATAAGGTGAGAGGAGAACATTTTTTAAAAGGACCCAAGAGGCAACATTTTCCCATGCAGAAGATGATGCACATATGAAACAAACCGGTAGTGTACTGTTACAATATTTAAGGCACTTGGTCGGATACATGGATTGAGAATGTATGGGGGTTATATGGACCAGGCGGGAGTAGCCAGCTTAGGCAATTTGTTCGGTATGGATGAGTTGGGCCAAATGGCCTGTTTCTGTGCTGTACAGCTCTATGACTGCACACCAGCAATTTTTACACATGGGTACCACAATCCATGAAGCAAAGATGTATTTTTTTTAGCAGTATGATACTTTCAAAATCCTTTGCTGGTAAAAACAGCATCATTTGAGACCATATTAGCAGCCTGCGTTGAACTGAAGACCACCGAAGGTTCTGGAGTTCAATGGTTCTATTTTTTTTTATTATTATCACGTGTACAAAGGGACAGTGAAATAATTTATTTGCGTACTTTAGACTTTAGCAATACAGTGGTGTAGAAACAGGCCCTGAGGCCTACCAAGTTACCTCCACCTTAAAAATATCCACTGACTTGGCCTCCACAGCCGTCTGTGGCAATGAATTCCACAGATTCACCACCCTCTAACTAAAGAAATTCCTCCTCAACGCCTTTCTAAAGGTACGTCCTTTTATGCTGAGGCTATAGCCTCTGGTCCTAGACTCTTCCAATGGTGGAAACACTCTCTCCACACCCACTCTATCCAGCCTGGATATAGCTTCCATAGAGTTTCATTTAATATTAAGCCCTGTCCCACGGTACGAGTTCATTCCAAGAGCTCTCCCGAGTTTAAAAAAAGTCAAACTCGTGGTAAGCATGGAGAATGAACGTAGTGGGTACGTCGGAGCTCGGGGGCGTCTCTTAGCACTAACGGCAGGTACTCGGTAAGACTCACTAACGGCAGGTAAGCACAGGAAGACTCATGAAGATTTTTCAACATGATGAAAAATGTCCACGAGAGCCCCGAGCACCGACGAGTGGCCATTATCGTACACCTCCGAGTTCGAATAAGGGCAAACTCGGGAGAACTCTTGGAATGAACTCGTACCGTGGGACAGGGGTTTTAAGTCTCAAATATCGAAGGAAACATCAACCAGTTTCAGTGAATTTGTCGGCAGAGTTTGGCATATAAGCACTTTAATAGCAAGCACTGCAATTATTGTAGGCATGTTGATCTTTATCTGTTTCATGCGATCTAAAATGGCATGTGACATACTCATGGTGCACTTTGCACCAGATGCTGTATTGATTACTACACTGAATGCAGATTTAGACAGATCATAATGACATTGTGTGCAGCACTGATTTGAGGACAGACCTGACATTTTGGAGCTCAAGGCTCCAACTAACATCCTCTTGTGTGCATCTCAACATCTGGCCTGCATCTGGAATGAATCCCCTGGATTTTCACTATTTAATTGGATCATCAGCCACTTACCGCTTGGTTGCTGGTGGGTTCCAATGGCCGTTACTATTTCACCAGTGTAGGAACCGCAGATGCTGGTTCACACCGAAGATACACACAAAATTCCAGAGAAACACAGTGGGTCAGGCCAACAGAAACCAGGTACTGGGATACAAGGGTCCAGAGTGTTTAATTGTTAATGCACCAACAACAGAACAATGAAATACAAACTTGCAGCAGCTTAGTAGGCAGTAAAAGTGTGAAAAATATACATCTTCTAGATTCGCTGGGATGCATCCTCAGTGATGTGACCTGGGGTCATCAGGTGTTTCAGGTCTCACAACATCAGACCCCCTCGCCCAGGCGACCCAGCCGGGGTTGATCAGGCCCCGACTTGCGTCCCAGCAGCAACCGCCCACGGATCAGCCATCTTAATAACTACTCTGCGGGGGTTGGGAGACTCTAGTGCGTGGAGGGACTGGGCTCTGTGGGGCGAGCCGTGGCCGGGCTCCTCCTGCGTCTCACCAGGTTCAAGGCCTGTGCACTGCACCTCTTTCTCCTTCTCCGAGCATACACACAGACAAATATAATCGTCAAAAATTTCTATAAATTGGTATCTGTTATACTAGTGCTCAAAAACATAGTTGTGGTGCAACCAGGGACACAGTCTTCTGCCTTAGCTGGACCTATAAGAGATATCACCTGCGTCATGTTGTCATACTCTGTGGAAACTGTCAACCTGCCTGCGTTTGGCCCACATGTCTGTCTGTCTGTCTGTCTATACAGAACTAAAACTCTGATTTTCTTATCTTCCGGTTTGGCGGTTTTTCTATTTGCGCAAAAACGTTTCGCGATCGTGATCGTGATCGGTTGAATGTTGTAAAAGTTAGCGAGGTTTAATAATCTTAAAAAACGTGCAAGTACAGATCGATCGCTTCTCCTGCCAGTCGGCGCCTCGCAGATTAGTCTCTTCCCCTGTCACTCCCCGGGACGGTCCGCCCGTTTCTGCGCCATTGTGTCTTTACTGGAGCTGAGGTTGGCCGGCGTAGGTTTCCAACCGGACTTTCAGGGGGACCCACCCGAAGCAGCCCCGCCCCAAGCAGCAGCCCAGCGTTGGAGACCCGTCCCAGCCCAGCCCGGAGTCAGAGATGTAGCCAATGTCGCCAAACGGTAAGCGGAGACTCGGATCCTGGCGGAGGACAACTACCCCTCCGGTACCCTCGCTGGCTCCTCCCCCTCCCCAGTAATGCCCCCCTCTCCACCATGGCTCTTCCCCCATCTTTACTCCGAGCTCACTCCCAATCCGCTCACCCACCCCTCGCCCCCACAACTCCCCCCCCCACCCACACACACCCCCCACACAACCCGCTGCCCACACCCCGTCCCTACTACCCCCGCACACACACACCCCTGCCCACACACCACTTCCCCCGCTCACACCCCCCCACAAACCCCTCTGCCCACCCACTCACACACCCCTGCCCACACACCCCTTCCCCCTGCTCACACCCCCCCACAACCCCTCTACCCACCCACACACACACCCCTGCCCACACACCCCTTCCCCGCTCATACCCCCACAACCCCTCTGCCCACCCACACACACACCCTCCCCCACACACACCCTTCCCCACACACCCCCCGTACATCCCTCCTCCCCCTCCACACCCCTCCTGCCCACATACACACCTCCCCCACCCACACCACCCCCCGCCACACCCCCTCCACCACAGCCCCCCCCCCCTCCACCTCCCACCCCACATACCTTCCGCCACACACCCAACTTTCATCCCCCCCTCCACTGCTCCCCTCCCCCCCCCCACACATGACGAGGAGGGGGAGGGAGTGCTTGGGGATGCGCAGTTAGGGGCTATGGGTGAATATTGCGTTGGGGGAACGGGTTGCGTTGGGGGACCAGGCCTCCCGTGTGACTGGGACCCAACGGGTCCCGCATAGTCTAGTATCCCTATAAATCTACCTCATCCACGTACCCGTCTAAATGTTTCCTAAATATTGTGATAGTTCCTGCCTCAACTGCCTCCTCCAGCGGCTTGTTCCATGTAGTGTACGGTTTTCTCACAGGAGAACGTCCCAATTCCATACAAACAGCATCCGTAGTCAGGATTGAACCCGGGTCTCTGGCGCTGTGAGGTAGCAACTCTACCGTGACGCCACTTTGCTGCCCCTCCACGTATCTGTACGCTGTGAGTGGCTCAATTGTAATCATGTACGAGTGTGCGTGCGTGTGCCTGCCTGCCTCCCAGACTCATTTGATCTCGTGTTATCTATTCCATCACTGTGGAATCCTTCATCTAGGCAGCCTGCTCTCTCTAGTGCCGTCATCCTTCACGGTTTCCCTTTAAATAGTGTGAAGCGGTCGCGATCAATAAGCGAGTTCGGTATTCTGAAAAACGCAAGGAATCATGGGATTTGTCAAAAGTCATTTGCGATAAAGAAAAAGCGAATGACTTATAAAGCACTGGCTCTATAAACTGTGTATAAATTCTTATCATTATTCATAATTTATGTGTAAAAATATATTTAATCTGAGGAACGGGGGTGCCAGGTAGCGGGAGAGCAGCGTGTAACAGCGAGAGAGAGGGAGCGGATTCGAGTGGGAGACTGGGGGAGAGACTGGACCGGTGGAGATATTCTCGGCAGCTGCGCGCGCGCAGACCCGCGCCTCATCCACAGCCAGGATCGAACCCGGGTCCCTGGCTCCGCAAGCACTGCCAAACCGCCATTGGACCGTCCCCTTCCCGCCCCCCCCCCCCCCCCCCCAACGGTCACATCCCCGTCTGGGGGACGTCCAGGGACACAGCCAAAAGACGAGCACCAGCCATGGGGACACAGCAACTTAGCGGGACAGGCAGCATCCCTAGAGAAAAGGGGTGGGTGATGTTTTGGGTCGAGACCCTTCTTTATCATGAATGACCGTTGACAAATGTCATGATTCCTTATGTTTTTCAGAATACCACCCGCCGAGACACCGTGTGCGTCCCCGCCGATGACCGGTACTCGGCCTCCGCCATCACCGAGGGGGCCAACCAACACTCACTGGACAAGGCGAGAGGCGCAGGTGACGGTCCCCAGCACGAACGGGCCCCGCGGGAGCCGGAGCAGAGCCGAGCCGGAGCCAGCGACACCCCTCCACACGCTCCAGGCTGCAAGCATGGGCTGCCACAGCTCCAGACCGGTGCCCCGCCAGTCGAGGGCTGCCGGCTAACCCGGCAAGACAGGCAGAGCCAAGTTGGAGCCAACGCTTTCCCCCCACCCACACCGGCTGCAAGACCAGGCCACTTCGGACACCTCCGGCCGCCCCTGGACAGGGACGGGACACCCGAGAGGGGACGGGGACGGCCCAGCAGCAACCCAACAGCACCGGAGACCCAGGCCCAACTTTGACCCCGACCCCGACGAAACGCAGGCCTGCACACACTCAGCGGCACAGCTGCCGAGAATGTTTATCGCGCGTGAGCTATGATCTGAGCATGCGCAGTCGGAATACTGAACTCGCTTATTATCAAGTGCCGTTTGTCACACAGACCAGACGAATTCTCCCATCATGCCTCGCCTCCAGTCAGTGAACATTATGCTGAGCGGGACCGAATGTGTCAATCACAGAACGGGTCAGGCGTGGGTTCATCATGCACTCGGAGGAGAGTTTGGGGACAACGTTAACGCTAGAGCCATTCTTAGAACTGGACAGATGGAACTATCCTTGAAGCAGAGTCTGAAGAACGGGTCTTGACCCAAAACATCACCCACTCCTTCTCTCCAGAGATGCTGCCTGTCCCGCTGAGTTACACCAGCATTTGGTGTCTATCTTCGGAGACAATAGGCTGTTGAGTTAAGAAGTTGAAGATGTTGGCAAAAAATAGTCATAAAACTGTCCCTTCAGCCCAACTTTCCAATGCTGACCAACATGCCCCATTTGCACACTAGTCCCACCTGCCTGCATTTGGCCCATATCCCTCTAAACCTGTCTGAATGTTTCCTAAATGTTGCTAGACCCAATAGAAGGTTGCATTTGCAAACTTTCTGACCTGGATAACTGCTTGCCCTTCCTTCCCTCAGCGCGGGGCTGAGTACAGACTATAGTTTTCATCCGAGACTTTTGAAATCAAGTGTTGTCATCACTTGAAACGATTTGTGGTTTATGGAAATGTTAACATCATTAACACCATATTCTGTCCCTCTGCTCGTAATTAAAGATAGCACCAATAACCGTGACCACGTTCGCAATCATTGATTTGTCCAGCTCGTAGTTTCCGGGCGACGGCGACTTTGGTGCAGAGTTGCAGACAGAGGGGTTTCTTTGCAAGAATGTTTAAGGTAGGCAGCAAAGACAATGAAAGGCTGCCACTAGGTGTCGTGATTACCTCGTAGTAGGAGACAAATAGGTGGGAATAAAGCTTGGAGACTTGGCTTGTGAACCAACCCGGTGGTGAATTTTAAATATTTTAACAGCAGCACACACTGCAACGCGCTGGAAATGAGACATCAATCAGAAAACTTCGCTCCTAATTGTCCACTGTTTCTGAACGCTTTACTGACAAGGTCTAATTTAGTGCCATTCGTCAAAGGATATCTGCAATATTCATTTGGCGTTGCTCGTCTGAGATATAAATAAAGGCTGGTTCCATTGAACAATTTCACTGTTTAGTTTGGGTTTTTTTTTAAGAAAAACCCCTGCCCGAATCGTCTCCCCGGCTTCGTTCTTTTGTGAATTGGCTGTTAACCAAAAGCGGCTGATGTCAACGTATAAAACGCAAGAACGAAATTCGAAAAGTCTGAACTACATTTAAAACACAGGTAGAATTAATATGTCTTTGCAATTTGCCGTAGCAAATATTTAAAGACCCTTGGAGATGCAAGAGACTGCAGGTTCTGGAATATTGAGCGGTGCACTAAGTGAAGGAGGAACTCAGCGGGTCAGGCAGCATCTGGGGAAGGGAAGTGGATAGGCGACCTTTAGGGTCGGGATATATTTAATTTAATTTATGTTGTTGTATTTAAAGAGGATTAAGAATGATTATTTACAAATGCGAAAAATATGTATCACATTTAAACAAATTGGAAAATAATAATTTAAATAAAATAACATGAGTAACATATATATACATATCACTTTTCGCATTTGGAAATATATATATATATATGTATATATATATATATATATATATATATATATATATATAAATATAAATATAAATAAATGTGTGTGTGTACTGGTGAAATGAATGTGCATCTTGTAATTCATTTCCAATTGAAATAAAAGCAGTTTTATTAACCATTTAATCTTTTAATTTCGAATTAGTCAATTTATGAGGCTAATTAATGCGAGTTAAAGATGTCACGATTCCAACTACCTTTCAAATTGAATAATTCTCCGGTTTTTCGAGTTACCACTCTCCATAAACGTGGTGAAGTGTTATTTATGAGGCAGAATAAACTTTTTGGACGTAGTATTCGGATATTTTTTTTTTTAATTGAAAACTTGATATTGCACCCACCCTGTACCAGTCTGAGAAATGCAAGGACAGATTGAAAATGCTGCAATGGAACAAAAAAAAACAAACGAACGGAGAGGTAACTCTGGCAAGAAAATACCGTCGGAAACCTTGGGGATAATTTCAGATTGTGAGCAAGCCCACACTAGCTATTATTTATCTCCTGCTGCTCTGCTGAGCAGGTTTGTATAATTAATTAAATTTGTGGAATAATTGCATGGGTTTCCATCTTTTTTTTTTGCAAGGTTGCCAGTGCGGGTTGAGCTTTGCAAAGGGGGGCAGTTTGGATGGGGATGGGGATGGGGATGGGGATGCGGATGGGGGGTTCAGACAGGTCAACGCTGTTGACATCAGGCCACCAGCAGTGAGCAACTTGGCAGCGCCGCCCTCGTCCCGCCCCCCGGCTGCTGCCATTGGCTAGCGCCGCCCACTGCGGGCCTGCCATTGGCCGGGGCGGCTGCCCGTCACGCGCCGGCCCCGCTACTTCCGCGAAGGAGCTGAGCGAGTGCAGGCTGATTGTGGCGATAAGGGCAGGAGGGAGCGGGCTAACGTGGCCCCGGCATCTCCTCCCACCCTCTCCTCCTCCTCCACCCCTCTCTCCCTTCTTCCTCTTCCTCTGGGCGTCTTCCTCTCGACTTGGAGTGGCTGCTGTACAAACTTCAGGGACTCACTGCCCCGGGCGCGGACATGGAGTTTTAACAAGGAGGAAGGGGGGGGGGGGGGGGGGAGCTGCAGCTTCTGCAAAGTCTCCCGTTAGCGGAGGGCGAGCGACTTGTCCCGGTGGGAGCGCCGCAAGGAATTCCTGGGGCAATATGCGGACTTTGGGATTTTCAAAGCTGGCTGCATTTCGCCTTTGCATGGCTGAGATTGTGATTGTTGCCGCCTTACTCTGCCGAGGTAAGTTTGAAGTTTAGCAACAACTTGCATGTTTCACTGAGGGGACAGACGTGTGGCTTCAAGGAGGATTGCGGAGCTCGGATTCGACGGCACGAACTGTTCTGCGAGGCGCAGGGAGATGAGGGCTGCCTGCTGCCATGTGATTGAAACTATTTTATTGACAGTGTCTGTGTGTGACATTGCGGTGCTTGAATGGGCCAGAGATCTGTGTCTCCTCTCCCGCTTCCTTCTAGCACCAAGACTTGGCGTTGAATCCCACCCCAGGGCTGTATCTGTCACTGGCGGCGCCCCTTCTTAGCCCGAGATTGGAGCTGTGTCACGCACTACTCACTCCTTCGGCTCCAGCGTGAAGAGGGAACTCCCTGTGTTTGAAGATGTCTCCAAGCCTTGTAGCTGACACCCAGCCGCGGGCGGGGGGGGGAAGCTGAACACTTTATTCATAAAGTACCCGATTGAAACCAGTGAGCGCTTTTCCTAACAGAACTGTCTTTGCATAGAAATGAGGGGCGGGGTGGACGGGCGGATAATGCAGGAGACGTAATTTGGTGCAGAAACGCCAAGGAGGCACCCCGATACCAGCTCTCCCCCTTCTCTTAATAATATCTCAAGGCCAATATCTCAACTTAAACAGGCAGAAAGTTGGACGTTTCCATGCATTGCCTCCAATTCATGTTTGATAAGAAAAAAAAAGTAAATTGCCGGCCGTGATGTTGAAAGATTGAAAATAGATGATGTTTTAAATCGGTGACCGTGCGTAGTCTGGGTGTCAGAGCTCGCTTTGTTTAGCTGACTTTTCGACCGCCGATGCTGGCCCCTCTCTCGGCGCAAGTGACCCCTCGGCAGTGGAAGTCTGTCGCTTTCACCGTTAGGAAGGCGCTGGAGATTGGTTTGGAGTTAAGGGAACGTGAACGCCAGTCCCGGTTGGGTGACTGTCTGCCCGGCGCTGGAACATGCTTCACGTTAGCAGCCCGGTCTGTGCAGGGATCGCACCCAAAGCCGCTAACACGGGGCGCTGCCAGACCCAAGCCGCCCTCTGTGCGTGTGTATTGTCGGTGTCTATAAACCACCCGAGAGGGAAAATACCATGAACCTTTCATCTTGGCAGTTCCTCACAACTGTGTGTGTGTGGGAAGGAATTGCCGATGCTGGTTTACACCGAAGATAGATACAGAATGCTGGAGTAACTCCGCGGGGCAGGCAGCATCTCTGGAGAGGAGGAATGGGTGATGTTTCTGGTCGGGGTCGAGACCCTTCTTCAGACTGCTCTCCAGAGATGCTGCCTGTCCCGCTGACTTACTCCAGCATTTTGTGTCTATTATGTATTGAGTTCAGAAATAACTGTGGAACTACAATAAACAGATCACCGAATGTTAGAGCTAGGAAGGAACTGTAGATGCCGGTTTACATCGAAGATAGACACGAAATACTGGAGTAACTGACTGCTTGTCCCGCTGAGTTACTCCAGCATGTTGTGTCTATCACCCAAGTGTTATACACCGGGCTAGCCGCGAGTGAAGGCTTTTTTTAAAAAAAAGAGACACCAAACTTTCGAGATCTTTTAAAGTTTGCCCTCGTGATTAGGATTCTGCAAGGCAGCGCTGCTTTTCAACACGTTTCCCCCAACGATACATTCCTCTTCTCGCCAGGTCTGCCCGAGATCCCTGGAGCTAAAGTCGATGCAAGGGAGCAGAAATTGATGGATCTAATTAGAACCGCGAGGCTACGAGCCACAGGGGCAGGGTCGCGTTAGATTGCAACATTTCGTGAGCTTCCTCTCTCTATCTCTCTCTCTCACACACACACACACACACACACACACACACACACACACACACACACACACACACACACACACCTTCCCATCCGGACCCAACCTCTGCAACATAGCCATCAACATCTCGGTGGTCTGGGGCCAATAAATGTCCATGACCAATTCTGCTTTGTATTCTTTCTCTGGAGATGGAACTACGGGTTGTATCCACCCAGGCGTGTATGCCCGAGGCTGTTGTCAGTCACTGACATGGGGAGCGGTTTCATTGAGCCCGAGAGCCGGCGACCCCCCCCCCCCCCCCTCTCCTCCTTCACCATTCTCCCTCTGAGCCCTCGTCCTCCCCAACTGCCCGACCCTCCCCTGTCGACCCCCCTCTCCTCCTGCCCATTCACCCTTCTCTAACTCGCCCTCGCCCCTTCCACCAACACCCACAAGCTGCGACCCCTGGACTCCCCACGAGTGGTCTCCTTGAGACTGGAGACCTGGTACAAGACCTCGGTGTAAACATGCGTTGTGTACATTATCTAAACAGCGGGCGACCTGCAGTTTTATTGTCGAGGTGTTTGCGTCAAGCCCCGGTGGTTGATCCTTGGACATTTCATTCCCTCTCCTAGACCCCGAAAGTCTCGCCCTCTCTGTCTCGACATCAGCTCCTCCAAAGACGGGAGCAAATCTGAACTCGTTCTCTGAAATGCACCTGACACCCTCCCTGATCAAGAATATCTGGTCGAACCCTCGATGATGTTAATGACTCGCGTCTTGAACTCTAACTTCATCAACTTGCCCCGTCCCTTGTGTTTGCTCGTATGTTCTGATAACTGAATACAAAGTGTTTCTTTGGAAAATGCTTTTATATTTTCCGTTTAAACGTCTGTAGGTTATATGGTTTAGGGCTGCATTATTGAGATGCATGGATTTACATTGAGACATTTATTTTGCTTTCCCTCCTGGGAGAAATACAGTTCTATCGTATCGCTGAGTGTGATAATGAAGTTAGAAGATGAGGGGGGACCTCTTCGAATAGTGAAAGGCCTGGTATAGGGTGTTTGTGCATAGGATGCTTCCATTAGTGGGAGAGTCTAGGACCAGAGGCCATATAGTAAAGGGAAGGGGGAGGTACCTTTTAGAAAGGATATGAGAAGGAATTTCTTTAGTCAGAGGGTGGTGAATCTGTGGAATTCATTGCCACAGTAGACTGTGGAGGCCGAGTCGATTAGTATATTTTAGGCAGAGATTGACCGATTCTTGCTTAGTACGGGTGTCAGAGGTTATGGGGAGAAGGCAGGAGAATGGGGTTGTGAGGGAGAGATAGATCAGCCGTAATTGAATGGTGGAGTAAATGATGGGTTAAATGGCCCAATTCTGCTCCTATAGCTTATGAACACATCCTGCATTGAGCTGCATCAGACAATATTGCATGGTTATGAAAATGGAAACAAAAACAATATAAAAGTTAAGAACTGAGCGCTACTATTTGGAAAATGTTGATCCTTAAAAGAACCCCTTTGGTTGGTCTCCAATTGCTGATTAAAATAAGCAGCACCACACTTAAAAGGAAATCGCCAGCTTTTGGATGGATTCTTCCTCCCTTTTAACAATGCAATGTGGCTTGCATACCAGTTGGATTGGATCTCTGCTAAAGTTATTACTGTTTTAGGACAAACAATTTATTGTGTTGCTTTTAATTTAAAGCACTATGCAGTCGATGTTGCCGAGGCGGGCTGATTTGCTGCATTTAAATGTTTTCTTTTATCAGGCTGTGAGAGATAGCGAGCGTATTCTCTGCTTCATGTTATGTGGTGTTCATTGTAATCGGGTCCTGCTGCGGGTATATTTTACCATGCACGCTGCTTCATCAGCTCCCTGTTGCAATGTTTATCAAGGGTGAATAATCCTGATAGCAATGTATGTTGACGCTGATCATTTTGAAGAAATATTCTCCTGTTCATTCTCGTGGAAGATTTCAATACTGAGTGCTGGTCATTTCTGCTCTTGTCACTTACGGCGCAGTGTCTAAAGTGTGAAATGAAACAGCAATTCACTTTCTCTTGATAATGCAGACTAGCTCCTGCCTTGTGAGCACATTCTGTCCATGTAATAGTTTTATTCACTTATCTTTTGCAGTCAGAGATATGCGAGGGGAATAGAAGCAGAAGTGGGCCACTTCTTTGAGAATATAACCGCAGTTTAGTTTATTATTGTCACATGTGCCGAGGTACGGTGAAAAGCTTTTGTTGCGTGCTATCCAGTCAGCAGAGAGACAATGCATGATTACAATCGAGCCATTTACAGTGTATAGATTTATCAAGTCAAGAGAGTTTATTGTCATGTGTCCCAGATAGGACAATGAAATTCTATGATGAGGGAATAACGTTTAGTGCAAGGTAAAGCCAGCAAAGTCCAATCAAGGACAGTCCGAGGTCACTAAAATGGTCGATAGTAGTTCGGCACTGCTCTCTGGTTGTGGTAGTTTGATAACAGCTGGGGAGACTGTCCCTGATTCTGGAGGTGTACGATTCATATGGCTTTGATGTTCGGTGCCTGCTATCTCTGGTCCATTTTACATGCTTGATTACTATACCTCTACCACCAAACGATTGTTACTTTAATGCTGCGTGCATTTTGGCATTAGGTAGTGGGTTGCAGTTGTTCACTGCATTTAGCTTGGGACCTGGGTAATGCCAGCAGTCTCAAGTAAACCTAGGTGCCCTGATTAAAAGCTCTCTAATGCCCTCCACCACTCAGCTCCCAATGTCCTTGCATAACCTGAAATATTGTGCACTCTTTGCCCTTTCTCTCCTCCTGCTGTTTTCCTGCTGAAGGTTGCAAATGGGACATCGAAGACTAATTTAGTCCTGCAAAAGATAAATTGTTCTTTGCAACTCCAGTCAGCCTGCAATGTTATTCATGCTGCACAGATTGTGGGAATTAAAATGACTCTTTGGGATAAGTATAGGAAGGAACAGCATATGCTGGTTTACACTGAAGATAGGCACAAAATGCTGGCGTATTCTCAGCGGGACAGGCAGCGTCTCTGGAGAGGAGGAATGGGTGAGGTTTCCAGTCGAGACCCTTCTTCTGAAAGAATGGGTGACATTTTGGGTCGAGACCCTTCTCCAGGGTCTCAAAGAAGGGTCTCGGCCTGAAACGTCACCCATTTCTTCTCTCCAGCGATGCTACCTGTCTTGCTGTGTTACTCCAGCTTTTTGTGTCTATCTTGGGTTGAAACCAGCATCTGCAGTTCCTTCCTGAGCATTTCGTCTGCTTCTAACTTAAAGTAGTTTACAACCTAGGGTCCTCCAGGGATGCTGCCCGACTCACTGAATTAGTCCAGCACATTGTGTTCTATGCAAGATTCCAGCATCTGCAGTTACTTGTGTCCCTGTATAATCATAGGGCTTAATTTGCTTACATCATTTGGGCCACTTTTGGACCTTTTTAACGAGCCTGCATTCATTGTAGCCCATGATCCTTGGTGCATTCAATGTAATATACACCCCTTCACATCTTTCAAAAACGAAATGAGTTCACAAATATTTATTATTATATTTCACTGCATGACAAACTGTTAGGCTATGTTTTCCGTTGACTGACGTTAAAAATATTTGATGCCATTGGGCATCAAACCAGCTCTAATGGGCCATTCCTGTGAGTTTGATACTTCTGAGGATGTCCACTACTTGACCGAACCCCTTTACGAACCTACACCACAGAGCACTTTAACATTTACTGTAAAATTAAAGTCAATATTTCTGGCACGATGCCGTTGGTTTAGAAGCTCCCGCAGCACACCGCCGCTATGTATCAAATCAAAAATGACTTTCTTCCAGGTGGGCACATTTAATAAATGCTATGTTTATGATCGCAGCAGGGACAGGCGTTTATGTTGTCAATGAATGATGAATATCAGGCATTGTATGGCTGTGGAGAAGGTGGGGAAAGATGAGCCAGCACTGTATGGGATGTGCACTGTTCACAGTAAGTGTGTGTGTGTGTGTGTGTGTGTGTCTCTCTCTCTCTCTCTGTTGTGGTGGATATTGCCACAAAGGAAAATGGGAAATGAAATGGTGGCGTCCGAGGCTTGGACTGTCCATAGAATCTGTGATCGAGGTTTGCTCTCTGATCCACAAAAGACTAACAAGCACAATCGATTGCAATGTTTGACCAGTGGCACTAAAGCCTCCTGTGCTCCTGAACTTTAATGCTATACAGCTGTAGCTGACAATTTATTTTCAGAAGGAACTATAAAATGCAGCAACATTGAACAAATTTCTCAGGACGTACATTTATCTTTTGATGTGGTGTGACAGAACCCAAATGGTTTCCTAATACGGTCTTGACGTTTATCGTGCTTTTTGGAGAAAGCAATATCACTAAGGTTTATACTTCTAAACAAGCATCAAGTACTATGTGCTGAAGGAGGTCTCTGGTTAAGAAGATGATCGTATGTCCCATCGCAAATAGTTGCTCCGTAAGCCGCCTTGTTGTTACATGTTTATCTCAAATAAAGGAGCAAAGTTTGATCTTTGGCTTTTTGTAAAACCATCGAGCCGCAGAGGAGGCACGGAATTGCAGATGCAGTCTCACAAAGAAAGACACAAAGTGCTGGAGTAACTCAGCAGGTCCGGCAGCATCGCTGGAGAACGTGGATGAATAATGTTTAGAGGCGGGACACTTCAAAAGACTGATTGTAAGGGGGTGGGAGGTTTTGTCGGACAATGGCCAGAGATGGAAAGACAAATGGTGTGAGGCATAAGGATTGAAAAGTTGTGAATTGTGAAGCTAGAGGAAGGGATGTAGGGGGGAGACTGGGTGTAAGTCCAGGTGGGGCACAGGGTGGGGGGGAGGGGGGGAGGTGGAGTTAGCAACTGGGACCAGGTTTGACCTGGTGGGTGTGGTGAAGAGGAGTAGCAGTGGGAGCTCAATCCATGTGCTCCGTTTCATTGATGAGGATGTCTATAAACTCCTTGCGCTTGTTCATGGGAATTGGAGAGACAGAGAAAGTAGATTTCAAAAGGCAGTTTTCATTCTAGGAGCCGAATTATGCAATTTGGCCCATCAAGTCTACTCCGCCATTCTCTCATGGCTGATCTATTTTCCAATCAACTCCATTCTCCTGCCCTCCCCATAACCCGTACTTCTCAAGAATCCGTCAATCTCCGCCTTAAAAATATCCATTGACTTCAATTCCACAGCCGCCTGTGGCAAAGAATTCCACAGATTCACCACCCTCTGATGAAAGCAGTCCACATTGGGAAGGTAGACACACAAAGCTGGAATAACTCAGCGGGACAGGCAGCATTTCGGTAGAGAAGCAATAGGTGACGTTTCGCGTCAAGACCCTTCTTCAGACTTGTTACTTTAACCTCTCCCCTCCTGAACGTACAGCCCCACGCTCACTCTGCACCAACCCCGATTGATAATCAGACCCCCCGACAAGGGGGGGCGCCGTGGTGGTCTTGCGCACTGACCTCTGAGGCTAGGCGACAGGAAGATTTTTGGCTAAACCAGTTATCCTGGTTCCATTGAACTCTGTATCCAATGGACTTAAGGATGTGGGGATGATGGTTTAACAGTTGAACAGCCAGATTGAATATTGTCGTGGTTTGCGCAGGGACTAAAGCACCGATGGTGATGCTGAGGGTAGGTTGGGCAGATCAGTAGCTGGATAAACATCACGGGGAACAGAGGACCAAGGTTGAAGACTGTTTGGTTCGATAACATAATTGGAAGTGAAGTGCAGTATTTAATTTGTCTCTGTGGCTGACTTCCTTTGTGCCATCCCTGTGCGCTAGAGGGCCAAGCTACAAATGATTGTGGTAATTTAGTTCAGTTTATTTTAGAGATGCGCCATGGAAACGGTCCATGGCGTCTGTGCCGGCCAACGATCGCCCATACACTAGTTCCATGTCACACACTGGGAACAATTTACAGAAGCCAATTAACCTACATGTCTGGTGTAGGAAGGAACTGCAGATGCTGGTTTACACCAAAGACGGACACACAAGTAACTCAGCGGGATGGGCAGCAGCTCTGGATAGAAGGAATGGGTGATGTTTTGGGTGATTCGCGACCCTTCTTCAGACCGAGAGTCGGGGACAGGGGAACGACAGATATGGAAGGGTAAGGTGTGAACTTTGTACGTCTTTGGAGTGTGGGGGAAAACCGGATCACCCAGAGAAAGCCCACGCGGTCACAGGGAGAACGGACAAACTCTAGACGGACAGCACCTGAGGTCAAGATCGAACCAGGGTCTCTGGCGCTGCGAGGCAGCAACTCTACCGCTGTGCCAGTTATGCCAGCTATACCAGAACAGCTCTGGGATGTTTGTGCTGAACTACAAAGTCGTTCATGTTTACAAGTTATAGGAAGCAAATTAGGCCATTTGTCTCTTTAAATCGACTCCACCAGCAGTCATGGCTCATCTATCTGTCCCTCACAACCCCATTCTCCTGTCTTTTCCCCCATAACCCCTGACGCCTTTATTAAGCAAGAATCTGTCAAACTCCGCCTTCAAAAATATCCATTGACTTGCCCTCCAGAGCTGTTTGTGGCAATGAATTCCACAGATTCACCACCCTCTGCCTAAAGACATTTCTCCCTCACCTCTTTCTAAAGGTACGTCCTTTTATTCTGAGGCTGTAACCTCTGGTCCTAGAATCTGCTACTGGTGGGAACATCCTCTCCACATCCACTCTATCCAGGCCTTTCACTATTCGGTAAATTTGGTAGCTGTTGGGATAATTGGCTACGTTCACAATCTCCTTAGTTTAGGCTGTGGAAGAATGAGGGCCAGGTAGTGGGTTGGGGTGCTTGTAAATTGGCACGTAGGAAAGAGTATATGGGATTAGTATTAGAACTGGTGGACCAAGTGGCCTCATCTAAGTTTCTACATGCGAGGGAAGTGAAGTGGGATCTGCCCACATCAGATTCTGGGGGGGACTGAGACTAGGTGCATGCATTAGGCCAATGTGTGCACCAGGAATGGTGATGTCGGTTGGAAACACTGCCGGCTGGCACTGACTGGTTCTCACTTTCTCAGCCGTGGGTGTTGTGTGATTCACCCTCCGCTTCCTGCTCATCATCGCCATGCCTCGGTGTCAGTGACTTGTTGCAGGACTGGGTGCTGACATTTGGAGCTCTGGAGAGTGGCGCTCGTCACATTGTGGTGTGACTGGTTTGTCATCCTGCTGCGAAGGGAACAGATGGGACAATGCGAATAAGCAGGTACGCGCTAGGTTAGCGTATGGCCGTGACGTGTTGAAATGCACATCATTACATTGTGTATGACACAGCATTGTGTGCACATCCATAGAAATGGGGGGGGGGGACTATGTATAAAGACTGCAGTCATTTCTACATAGTGACACCAAAATGTATAAAAAATGGCCATTATTACAACCTGACAATGTGCACTTTACCCACATGTGATTTTTTTCTGTTACACATCTCAAATTGTGGAGTACAGAGGCAAATAAATAAATGAGGGGTCTTTGTCGCAAACATTATGCAAACAGTGGAGATCATTCTGCTCTTCACTGCTCTCATTTGTCCGCTCTCATCAAATTGGCACAGTTCATGAGAAAGGTGAGCTGTTTTCTAGCTTGGGGTGCACCATCTGTTGTATTCGACTGCGTCCGCATTCAACCCGCACAGAAGACAAAGTCATGGGGATTAAAACGGAATCATCCTTTTTAATGTGTCTCTCTGTGTATGTGTGTATGTCAGTGTGTGTGTGTGAGTGTTTGTGGCTGTATTTGCCTTGCAGGAAAAATGTAAAAAAACACATTATTGTGCGTCTGTGTGCCTGTGACTTGTAGGAAGAATTTGAAGAAAGACATTATAGCAGGTGTGTGTCTCTCCGTCTCTATATAATGTAATTTATTAAATCCTGCAACCCTCACCAGCATTAATCAGGCAGAGCATGATCTGAAACTTAAGCTTTTATATTTCGCAGGGGCCCTCTCAGTAGTTTTCTGCATCCTCTACAACTTTATAATAGCTGAGTTGCAAAGTTGAAAGGGGATGTGTGGGACCAGATTTTTTAACACTGGGAGGTTGAAGCCTGGACTGTGCTGCCAGGGGTGGAGATGGAAGCAGCTACAACAGAGGCTGTTATATACGAGGGTAGGTTGGGCAGATCAGTAGCTGGATAAACATCATGGGGAACAGAGGATCAAGGGTGGAGACTGGGTGGTTTGAAAACACAATTAGAAGTGAAGTGCAGTGTTCATTTGTCCCTGTGGCTGACTTCCTTTGTGCCTTCTCTACATGCTGTAGGGTCACGCTGCAAATGGTTGTGGTAATTTAGTTCAGTTTACTTTAGAGATACAGGCCCTTCGGCCCACTGAGTCTGTGCCAACTGTTGATCACCCATATGCTGGCACTATCCCCCGCACAAAGGACAGTTCACAAACCTACAAACTTGCTCGTCTGTAGCAAGAAATGTGTGAGGAAACAGGAAAACCCAGAGAAAACCGACATAGGCCACGGGGAGAACGTGCAAACTCTGCATAGGCATCTGTTAGATATGCACATGTATATGCAAGGAATGCAGTGCTGCCAACTCTTACGCATTGAGCGTGAGACTCGCGCATTTCGCCACCGCCCCGACGCAGTGCAGTTAGTGCCGTGACGTGGCTATAACGTGACGTCTCCAGCTGTCGCCGCCAGGGTGGTAGCTTGTCGCGGGTGGACGTGTTGACATCGGTTGTCGTAGGTTGCTGCCGGTGTGGTCGTAGGTTGTCGTAGGTGCGGTCATAGGTGGACGTCCCAATTCGCGAGGAATTGTGTCGCTGGTTGACGTAGTTTGACGTTGACTCGGTGGAAGCTTGTCGTGGACATTGTCCACGTGGGTGGGTCCAGATTTCTCACTCTCAACCCTCACCCAATGTTGGCAGCCCTGGGAATGAAGGGATGTAAATCACACGATGGCAGAGGAGGTTAGTTTAACCTGGCATTAAAGGGTATGTAGTGAATGGAGGAATATGGATTATCTTAGTTTAAGTTATGGGTCAAATGGCTCCTTCCTGCACAGTACTGTTCAACGTCTGTTTCTACAGGCAGGCACGGGTTATTGATTGGGGATGATCAGCCATGATCACAATGAATGGCGATGCTGGCTCGAAGGGCCGAATAGCCTCCTCCTGCACCTATTTTCTATGTTTCTATGTATCAACATCTGAGTTAAGTGGTTTATTTGGTGTACAGGAGAATTTAAAGAAATACATTACAGTAGATGCGGCAGCATCTATTTTACCTGCAAAAATGTTCTATTTCTTTTCCAAATTTCCCACTCGAGCAGTTAACTCTTGCGTGAATTGATGGCTGTTTTTCATTCTTTGTTCCTTCAATGATGGGTGCTCCGGTTTCAACCTACACTCCCGATTCATACAGGTTTGTAGGTAATTAGCTTTGGTAAAATTGTAAATTGTCCCTAGTGTGTAGGATCAGTGCCAGTGTGTGGCATGATCGCTCGTCGTTGAGGACTCGTTGGGCTGAAGGGCCTGTTTCCACGTATATCTCTAAAGTGTAAAGGGTTATAAAGCATTTTCCAACTCCTTTCTTTTGCCCCATGTCTGACTTCACACCCATTCCCAACCAAACATAGAATTCCTTCCATAACTTGGATTTAGCCGTTGACAGCACCACCACACAACGACAGCACACCTTTATCTCCTTATCTCACACTTTGTCTCGGGCTTTTGTCCAACCATCCATTAATCAAAACCCCTCCTTTGCCTGTACCCACCTATCACTTGCCAGGCTTTGTCCTGCCACCACTTCTCTTCCAACTTTCTCCCCCCCCCCCCCCCCCCACCCCAATCAGTCTGAAGTAGGGTCCCAACCTGAAGCTAAGTTCTCCACGATGCTGCTGAACCCTCCTGCACATTGTCTTTTATTTTCTTTCTCTCGCTGACATTCTTCTGCTGGTGTCGTGGAGGATCTTGTCTAATTAAAACAATTGGCGATTGTATTAAAACAACAGACTGAAGACCGGCAGAAAGTGCTGGAGTACCTCAGCAGGTCAGGCAGCCTCTCTGGAGAGAAAAGATGGGTGACGTTTCGGGTCGAGACCCTTCTTCAGACTGAAGGTGTGGGAGTGGTGAAGATCTGGAGGCGAGAATAGACTCGGATCAATGAGGACCTGCCTAAAAAATATCACCTCAGTTGAATGCTTTTGAGTGTTCAATTCCTGCTCGTATTAATACCATTTTCATTTTTTGCATTGCTGCCTTTATTTAATTCCTCTCGGGGACAACCACTAAACTTACTGAACTGGTACCAGCGATGAACAGTATGGTTCTTTTCAAATTTCTATTTCATCTAAAATTGATCTTAAGAAAAAGGTAAGGGTATTTTTGGAAGAGTATAACCTGTCCTTCAAAGTGAATTCTTGTCGAGTGAATAATTATTTTCCCGGAATATTATAAAGAATTATATACACAAACATCTACAGTAGATGGGGAATCAATGAGGACTTTTTTAAGTACAATAGATCTGCCCTGTATTGGAGAGACACAAAATAAAATAATCACAGCAGAAATATCACTGGAGGAGATAGAGAAGACAATTGGTAGGATGAAATCAAACAAGGCCCCAGGCAGCGATGGTTTCCCTATAGAATGGTATAAAATATTTCGGAATGAGCTGAACCCACTTCTTCTGAGAACCTTTAACTGGATTATCAAAGAAGGCAAGACACCCCCGTCATGGAAAGAGGCAATTATAACATTAATCCCCAAAGAGAACAAAGACAAGGAAAATTGTACCAACTACAGACCGATAACAATTCTAAATGTGGACTATAAATTATATTCTTCAATTATCTCCAAACGATTTGAAAAGTTCATGCCAGATTTAAATGATGAAGACCAGACTGGTTTTGTAATAGGCAGACAAACACAGGACAGCATTAGAAGAACCTTACATATAATACACAAGATTCAAAAGGAAAGTACGCGTGCTGTCCTGATAAGTCTAGACGCGGGAAAGGCTTTTGATAGGGTTAATTGGGAATTCTTATATCAAACACTAGAAAGATTTGGCTTTACCGAAGAGTCAATTCAAGTTATTAAAGCAATTTACCAGCAACCTACAGCAAGAGTAAAGGTGAATGGGTCCTTAACTGAGAGATTTGTGTTAGGAAGAGGAAAGGGACTGGGATGTTGTCTTAGCCCTACCCTGTTTGCTATATATATTGAACCATTGGCTCAAGCGGTTCGTCAAGATAGGGAACTGAGGGGAGTAACTATAAGAGACAGAGAACATAAAATTAATTGGTCTTTTCGCAGATGATGTAATGATGTATCTTAGGGAAGTAAACACCTCCTTTCCAAGGATGATGGGGATCATAGATAAATTTAAATTTTATGCAGGATATAAAGTGACTATTTCAAAAACTCAAATCCTATTTAATTGTCCTCCAGAAGAAATCAAACAAAATTATAATATTAAATGGGATTCAAAACCAATCAAATACCTAGGGGTACATATAACAAAAAATATATCAATGTTGTATGGGGCCAATTATAATCACATCAACCAAAACATAAGAAAGGATATAGAAAGATGGTCCACCTACCCAATGGATTTTAGTAGTAAGATAAATGTGGTGAAAATGAATATTTTGTCAAGGCTATTGTATTTGTTTCAATCTCTGCCAATAGAGGTACCATTAAAACAATTCACGGAATGGGATAAATTAATATGTAGATTTATTTGGTGAGGAAAGAAGGCCAGAATTTGATATACTACAGTACAGTTGCCAAAGGACAAAGGTGGAATGGCACTTCCAAATTTTAGGATATATTTCTATGCAGCCCAACTTCGACCAGTAATTAATTGGAGGACAGCTATATAGTTAGGTGGAAAGAGATGGAGACATATCCCTGACTTCCACATCCAAACACTTTTGGGAGAAAAAGCGCTTCCTGGACATATCAGGAGTATAATCGATCCAATAATGATATTTACTTTAGAAACCTGGTTCACTCTTACCAGACAACTTAAACTGAATAAACGACAAAAAGTTTTAAGGTGGATAGCTTTGGATAATGAATTTAAACCAAGGATGTATGACTCAACATTTAAAGAGTGGATGAAGAAAGGAATGACTGCATTTTGTACTGTTATTGAAAATGGAGACCTAAGAAGTTTTCAAGATTTGAAGGATAGATTTGCACTTCGGAACCAAGACGTGTTTAGATACCTCCAACTGAGAGATTATTACAATAAAAAAGGTAAAAAGGGAGGCACTAGAAGAAAAGAATCCAGTGATAGTTAGTGCGTATCATCAAAAAACATTAAGGATTATTTCTAAACTTTATCATAGTTTAATGGAATGTCAAGCTAAAACTACATTTTATGTAAAATTTAAATGGGAAAAGGAATTGAACATTACAATCTCAGAAGAAGAACGGCATCATATGTGTGTAACACTACAGACATCCACCAATTCACAAAAATGGAGAGAATTAAATTGGAAATGTTTGATTTGTTTCTCTATTACGCCTAACATTAAAAAGCAAGCAAATTCTAAGGCAGCAAACATGCTGGAGGCAATGTGGCCAAACAGACGCAAATCATGCACATATCTTCTGGAGTTGCCCAAAAATAGAACCATTTTGGGACAGAGTGAATTCAGAATTAATGGAGGTATTAGGATATATAGTCTCCGAGAAGTGTTCCATTTTATACCTGGGTAATATAAATACAGTGGTGCTGAAGGAAGATCATTACTTGGTTGAAATCCTACTCGCAGTTGGCAGAAAGGCCATTACAAGAAACTGGCTTGCAGCGGACACACCCAGACTTAGACAATGGGTAGACATAGTACAGGAAATATTTGTCATGGAGAAAATGACATATTCTCTAAGAGTGAAAGAAGACGAGTTTAACAGAAAATGGGAAAAATGGATTAGGTATAGATATAAAGACATCAACACGGTATAATTTTATAGACAATAATGTAAGTTATTGGAAAATGTTTTAATATGAAAATAGTTCTGTATACTGCATCATTAATTGTAAACTGAACCCCCCGCTACACTGTTGTACGTTTCATTGTAATGTTGTACGTTTCGTTGTTATATTTGTGTTTTATTTGTGTATACATAAAACCAATTAAAAACTAAAGTGGAAAAAAATAAAACAATTGGCGATTGTATTAAAACACCAGACTGAAGACCGGCAGAAAGTGCTGGAGTACCTCAGCAGGTCAGGCAGCCTCTCTGGAGAGAAAAGATGGGTGACGTTTCGGGTCGAGACCCTTCTTCAGACTGAAGGTGTGGGAGTGGTGAAGATCTGGAGGCGAGAATAGACTCGGATGAATGAGGGCCTGCCTAAAAAATATCACCTCAGTTGAATGTTTTTGAGTGTTCAATTCCTGCTCGTATTAATACCATTTTCATTTTTTGCATTGCTGCCTTTATTTAATCCCTCTCGGAGACAACCAATAAACTTACTGAACTGGTACCACCGATGGTCTTTTCAAATTTCTATTTCATCTAAAATTGATCTTAAGAAAAAGGTAAGGGTATTTTTGGAAGAGTATAACCTGTCCTTCAAAGTGAATTATTGTCGAGTGAATAATTATTTTGGCAAAAGGACTTCACTCAACTCACCTCGAGCAGATAATCGCTTTGTAAATGCACTTGAGGCATCTCCGAAAGTATACATCCACACTTGATTTATTTGATTCTTGAGTGTGTGGCGTACTTGGAAATGTATTTATATATAAAATATCTCTTGTTTTATTTCACTCTCAGGGGAAATGATGTACTTTATGTTAAGCTCAACGGGCTAACTGAGGTGGTCAAAGTGGTTAGACTTTAGTTTGCTCGGCCCGCGCTGAATACACAATGAATGAGCCGCAGAGAATGGAACAAAGAATCTCACTGTGTCTTAGACTTCAGCTGTAAATGTGGTTATTTGAGCAAACATTACAAGCTCAACGCAAATATGCAGTGAAGTGCATTGCATGTAAACTGTAATAAACTTGGAAATGCTCACACACCAGCTGAGGCAAATCAACGAGTTGTGGACGCAGCCCAGACCACCTTCGCAGCGCAAACGGACCTCCCTTCCATTGACTCCATTTATACCCTCGCGCTGCCTCGGCAAGGCTGCCAGCATAACCAAGGATGGGTCGCACCCTGGCCACTCCCTCTTCTTCTCCCCCCCCCCCCCCCCCTCCCATCAGGCAAGTATAGAACTGTGAAAACACACACCTCCAGATTCAGGGCCAGTTTCTTCCCAGCTGTTATCAGGCAACCGAATTATCCTACCACAACTAGAGAGCTGTCCAGAACTACTATCTACCTCATTGGTGACCCTCAGACTGCCATTGATTGGACTTCACTGGCTTTACCTTGCACTTAACATTATTCCATTATCATGTATCTATATTGTGGGCAGCTCGATTGTAATCATGCGTGGTCTTTCCACTGACTGGTTAGCACGCAACAAGAGCTTACACGTGACAATAAACCTCGGTACACGTGACAATAAACTAAACAATTCAACACTCACTAAGATTCAAGTAGATATCATCGGGACTTCACTTCTTTCAATCCGGCCAGGTGTTGCAACAGCGTCTTCACCCGAGCCGTCAGACTCTGGAATTCCATATAATGTGCCGCCACTATTATCTATTTTATCTTTTTATCTATTTTATCCTTTTGTTATTTTATGTTGCACGGTGAGCCAGATGCAACGACATTTCGTTCAGACTTGCATTTGTTGGCGTATTTTTGAATGACAATACAGTCTTTGATTGGTTGAGATACGGCGCTGGCGAAACCCTATTTTATTTGAGGTGCCTCCACAACTGACGTCATCACACATGAGGGACATTATCAATGATTCGATGCAACAATACTTTATTGTCACATATGCCTAGGTGTAGTGAAATTCTTTGCTGTTGCATACAACCCAGTTAAAATCGCACAGCAGATCTCATCACAAAGAGTCGCTGCCTTTCTGGTGCCGACAACGTAACAACAAGTTCATTGAAGCGTCTTATCTCGGAGCGACGAAGCAGGCCCGCTACTGCACGTGGCTGTTGAAGTAATTGTTGAAGTTATTATCAAGTTTGGCTGTGTGGTCCTTTGGATGTACCTATCTTATGGTACTTATGGATGTGATATTATAGCTAGTAGCCACGAATTGTACATTGTACCATCAGCTGTACAGGGCCCTGGTGAGATCGCACCTGGAGTATTGTGTGCAATTTTGGTCTCCTAATTTGAGGAAGGACATTATTGCTATTGAGGGAGTGCAGCGTCGTTTCACCAGGTTAATTCCGGGATGGCGGGAATATGATGAAAGAATGGGTCGTCTTGGTTTATATTCACTGACATTTAGAAGGATGAGAGGGTATCTCATTGAAACATAAAATTCTTAGAGGATTGGACAGGGTCGATGCAGGAAAAAATGTTCCCGATGTTGGAGGAGTCCAGAATCAAGCAAGGGTCATAGTCTTAAGAATAAGGAGTAGGCTATTTAGGACTGAGACGAGGAAAAAAGTTTTCACCCAGAGAGTTTTGAATCTGTGGAATTCTCTGCCACAGAAGGCAGTGGAGGTCAATTCACTGGACATTTTACGATAGAGTTAGATTTAACTCTTGGGGCTAATGGAATCAAGGGAGATGGGGAGGAAAAGGCCAGAAAGTGGTACTGATTTTGGATGATCAGCATTGATCATATTGAATGGCGGTGCTGGCTTGAAGGGCAACTCCTGCATCTATTTTCTATGTTTCTATTAAAAATAATGTGACGTGGCTGTCGTTATCAATCTCTTTTCATTCTAGCCGTACATGTATTTTATTTATGCAGATAAGGTTGATAAGGCATGGGAGCAGAATTCGGCCATTTTGTCCATCGAGTCTCCTTTGCCATTCTATCATGGCTAATCTATCTTTCCCTCTCGATCCTATTCTCCTGCTGTCTCCACTGACACCTTTACCAGTCAAGAATCTGTTAATCTCTGCCTTAAAAATACCCAACGACGTGACTTCCACAGCCATCTGTGGCAATTAGTTCCATAGATTCACTACCCTCTGACCAAAGAAATACCTCCTCATCTCCTTTCTAATGGTGTGTCCTTTTGTATGTCCAATGTGCCACATTGTCAGAGATTCTGGTTTTAGAGTCATACAGCGTGGAAATCAGCCCAATGTATTCCTCTCATAATTTTGTACACCTCTAATAAGGACACCCATCATCCTCCTGCGCTCCAAAGAAAAATGCAAAGGCCAATTGAACTGCAAATCTGCCATCCTTGGGATGTGGAAGGAAACCTGCGCACCAGGAGGAAACCCACGCGGTCCCATGGAGAACCTGCAAGTTCCACACAGAGGTCAGGATCAAAGCCATATTTTGGGTGCTCTACCAGCTGTGCCACTGTGCCACCCATGTTGGTAAACCAATTTTCCAAGCCAGTATGTTACACCCTTCCACAATCCCATGTCCTGTAATTTTGCAAATTGACCTAGTATGTGGCACTTTCTGAAGACCTTCTAAAAATAAAAGAAACACATCACAACTGCCAGTTCTCGCTTATCTAATCTACCAGAAGGTTTGTTAAACATGATTTCCCAATAATAAATCCATGATTGTTTTGTCGAATCATATTGATATTTTCAAAGTCTTCTGTTATCACTTCCTTTATAATAGATCTTCATAAAAAGTATCTTTTCAACACTGGAAATGTGTTACTGTTAAGGGGCACTAGAGAGAAAAACAAAAACAAGTATTTCTATCTTTTCAGTGTTACTTTCATGAATCTATTGCTGGTGCATTTCATAGAAACATAGAAAGTGGGTGCAGGAGGAGGCCAATCGGCCCTTCGAGCCAGCAGCGCCCGCCATTCATTGTGATCATGGCTGATCGTCCCCAATCAATAACCCGTGCCTGCCTTCATTTCAAGATGCAACATAGCAAATTATCGTGAAAAGTTTCTCACAAAGGGAGAAGAGTTCCAAGTTCTAGTGGGTGGGTAGACGCAAAGTGCTGGAATAACTCAACGGGTCAGACAGCATCTCTGGGGCTAAAGAATACGCGAAGTTTTGGGTCGCAACTCTACTTCGGAGTGAAAGGGGAGGGGAGCGATTAAACTGGAGGAGAGAAAAGGCCAGAACAAATCGCTGGCCAGCACCAGATGATCTCTGGGAGGGTGCAGCTCAGGAAGGTCATTGTTGGCTGGGGAAGAGGAGGAAACGAAAGGGGTGCAAGGTTGCGAACAGTGGCACTGGTAGGATGGCTAGGATGGGGAAGCGGCAGGGAGAGAGGGAGGGAATGCAGGAGTTATTTGAAATTGGAGAAGTCAACATTCATACCGCTCGGGTGTGAAGCTGCCCAAGTGAAATAAGAGGTGCTGTTCCTCTAATTTGCGTTGGGCCTCATTCTGACAATGGAGGAGGCCCAGGACAGAAATGTCAGCATGGGAACGGGAATTAAAATCTTTGGCAAAGTGGAGACTGCGTAGGGCAAGGCAGACTAGTGATACATGCCTGGAATGCATTACCTGGGGTGGTGGAGGCAGATAGTAGGTTGTGAGCAAACTCCAGCGACTGTTACATTTTGACTTCTGGTGCAAGCACTGACCTCTAGTTTATTTTAATTTATTGTCACATGTACTGAAAAGCTTTTTTGCTGCATGTCTAGTCAGCAGAAAGACTATACTTGATTACAATCAAACTGTCCACAGTGTACAGATAAAGGATAATAAGGGAATAATGTTTAGTGCAAGGTAAAGTCTGATTAAAGATAGTCTGAGGGTTTCCCATGAGATAACAGCTGGGAAGGAACAGTCCCTGAATTTAGAAGTGTGTCTGTATTCACACTGGCGTGTGTTTTCAGACTTCTGTACCTCCTGCCTGATGGGAGAGGGGAGAAGAGAGCGTATCTGCCCTTGATTGCGCTGGTGGCCTTGCCGAGGCAGCGTGAAGTGTAGATGGGGTCAATGGAAGGGAGGTTGGTTTGCGTGATGGTCTGGGCTGCGTCCACAATTCTTGCGGTCTTGGATGGAGCTGTCCCTGTGGAGTGATGCATTTCGATGAAATGCTTTCTAAGGTGCATCTGTAGAAGTTGGTGAGAGTTGTTAGGGACATGCCAAACCTCCCTAGTCTTCTAAAAAAAAGTCGAGGCTTTCTTGATCATTACTTCAAAATGGCTAGTCCAGGCAAGTTGTTGGTGATATTTATTCCTAGGATCCTGAAGCTTTCAACCATCTCTACGTCAGAGCAGGCAATGTCTATTCACGGGTATGTGTACAGCTTTGCTTCCTGGAGTCGATAACTATCTCCTTTGTCTTGCTGATGTTGTGGGAAACGTTTGTGTCTTGGCACCAGGTTACAACGTTATCGATCTCCTTCCTGTTCTCCATTATTTAATATACGCGTGCCATCTGTTTGGAGTTTGCATGTTCTCCCTATGACCGTGTGGGTTTCCTCCAGGAGCTCTGGTTTCTGCCCACACCACCACCACCTTCTTTTCGAGTTCATCTTGTTACAAATGTTGACATTGCTGTCATCATCCATCCTGAAAAGGATGCAAGCTTCCAACCACTTGTTACAATAGATGATGGTGGTAGCAGAATTAGCTCAGGACACTTCCAGCTTCCCACCCCGAGACGTGGACGCTTCTGCTAAGGGACCCCTAGACCCCCCCCCCCGAATGTGCAGATTTGTAGGTTAATTGGCCTCTATAAAGTGCCCTGGTGTGTAGAGAGTGGATGGGAAAGTGGAATAACATAGAACTCACGGGAACAGTTGATCAATGGTCGGACGATACGATGCTGGAATAACCAGGCAGCATCTCTGGAGGGAAGGAGTAGATGGTGCTCCAGGTTGAGACCCTTCTTCAGATTGAGAGTCAGGAGAAAGGGAAAGTAGCCTGATCAATGGTCAGTGTGGGCTGAAGGGCCTGTTTCCATGCCGTATCATTCAACTAATCTAAACTAGAATAGTATTAGTAAAACAAACTAAAATGTTGAAGAGGCTTTTAGATGGGCACTGGGATGTGCAAGGATTGGAGGGATATGGACCATGTGCAGGCAGGGAAGATTAGTTTATCTTGGCATCATGTTGTGGGCTGAAGGGCCTGTGACCGTGTAGTACCGTTCTACGTCCTGCCAACACTGCCACTAAATGACGACTTCCAACTATAACCGTCAAAATCAAAATGGGGATTATCAGAATAAGCTAAACATCGTAAAATGTACTGCCACTTAAAGGGCAACCGTAGCCACGCTGTCATTGATAGACAGACTTTCTAATGATTAAAGGTCAGTGCGATCTGATTAAATAAACTGTCATTCAGTAGGAGTGGTGTAAGTAGCTCTCAAGGAATGTGCTTTCACTGTGCCTATTTACTTTGTGGATGAGTTGTAAATGGTGTGCAGCACTGGAGTGTCGTAGAACGTAGAGGATAGAACAAGTACAGCACCAGAACAGCCCCTTCAGCCCGCAATGTCTTGTGCCGCATCTGACGCCAAGACCACCTTTTACGTGGCTGTACCTAACCCGTGTCCCTCCATTCCCTGCATATCCTTGTCGGGACTCGAGAACGGTCCCGAACGACCATCCACCTCATGGGAGACCCTCGCACTATCTTTAATCGGACTTTATCTTGCACTGAATAATATTCCATTCATCCGGAATACAATTATTCGATTGTAATCACGTATAGTCTTTCCGCTGACAGGATAGCAAGCAAGTAAAGGGTTTACGCTGTACCTCAGTGCACGTGACAATAAACTAAACAATACAAAGGTCCCTTAAAAATACTGAACTTAAACCAGTGACCAGAGGGGTGTGCGCGAATTGCATCTGTAAAACTCATTTACACTGGCTGGAATGCCATGGGTCTGGTTAGACCACAACACCTCAATGCCCTTGTATGCCTGTATACATCCTCGTCTCAATTTTAGATTCCACATGACAATCTTTGTAGCCAGAGTAACGAGATTTCAAAATTCCTCCAGCAAACCCCTGAAATAAACCCGAGAGTGGGATTGATTGGAAAATACAGCACGGAAACAGGCCCTTCGGCCCATCAAGCCCGCGCTGACCATCAATCACCCGTTCACGCCAGTCCTACCGCATCTCACTTTTGCATCCACGCCTTGCACACCAGGAGCAATGTTACAGAGGCCACTGCCCCTACCACCCAGCACGTCCTTGGGATGCGTGAGGGGACTGGAGCACCCGGAGGAATCCCACGTAGTCACAGGGAGAACGTGCAAACTTCAAACAGAGAGCTCAACCAAAAGATAAACTGCTGGAGGACTTCATCATATCATCATTCTCAATTGAATGGTAAAGTCTCCAATTTTAGGAAACCTCTAACAACCTTCCCTGTGCCCCCACCTGGACTCGTGCCCATTTCTTCCCTCTACCTCCCTCTACATTCCTTCCTCTGGCTTCACAATTTTCAACAGTTCAATTTGCAACTGTCTCAGGCCACTTGCTTTCATCTCTGGCCTTTGTCCAACCATTGGACGATCACAACTGCCCTGTCATCTATATGCACCTATTACTTGCCACGGTTTGTCCTGCCTCCCCTCTCTTCCTCTCTTCCAGCTTTCCTTCGTCCCCGATCTCACTCTTTGCCACTGCAGTCGGTCTGAAGAAGTGTCCTGACCAGCGATGTCACCGGTCCAGGTTCTCCAGAGATGCTGTCCTGAACTGCTGAGTTACTCCAGCGCTTTGTGTCCTTTTGTGTAAACCAGCGCCTGCAGTTCCTCGTCTCTTCGCCACACGTGGTGGTGTGTGGGAGCAGCATACAGCTCCGGGAAGAAGCTGTGCCCATAGTTGCCAAGTTACCCCTCTCCGTGGAATTGCCTCCTTCATGCGTGAAAAGGAAGGGTTGTAAGATGACGGGAATACTGTCCGTTAGAAGGTCTAATTCACCCAAAGAACTGCAGCAGGTCAGAGATCAGGACATTTAGTTTAGAGATGTAGCATGGAAATGAGTCCATTCCAAACATCGAGCACACATTCACGCTCGTTCTATCATGCTCTACTTTTGCATTGGGTCCCTGTGCATAAGGGGCTATTCACAGTGACTTATAAACCAACAAACCCAAGATAGACACACAGTGCTGGAGTACCTCAATGGGTCAGGCAGCATCTCTGGAGGAAAAAGAATGGGTGACGTTTCGGCTTGGGACTCTTCTTCAGCCTCAGAGACCCGGGTTCGATCCCGACCTCTGGTGCTGTCTGTGTGGAGTTTGCATGTTCTCCCTGTGACCGTGTGGGTTTACTCCGGGTGTTCGTGTTTCTTCCCACATCCCAAAGACGTGTGGGTGCGTAGGTTTATTGGCCTCTGTAAATTGCCCCTAAATGTGTGTATATATAATGTAATTGCTTGTATGAATGGGTGATCGATGGTAGCCATGGACTCTGTGATATGAAGGCCCTGTTTCCATGCTTTATCTCTAAACTAAAGCTTAATCCTAATCAGTGATACATATCTATAAAAGGTGAGCATTTTGCTCTAATGGAAACGTGGCAAGGTTTTGAACAGTGGGAAATTGAGAAGGTTAATGTGTTGAGTACAAAATGCCAAGATGCAATCTGATTTAAAAAAAAAAAAAAAAAATTTGTTAAGCATTAATATATATATTTCAAATTATGCTTTGCACTGCTCCTAAGGAGCAGTTAATGCCAACATTTTACGGTGATCTGTTAACTAGTGTGGCCTTGATCATTTTTTTTTTTTTGCTTTGCTTACTTCGAACGCCTTCTGATATGAAATACAAACCAATTTTCCAGAGCTCTTATTTTCCGTGCGTGACCTGCAATAAAGCAAGGATTGCCTGAGGAAGTGTGCGTTACTTTTAGGCCATTTGTTGTGTGAGCACCTCTCAGCAGAGCTTTACAATTGATGTTATTTAGGCTCGAGCCTTACGGATCCAACTGATTAAGATCAATCTAAAGTGGTTTAGAAATCCCTCGTGTGTCTAAGGTTATCGCAAACCCTTTTTTTTTGTTCATGGATAGTAAAAAAAAATAAAAAAATGCATGAACAAGAAATACGTGGAAAGCAGCAAGGTATGAAAGCAGCGAGATGGACATCGGATGCTGGGGTTTTCATCAGTATCTCTGGAGGACATCAGTATTTTGGGGCCTCCTCACAGCGCCAGAGACCCGGCTTCCATCCTGACTACGGGTGATGTCTATACGCTGTTTGTACGTTCTCCCTGTGACCACGTGGGTTTTCTCCAGGTGCTCCGGTTTCCTCCCGCACTCCAAAGACGTACAAGTTTGTAGGTTGTTTGACTTCTGTATATTGTCTCTGGTGCGTAGGATAGTGCTAGTGTACGGGGTGATCACTGGTCGATGGGGTGAAGGGCCTGTTTCCACACTGTACCTCTAGGGTATTTCTGAAGGTCGGCTGCGGGAGGCGTCCACGGGGAACAAAGGTGAACGGGCGAGGAGATGACTTCCATTCGCAGGTCGATTCTCACATCCAAGGAAGGCAACTGCTGTAGGCCCGCAGCAGCCTGGGGCTCGCCTGGAACGGTCACCCCTCATATGAAGTGGAGCGCGGGCTGGATTGAAAATAACGGCAAAACGTGGCGCCTCTTCCACGCGGGATCAGTGGACCATTTCCGTACATTTGGCTAATCAGGATGTGCTTGGGGATGGAAATACTCTACTGTATTGTTTGTAAGAAAATGTCACTGTGCATTTGCACAGGTGACGGTCAAACCACCATTGAACCATAGGGCCATAGAGCACGGAAACAGGGCCTTCAGCCCAACGGTGACCTAGATGATCCATCCGAGCTAGTCCTATGTTCCCCTCGTTTGCCCCGTATCTCTCTAAACCGTGCCTATACAAGTATCTTTTAAATGCGGAGGATAGACACAAAATGCTGGAGTAATTCAACGGGGCAGGCAGCATCTCTGGATAGAATGAATGAGCGACGTTTCGGTGACGCTCCTGGTCGAGACCCTTCTTCACTTTTGAAATGCTATTCTACTGCCTCATTTCCTTCTCTGGCACCCCCCTCCCTCTGAATGGGAAAAGTTACTCTGCAGTTTCCGAGTAAATCCTGTCCCTATCTCACCTTAAACCCATGTCCTCTGGTTTGTGCTTGCCCCTACCCTGGCTAGAAGACTATGTGTGCATTCACTCTGTCTTTCCCCCTCACAATTTTATACATGTCTTTATCCTATTTGGCTTTGATAGAAAGTAGCAGAGGAAGGAACTGCAGTTAACTTGTTTAAACTGAAGACAGACACAAAATGCTGGAGTAACTCAGTGGGACAGGCAGCATCACTGGAGGGAAGGAATGGGTGACGTTTCGAGTCGAGACCCTTCCTCACACAATTTGCAAAATCTATTTGCGTTCTTGCACCTGATTTTCATCTCCCGCCCCCCCCCCCCTCACTTTTTGTAAACACCTTTTCTATTAGTCTTGCACGACAGATGAAGAAACAGAAACTATCTCGATCACCAAAGGCTTTCATCGAGTTGAGAAATGGAGAGAGGGAATTTATTCTGCTGCTTCCACAGTGCAGACACTGCCTATGCATGTTAACTCCTTGTACTGTGTGACTGAATGCTTTGTGTTAGGAGCTGTAAAGGATCTTTTGATAAATGGATATACTGTGTTAACAACACAAAAGGTCGGGGGTCAAGCAGCCCGTGTGATACTGAGGCTGGGAACTGTGCAGCATATAACTGGTGGCTCAGTTGACACACTCCTCCCCATTGAAGCTGTCACTGTTCTGGCTATCATTACACTTGAAAGTTTCACTCAATTGACATTGTTAATATTTTAGCCGGGAGCTTGCTGCATGCGTTCGCTACTCGGGAGAGAGGCGAAGAGAAAATCCCCTCTTCTAATAAAGCATCTTGCTTGTGACTTGTGGCTTTTATGCGCTCGTCTTCTCCAGTTCTGACTCGCCATCCCTGATTAAGTATTGTCGTAAATCCTTCTTAAGCATTTTACAAAGGCTCCCCCCCCCCCCTCAATTTCCTGTTGCCTGATTCTGGAGATAGAGCAGAGGGGCAGGTTTGTGCGGGTCAGAAGACTGGGTGGTGGGGGAGGGCAGAGAGAGCGGACTCATGGCTGAACCCAAGGTCTGGAATGATCCTTTATAATAGTCGTGTTTTGGAACCCCATCCAAAATAACAGGCGATGCGTGATTAAATGCACCGAGGCAAATTTAGGATCAATATCAACATCAGTTTTATTCGTCACTTGCAAGTAAAGCGCAAGTGAAATGAATTTGCCCGCAGCGGTACAATGAAAAAAGAACACACAAAAATACAATAAAAATGTAACATAAACATCCACCACAGCATTCATCACTGTGGTGGAAGGCACAAAAATTTGGCCAGTCCTCCTCCATTTTCCCCATTTCCTCCGCAGTCGCCGCCGTGGGCGTCCCGATGATGCGAAGCAACTTGCGCTAGCGCACGGTGGTTGGATTTACGGCAGGAACAATGCAAAAGGGAACGGTGAATATATGCCAGACTTATTTACTTACTGCTTATTATGCCTCCTGGCATGTAGGGCAGCAACGAAGGTCCTCCACTCCTCCGTCCAGTGGTGTGGATTCCTTCCGTTGCTGTTTCTGTAACATATTTGTTTTATGAGACAGGGTTGTTAGCCCTGTGCTCAACCTCCAACCTGGAGGACCAGCGGATCGCTCTTCGTCTCGCCTCTACCCTTCGACCTGTCCAGCATGGGAGACCCTAACAGGAGACAAATCTCCCGCTGGCATAGCTCTAGGGGGTCACTGAGACACACAAGCTCCCCGTGCGACCACAACAAGGTTGCAATCCAACGGGGAGGTATGTGCCAGAGACCAGCGCATAGTGCAGGGAGAAGGGTGCAGTGCATGTGGGAATGGGTACAGCTTAGGGGGATGAATTCTCGTTCTCATTCACATCTGTCTTGAGACCACTGAATGCTAAGTATGCCGACCG
The DNA here is from genome assembly GCA_035221665.1 of Okamejei kenojei. Lineage (NCBI taxonomy): Eukaryota > Metazoa > Chordata > Chondrichthyes > Rajiformes > Rajidae > Okamejei > Okamejei kenojei. The sequence continues at coordinate 14,553,693 of CM069155.1, forward strand.
CTTTCCCAAGAAATGACTTCTCTCTCACCACCCCACCCCACCCCCGCCACCCTCCATCATCTACTCTACGCTGGATTAACATCTTCACAGTGAATTAATTCTAAGATTTGCAATTCCACTGATCTACAATCTCATTTAATAACATGTTTTCACTTGCATTATCAATTCATCGCTGTACTTTGGGAGCCGTTCCACATCATATAAGATTTGATGACAAAATAAATGAACTTTCAGTACAACGGACCAAATTAATAAAACCCAATTTTTAGTATCTTATATTTATGTTTTCTAAATTGTGGTAGAGTTTGAGTGTTGGCAAATCAGCAGCTGGTTTTAATGTAAAGCCAAAATCCACTTTTTAAATTCCAAATATTTTGTATTGGTTAATGTGATATTAGCTCGTTTAAAATCCCTTAAAATGTATTGAATATAAATCCCTTGCCCTCTTGATTTCTTCTACCTTTTGTCTCTTTTGATTTGATTGTGTTTGCTTTGTTGAACCAACACGAGGGCATCTCTTTTCCTCTAAATATAAAGCCAACAATCCCTGTGTGTCATTCCTATTAGTCCCTTTATCCTGTATCTGTGCACTGTGGATGGCTCAGTTGTAATCGTGTATAGTCTTTCCACTGACCGAATAGTAGGCAACATAAAGCGTTTCTCTCTACCTCTGTACACTTGACACTATGTATGTGTGTGTATGTGTATATATATATATATATATATATATATATATATATATATATATATATATATATATATATATGTGTATATATATATGTGTGTGTATGTATATGTGTGTATATATCTATGTGTATATGTATATATATATATATATATATTTATATATGTGTGTGTATATATGTGTGTGTGTGTATATATATGTGTGTGTGTGTATATATATGTGTATATATATATATATATATGTGTGTGTGTGTGTGTATATATATATATGTGTAAAATATGTGTATACATGGAGATGTATATCTCAAACTTTGCTGTTTACATGTATGTGTGTGTATGTGTATATATGTATGCATGTGTATGTGTATATATGTATATGAGTGTGTGTATGTATATATATATATATATATATATATATGTATGTTTTCATTCTGCTTATATATTATTTTCCACTTCAGCTGTGGTGAACATGACCTTTATAATATCTCCATTAAAGTAATCACCTTGTTTACTTAGCCTAAAGAAGTTTCCTGATCCAAAACATCACTGATCCATGTCCTCCAGTGATGCTCCCTGCCGACCATCCATCACCCGATCACACTAGTTCCATGTTATCCCATTTTCACATGCACTCTCTACACACTCGGGGGAATTTACAGAGACCAATTAATCTGCAAACCCGCACGTCTTTGGAATGTGGGAGGAAACCGGAGCACAGGGAGGAATCCCACGTGGTCACAGGGAGAGCGTGCAAACTCCACACAGCCAGCACCTGAGGTCAGGATCAAATCCTGGTCTCTGAAGGAAGCTGTGAGGCTACATACCAGAGCTGTGAGGATGCAGCTCTACCACAGTGCTGCACTTTAAAAGACTGAACAAGCTTTAAAAAAACATATTGGACGGTAAGGGCAGGGTATAAAATTGCAGAACTGTGTGAACCATCAATTTATCCATTCATCTCCATTGCTAATCCAATTAGTAAAGTCCTTAATAAGTGGCGAATCATTAAACTTAAAAAACTGGGCGGCATGGAGGCACAGCGGTAGAGTTGCTGTCTTTCAGTGCCAGAGACCCAGGTTCGATCCTGTCTGCAGGTGCTTTCTGTAGGGAGTTTCTATGTTCTAACCTGTGACTGCGTGGGTTTTCTTCAGGTGCTCCGGTTTCCTCCCACACTACAAAGGCGTGTGAGTTTGTAGTTGAATTGGCTTCTGTAAAATTGTAAATTGTCCCGATACTTGTGTAGGATAGTGTTGGTGAGGGATGGACTCGGCGGGCCGAAGGGCCTGTTTCCCCGCTGTATCTCGAGACGTTTGGTCTCTAAAAGCCAAAGAGAAACTATATCAGGTGATCAGGGAAAATCAAGAAAATTATATTCACTGGAATGCATTCCTGCCAAATTGGTTATCAACAACTTTGAGGCGCAATTTTCCCCATTTTGCTCCGAAGCACCCTTCATCTTACAGAAGAACATCGATGGTTTCCTGTAAAATGTCAACATTTCTTTTCCACATTATTTGCTTTGCTCACTATTTTTCAACGCCCTTTAGAATCGTAATAATCTTTAAAAACATGTTTACAATTGAAAGCAACATTTCCAAAAAGATCATCCTTTTATCTTTCAACTCGCACAACTTGCCGCCATTCTCCAGTTGATTCACTCGTCAAAATAGTTTAAAACGTCGTCAAAAATTGAATTTGGCTGTAATGTGCTCACTTGGAACCATGTAATGATTTTAATAACTCGAGGTTAGAAATTTGACCGATATTTTATTATCACAGATGTGACATGTCACAAGGACATTTTTAGTAACCCCACGTCGGCCGATCTGAGGGACCTGGAGGTGGTGTGGTGGTTATGCAAAGGGTCGCTACGTAAGGGGCCCCGCCAAAGTTACAACGTGGTCTGCAGTAGTTCCTCTTGGTTCCTGGTGACTCCCCCAGGCCAGGTCCCTCTCTGCTCTCTTGGTGCTCCCCCCCCCCCTCCCCCACCATGCCGGGTCCCTCTCTGTTCTCTTGGCACCCCACTCTGGCTCCTTGTTTGTTCTCAGTGGCCCCCAACATGCCGGGTCGCTCGTTATTGTCGGTGGTGTGTCCTCGAACGGCCTCCGACACCCACCATTGGCCAGCCCGACCTCTGGCCACCAGGTTTGTGGGCGATTCCAACATAATTGCCTGCTTTAGGGGGCTAAATTATTTAGTTTATCACGTTTACGTTCTGGTTCACTGCCATTTGGGTTTAAGGTCAAATGGTGCCATTAAATGGATCTTTCTTTTAATCAGACGCTGTATGTTGTGCCGTGTTTTTGAAAGCAGCCTGTTGGTGAGCATCCAGATATTTCTATCTCGTCTTGTTCTTCTTTCATCCAACAAGTGGAGTATCTCTCTCCCTACTGCAGATCATTACATTTCCTTTTGCTTTAGATTAGTTTAGTTTAGAGATACAGCGTGGAAACAGGCCCTTTGGCCCACCGTGTCCACGCCGACCAGCGATCCCCGCACATTAATACTATCCTACACACACTATGGACAATTTACATTTGTACCAAGCCAATTAACCTACAAACCTGTACGTCTTTAAAGTGTGGGAGGAAACGGAAGATCTCGGACAAAACCCATGCAGGTCACAGGGAGAACGTACAAAATCCACGCAGACAGAACCCTTTGTTGGGATCGAACTGGGGTCTCTGGCGCTGTAGGGCAGTAGCTCTGCCACTGTGACACCGTACCGCCTGCTATGTCAGGGCAATACATATATCATTGACCTTTGGTGGTCACCAACTATTTCCATGGTCAGACACTAATTCACCTATGAGTGGGAAGAGATTTAGCAACAGCTTATGTTATATAGATCCTTTCATGAATCAAAATATCCCGAGGTATTTCATAGGAATATTATGAAACAAAAAAATTACAGTGAAAGGATGATTCCGATAATGGGACATTCCCACATGGACAGCCCAGGCAGGTGTATTAGGGCCTCCAAATACAATTGGCGGCATTGTTGCAAGTGTGACCAAGGCAAGGAGCACTGTGTGTCTTTGATGCAGTTGTGACTCTGCAAATTCGAGCGGTTAGAATGGTAACCACACTCTATTAGCGGGGTTCCTGAGACGAGGAAAGAAGGGGTATTGGGAATATTATCGTGGGACGTTTAGATAACGCGAGTGTGTGTATGTCTGTGCTTATGCATGTCTAAAACTACTCGGTATGTTCAATTCTGCAGCAGCAAACAGTGGCGCAGCGGGTAAAGTTACTGCCTCGCAGCACCAGAGAACTCTGGTTCGATCCCGACTGCGGCTGCGGTCTGTACGGAGTTTGTACATTCTTCCCGTGACCGCGTGGGTTTTCCCCGGGTGCTCCAGTTTCCTCCCACACTCCAAAGATGTATTGGTTTGCAGGTTAATTATCTTTGGTAAAGATTGTGAATGGCCCTAGTGTGTAGGATAGGGCTAGCGTGCATTGATCGCTGGGCAGCATGGGCTCGGTTGGCTGAAGGGCCTGTTTTCACACTGTATCTCTAAATTACATAAACTAAACTAACACTCCACTTGTTGGCACATTTGCCTTTGTGTCCACAGCCCATCTGTTTGTCTGTATGATGAACATTATTCTTTATAAAAATAACATTACACGACAAGCAATTTTAATCCCAAAATACATAAAACTTCATTTAGCTATGCACGGGTAAATCAAAATCTAATTTTAACTAGTGAATCCATAAAACCCGACACTTGAACCAGTTTATTTAAACGTGTTTTGGTATAATTGTATTGTTAAATAGATCACTAATAATTAATGACATCACACCTTTTATGCTGTTAAATATTCACAACTTGTGCACTTGCCGGTATGATCACAATTACATCTATAGTTGTTTTTCATGTGACAAATAATATTGCAATTCTGTGTATGCTCAGTGATATAAAGAGATAACTAATTTCTGACTGTCCATTTAAAAATATGTTTTCACCCTCCCTACACCCGTGTGCAAAGGAACTGCAGATGCTGGTTTACACCGAAGATAGACACAAAAAGCTGGAGTAACTCAGCGGGCCAGGCAGCATCTCTGTATGGAAGGAATGGGTGACGTTTTGGGTCGAGAGCCTCCTTCGGACTGGTCTGAAGCTGTCTGAAGAAGGGTCTCGACCCAAACCGTCACCCATTCCTTCCATCCAGCGATGTTGCCTGTATCATTAAGTTCCTCCAGCATGTTGTGCCTATCTCTGTGCACCAGTTATAGAATATGAAAGGACAGTCTAACATAGCTAACACAACCTGCATCACAGTGTAGGCGCCTGTGTGGCCTTGTGTTTTCGACAGCATTTTTAAGGAAAGTTCATAAATTATTAAGAGATTAGCCTGGAAATTAAATCAATTGGCACCCGTTTGTTATGAAGAAATAGTGCAAATAAAACCACTATCAAGAATAAATCGCACTAGGAATCATTTCTGTGTGATGTTCTCGAACCACATTAATAGACGGGCATTGGGCCTGCCATTTTCCCAGAAAAGAAAGAATCAAATAATATAATTATTCAAAGCAACACCCACTGGTACATAGAAACATAGAACACCACAGGAACTGGCCCTGTCCAGTCCCTCCATGGATGTTGCCTGACCCGCTGAGATCCTCCAACACTTTGTGTTTTGCACAAGATTTCAGCGTCTGCAGTTCCTAGTTTCCCGTGGCTTTTACTCTTTCATTGAGTCATGGAGTGACACAGCATGGACATGGGCCCTGGGCCCAACTTGCCCACACTGGCCGACACTCCCCACCCCCTTCCTGCCTGCTGTTTAAGAGCTTCTCACTCCTCGCCAGAGCTGAACTGAAATATTAACTTGTTTCTCCAAGTGCAGCCTGACCTGCTGAGGTTTGCAGCATTGTCATTAAGTCTGATTTGTTTAGTATTCAAAATAGATATGAAGTCCGTCTGAATAAGTTAGTCATCATTTGAACAGAAGCTTCTGTCCGCAATATCTGTGTCGAACATGATGCCCACACCAGCCCTTGTCCGCCCGCATATATTCCATGTCCCTCCATTTCCTGCATATCCATCCACCTATCCCAAAATGTTAGGTCGAGGCCCTTCTTCAGACTCAGTCATGTCTCAAGAAGGTCTGAAGAAGGGCCTTGACCCCAAACGTCACCCTTTCCTTCTCTCCAGAGATGCTGCCTGTCCCGCTGGGTTACTCTAGCATTTTGTGTCTAATTGGGAAAGAAAACTGGGAGCTCTTTGCCTCTCCCTCACAACCTCCCTCTTACCTGTCCGCGACTGTCACAGGGAGTGTGCCTTTAAAGCCTGTCTACTGCCTTTTGATCTTCTACTATTGCAAGGCTGTAAATGGGCAACAGCGCGACCTTGCCAGGAACTCGGGGTGGGAGATTGCAACCTTCACGTGGTCCGCCCTGTTTCGACGAATGCAATCAACCCGGCGTGCACAGTCAAATAAGATCAAACAGAACAAGTGGTCCTCCAACTTTGGGCTGTGCACGCCACACGCAAGAAGAAGAAGCCAGGAACTAGGTAGATTCCATTATAGGGGACGTTCTAGATATAGGCTGCCCTAACGCTATTCTAGAATTTGTATCAGCCGCTTTCACAAGTTTTTGCTATTCAGCTTCAGTCCAACCTGTGATGGTTTAGCGTGACAAAAAAGGGTGAAATCTAATTTCTGACTATAATCTCTTCAGGAATGTGCTTTGATCATTTAAGTTTTTCGAGCAGTGTTTTTTTTCAGCGTGATTGCATCCAGACTCGGTCACTCGCTCTCTTCAGAAAGGCATTTTGAAGTCGGGTGAACAATGTTGAAACGTATCCTGATCCTGCGGCCGGAACGGAAAGGACTGCTTTTCCGTCCCTTTTCTCCCCGCCCCACAGGTCCAAGGCTTTCATCGTTTGCTGAATATCAGCTTGGCTCCGTCCTTGCAAATTTGCCCATGAGTCCGATACTTTTGTATGAATCCTGAGGTTTTATTTTCACTAAGTGTACAGGGACAGAAGATGAAGATATTTACCAATAAACCTTCTTGTATTTATTTTGCTCTCCAATTGCCATACAAATCTCCACTCTTTGCAACGAGCAGGGACAAAAAAAAAATGCGGGAAATGTCCTCTGGAAGGCTGACCGAATGTATTGCTAGCGTTTAAAAAAAAAAAGAATTAATTAAAATTAATGCGTTTGACTATTTAGTATAGAGATACAGCATGGATACAAGCCCTTAGGACCACCCAGTCCATGTCGACCAGCGATTGCCCGGACACTCGTTCTATGTTTTCCCACTCTCACATCCAACACACTAGGGGCAATTTACCAAAGCCAATTAACCTACAAACCTGCACGCCTTTGGAATGTGGGAGCAAAGCGGAACACCTGGAGAAAACCCACGTGGTCACTGGAAGAATGTACAAACTCCACACAGACAGCACCCGCCGTCAGGATTGAACCAGGGTCTCTGGCGCTGTGAGGCAGCAACTCTGCCGCTGCGCCACCGTTTGGCAAGTCAACATTTCGTAACTGCTTTCCAATTTGTTTCATTAGTTTAGTTTAGAGCTACAGCGTGGAAGCAGGCCCTTTGAGTCTGCGGCAACCAGCAAGCCCCGCACACTGACTCTATCCCAAACACTAGAGACAGTTTTACCAAACCAATTGGTCTACAAACCTGTATTGTTTTTGGAGGGTGGGAGGAAACCGGAGCACCCAGAGAAAACCCTCGCAGGCCATGAGGAGAACGTACAAACTCCGTACAGATAGCACCTGTAGTCAGGATCGAACCCGGGTCTCTGGTGTTGTAAGGCAGCAATTCTACCGCTGTGCCACTCTACTGCCCAAAGAGTGGAGATGTCGGGGATTGAACCTGGGGCCTCATTCATGCAAAGCATGTGCTCTACCACTGCGCTACATCCCCTGCCCATTTAAAAAATGTGACTGAAGATGTCAGCATATTTCTGTTCTCTATTCTACTGTACAGAGGCATAAAACCCAGCTAAGCTTATTTGTCAAATGTGAGCTGTAAGCATTTCTAACGTGTCAATATTCAGAGGAGAATTTTCTTCAGGATGTATGCATTTCTAATATGTCTGTACTCAGGAGAACTTTCTTCCTGCATTTATTTATCTTGACAAATGCCATAAATAAAATCCATTTGAAATTCATTTTAAAGCAAACTAAATAAAAATGCTTAGTCCCCAAAGCTTTAACTATGGATTTTCCTAATCTTTTTATTGTACATTGCCACACAGGATTACCTGTATTTATGTCGGATAATGAAATATAATTCAGTAAGTATGTTCCCATTGAGAAATATCCAGCTTTGAAGCCAGTTTATAAGTATATAGGAAACCAGTATCCCACTGACAAAATAGATTCACGATTGGCTTGTTGTGCGAATAATGCAATAATTGGGAAAATGTGATTTTAAAAAAGAACTTAAATGGTGATTTGAGTTTTCATGAGAATATTAATTTGAAATTTCAAAACGGAAGATTTTTTTTTTGTTGAGTAATAATAGTAAGTGTTACAAAAGCAAGTGTGTCAGATGTAATTCCGATACAGATTAGCAAGATCACATTGCAAGGTACACACATCAGAAGGGCTGAAGATAGACACAAAATGCTGGAGTAACTCAACGGGACAGGCAGCATCTCTGGAGAGAAGGAATGGGTGACGTTTCAAGGGTCCCGACCTGAAACGTCACCCATTCCTTCGCTCCAGAGATGCTGCCTGTCCCATTGAGTTCCTCCAGCATTTTGTGTCTTATCTTCAGTGCAAACCAGCACCTGCTGTTCCTTCCGACAGAAGAGTTGATGATCTGGTTCAATGATGCTTTTGTTGTCACAGTGAAATTATTTTCATATAAACACTTCAGTGGAGTATTGCCAAACCTAAGTGCCTCCCCGATTAGCGAGTGTACAGAAATAATCCACTAATTCCGCATGCAAGAGGCGCCATGTTTAGGCACTATTTTTAAAGTCCAGTCCGCGCTCTTAGTTCTTATGAGCGGTGCCCGGTCCAGGCGAGCTCCAGGCTGCTGCTGGGCCTCCAGCCATCGCCTTCCCTTGGACGTGTGGACCGATCTGCGAACCCACGTCCCTCTCCTCACCCGTCCACCTTTGTCTTCCCGGGGGGACGCCTCCCGCAGCCGATCTAGAGGGCGCGGTAGGCCAGACCCCGGTCCCTACCCTCCGCTCCCATCCTCACCGGCTCCATTCCCCGCGGCTCTGGTCTTCGTGGGATGAGCAGGGCTGGGTTCCCCTCATAGGAGCCAGAACGCGGGATGGACTTTGAAAATGTCGCCGAACCGTCATCTCCTGCGTGCGGGATCAGTAGACGGCTGCTGTACAATCGCTAATCGGGGATGCGCTTAGGTTTGGCTATACTCTACAGAAGTGTTTTTGTATGAGAAGAATCTCACTGTGCAATTGCACTGGTGATGATGAAAGCATCGTTGAACCAGATCTTCAGCCGGACCATGAGCAGGGGCAGGCTGTGGGTGCGATGAGCAGGGACTGGCTTGGCGCCCCCCTCTCCCCCCCCACCCCGGCAGGGTGTGCTCCACCGGGTCTTGTGTTCGGCCGCGGGGCGCGGGCTCGGTGGCTCCCCCTGCAGGCCGCAGGTCGCCGGGTCGCGGATCCAAGATGAACACGCTGATGCACTGTATCAATGTACTTTGTGAAACAGGTGCTGGCAAACAAAGGGGAAGCGAAGCTACGTGCTGAGTGGAAGTAGTATTTCCAAGCTTGTTCCTGGGTGTGATGCTCTGCATAGCTGGATGCGGCAACTGGGCTGAGGAAATCTCCAGAGGGGGGCTGGACGTGGGAGATATTTCTGAGGTCATTGTTGGCATGTATGATTATTCCTTTGGAATATCAGACTACCTGCAAGTCTTCGCAATGTTTGATGTTGCATGGAAGTTGCACTCTATAAGCATTTTCTTCAATCAGCTGCGTATGCAGCAAGGGTCTCCTCTGGCACTCGGTTATATGAGCTAACCTGTAACTAAAGGTACAGGAGCAGCCATGGTTCAGGAAGAAGTCGTGTTTAATTATTCATTTTGACTAATAACCTGTGGGCATGCAGCGGGTAGAGCTGCTCCTTCACAGCGTTCGAGACCCCGGTTCGGTCCTGACCTCAGGCACTGTCTGTGTGGAGTTCATACATTCTCCCTGTGACCTTGTGGTATTTTTCTGGGTGCTCCAGTTTTTCACCCACGTTCCAAAAACGTGCAGGTTTGTCAGTTTTTTAATTTATTTTTTTTAATTATTTTTTTTTTTTTGTTTATTTTTGTTAGAAGTAAGTACAATAGTCTGGTACTTAAGTACATAATACATAAATACATATTTTCATTCTTGTACAACTACATACTTTTGATTCAATAATAAAAGAACAGTGAGAGAAAAAAGAAATAAAGAGTGTCGGAATAGATAGACAAGCGAGTAGAAACAGAAAGCAAAAGAAATAAAGGACAGAGATGAGAAGCTAAAAGATTGAAAGAAAAGGAGAAAGTAAAGAAAAGAGAGATTAGGAGAGATCTACCTATCTCGTATTTTTGCCCAGTGCAGGTTTGTCAGTTGACTGGCTTCTTTAAATTGCGCCTATCCCTAATCAGACTTTACTGGACTTTATCTTGCACTGAACGTTATCCCCTTTGTCCTGTATCTGGACACTGTGGACAGTTTGATTCAATGATCAATTTGCTTTTATTGTCACATGTGTGAAGTGCAAATTCACAGTGAAATTATTTTCTTGCAAACAGTCCCGTAGAGTGCCATACCCAAGCTCATCGCCGATTAGCAAGTGTACAGAAATAGTCTACTGAGCCCGCATGCAAGAGGCGCCATGTTTTGGTCCAGTCCAGTCCAGTCCACGAATGTAATCATGTACATGCCTTCTGCTGATTGGATAGCACGCAACAAAAAATTGCTTTTCACCGTACCCCGGTACACGTAATGATAATAAACTAAACTAATCTATGAAGCACTGGAATGATATGGCAGGTTCGTGCATTGAATCTAATCAGTGAGCCTATGCGGAATGTCGCTGTTTTCGTGAAACTAGGGGCATGTGGAAGGTTTATAAGTGGCAGATTTGTAATTTGTGCCGCGCTGGTTTGCCACCTTGGGATTTGCAGGCGTTCGAAGCAGTTACTGTTGGAGGTGGTCTAATAATGCTTGGACTCAACCCATCCAAATCTCAGAGCAGGATTCCACACGCTGGCTAAAACAAAGTCCACACAAGAATATATTCAGTGTAGGAAACATAGACATGGAAAATAGCTGCAGGAGGAGGCCATTCGGCCCTTCGAGCTAGCACCGCCATTCATTGTGATCATGGGTGATCGTTCCCAATCAATAACCCATAGAGGACTGCAGATGCTGGTTTGAATCGAAGATAGGCACAAAAAGCTGGAGTAACTCAGCGGGACAGGCAGCATCTCTGGAGAGGAGGAATGGGGGGCGTTTCGGGTCGAGACCCTTCTTCAGACTCGGCTCCAGGATTTTGAGTCTTTCCTTGGAGTCTGAAGAAGGGGCCCGGTCAGATATATTCTGACGTGTGACTACACATTGCATTCCAAAAAAGTGCAGGCTTTCTGGGCATGCAGTCGGCGATTTAAACCGCTGGGTTTAAAACGGCAATTGAGTGATTGGAAAGCTGCACACAAGGACAAATTAATTGAATCTTGGCTGCGATTCAGCTCGTGGGGAATTGAAGGGAAGGTTTATTCAAGGACTGGCTTGATTTACGCATGAGTGAAGCATGATTTCAGTTGTTCCTGGTCAGCAAATGTTCATGTTAATGAAGGGCTTAAAGAGCAGCAACATTCTCAGCTCTGCCTTTTTTTCCAGCCATAAATCTTCACTTGTGGGAAAAATAGACACAAAGTGCTGGGGTAACTTAGCGGATCAGGCGGCTTCCCTGGAGAACATGGACTGGTGACGTTTCGGGTCATGACACTTCCTCAGACTCTGCTCCAGAATTTTGTGTCTTTCCTGAGAGTCTGAACAAGGGTCCAGACCCGAAACATCACCTATCCATGTTTTCCAAAGATGCTGCCTGACACGCTCTTTTAAACCCCTGTTCCACCATGCGAGTTCACCCAAGAGCTCTCCCGAGTTAAAACAAAAAAAATCAAACTCGTGGTAAGTACGTAGGACCTCGTGGATGTCCTGTAGCGGCTCGTAATGCGAATGGCAGGTACTCGGGGAAACTCTTGGACATTTTTCACAATGTTGAAAAAACTTCACGAGTTACCACGTTTCCAGAGTACCTGCCGTTAGTATTACGAGCCGCTACGGGACATCCACGAGGTCCTACGTACCCGCTACGTACAAACTATGAGTTTGATTATATTTTTTTAAGCTCAGGAGAGGTCTTGGGTGAACTCGCACAGTGGGACGGGCTTTACTCTAGCACTTTGTGTCTTTTTCACAAATTGCACCTCTCAGCTTTTGAAACGACTATTCAAAAATCAATAGTTTTTAAAAAAAAACTCTTAATATGAGGTAGAAACAAAGAACTGCAGATGCTGGTTTATACCAAAGATAGACGCAGAGTGCTGGAGTAACTCAGCGGGTCGGGAAGCATCTCTGGAGAAAAAGGATAGGTGATGTTTCAGGTCGGGGCTCTTTTTCTAGCAATATTACACCATTTTGAGATTTTAAAAATCAAGTCTGCAATTTATCCCTTTGTGTATAGGAAGGCATTCTTACCTTGGTGGATTGCATTCGCGAATTGATATTTTCTAACAGTAAAATTGAAATGAATCTATTTACCTTGTTGCAGAATTTATTCTCATTGTTGGGACATTATTTCTAATATGTTACGATGGGAACGAAGACCAGGGCCACTTAGTTTTTAATTGGTCTCGCTTTGCAAGATAACGAGCTAGGCAGAAATAAGGAATATCCTCCATTGTTTCAATGGTTTCTTCACTATCACATGTACAAAGATTGTGTCATGCTGGTTATGCATGCTGCCCAGGTAATTGTACGAGATACGCGTACAACAGATCATCTTCTGGAACAGCATGCAGAGAGATGCCACATTCTGGTGCCATCTTACTATGTCCAAGTTTCTGAAAGGCCCATTCTTGGCACAAGGCAAAGGCTAGGCACGGGGATGTTGCCAGGACTAGAGGGTGTGAGCTGTAGGGAGAGGTTGAGTAGGCTGGGTCTCTATTCCTTGAAGCACAGGAGGATAAGGGGTGATCTTATGGAGGTGTTCAAGATCGTGAGAGGAATAGATTGGGTAGATGCACAGAGTATCTTGCCCAGAGTAATGGAATCGAGGACATAGGTTCAAGGTGAAGGGCAAAAGATTTAATAGGAATCTGAGGGGTAACTTTTTCACACAAATCGGTGAAGGATGTATGGAACAAGCTGCCAGAGGAGGTAGTTGTGGATGGGACTATCGCGATGTTTAAGAAACAGTTAGGCGGGTACATGGATAGGATGAGTTTGGAGGGATATGGACCAAGCATGGGCAGGTGGGACTAGTGTAGCTGGGACATTGTTGGCCAGGTGTGGGCGAGCTGGGCCGAAGGGCGTGTTTTCGCTCTGTATCACTCTATCACTCTGAGGCGATCTCAGCAGCCTTGGTCTAATCGAGCCGCAGGCGGCCTGAATAAATGTGGATGCCAACAGTTGGTTGCATGTATCAGTATCTTCAGATTTTGTATAAATAATAATGAAGTGACGGGAAGAAAATGAGCAACCATCCACAAACCAGGTCTCCTCATTGTGGACGCCTGATCTTCTTTGTACAACTTGCCCACGGTTTAGGGTTATTATCAAAGGCTCAAGCCCCCTCCCCCATAACAGTGGTCTTCTGGCTGGTTGTAAGAGTTAGACAATAGACAATAGGTGCAGGAGTAGGCCATTTGGCCCTTCGAGCCAGCACCGCCATTCAATGTGATCATGACTGATCATCCCCAATCAGTACCCCGTTCCTGCCTTCTCCCCATATCCCCTGACTCCGCTGTTTTTAAGAGCCCTATCTAGCTCTCTCTTGAAAGCCAAGTTGATCTATTGAAGTAGTTTGTTCCTGAGGTCCATGGAGATAACAATTTTTGTCATGGAAAACACAACTGTTATAATTGGGTATATTCAGAGATTTAATGTTATAGATGATGAAAAATGTCAAAGGTTAATAACTGCAGTGGCAGTGACACGTGTGAGTTACTGTTCCAGAGTTGAACCTTGTTCCCACAGCAGGAAGACGAGACTTCACGGCTTGTAATATGCAATTTTATCTGTCTGAGGTATTAAATTACTTTCCGTTAGGACAATTCCTTTAATCGGTCTCTTTGATTTTATGATTAAATCCGCAAACTTCCCTGTGGTTTCTATTCTTGAAATAAAAATGGGTTTTAATTTATAGGGGTGGGAAGCGTCTCGGTGAGTTGGGCGTTGGAAATTGGGCACCAGCCAGGACTTTGCCCGTCTTTAAAACCGATGCATTTGGATTTTGGCAGCCCAACTTTCATCGGCTTAAAAGACCAACAACGTCCTCGTAATGACAGGGCGGCACGGTGGCGCAGCGGTGGAGTTGCTACCTCACAGCGTCGGAGACCTGGGTTTGATCCTGCCACGGGTGCTGTCTGCGCGGAGTTCGTACGCTCTCCCCGTGACCGCGTGGGTTTTCTCTGGGTGCATCAGCGACCCACACCACCGTGGCCACACGCTCATTTCACCCCTGCCATCAGGAAGAAGGTATTGGAGCCTGAAAACTGTAACGCCCAGGTTCAGGAACAGCTTCTTCCCTACAGCTATCAGGCTCCAACTTCCAAATAAGCTCTGAATTACTTAGACGTGTGTGTGTGTGCATATATACCTTTCCATTTATTATGTTGTTTTCAGAGTACTACGCTTACATGTTCTGTTGTGCTGCTGCAAGTAAGAATGTCATTGTGTAGGAAGGAAGTACAGACGCTGGTTTAAACCGAAGATAGACACAAAAAGCTGGAGTAACTCAGCGGGACAGGCAGCATCTCTGGAGGAAAGAGATGGGTGACGTTTCGGGTCGAGACCCTTCACTGGTCAAGAATTTCCTTATTCTGTTTGGGAGATATGACAATAAAACTGCTTGACTATTGAGTTTCCCAAGTGTGTCCCAAGCCGCTGAGAGGGTGCTCCTGACGCCGGAGGCTTCAATAGGCCCGACTATGGGTGAACTGGGGATGGGACTGGAGTGGGAACCATTGTGGGGGGATGGTTTTATGTCTACTGTTAAATCCTATGATGTTGCGTCTTATCTTTATCTGTGTGCTGCATGACAAATCAAATTTCTCTACACCAATTGGTGTACGTGACAATGAATGTCCTTTGTCCGTTGAGTTTGTGCACTCTACCAGTGACCACGTGGGTTTTCTCTGGGTGCTCCGATTTCCTCCCACACTCCAAAGACGTGCAGGTTTGTAGGTTAACTGGCTTCTGTAAATTGTAAATGTGTGTAGGATAGTGCAAGACTAGAGGGTGAATGCTGGTCGGCGTGGAATCGGCGGGCCAAAGAACATGTTTCCGCGCTGTCTCTAAACTCTTAAGTAAAGTTTTTTTTTTTTTTAAACTGCCAATGAAAGTTGCTGTCTTGTGAAGCGAGCTGACGGGCGTACAGCAATCCAATCGGACCTCCCCCAATATAGCCACAGCCACCCCCTCCTCTAGTCCGCAGCATCCGATCCTTTGCCAAGATGATTAGCGGCCAAATTATACTACAAGGTTTGTTCTGTGCTCTCGCTAATTTCTCAGGAAGCCTGAAAATCTGTCGTGGGACCCTGGGTGAGATGGAGCAGCTCGAGTCGCTGGTTTGTTTGGATCCCGTGAATGCTGTAAACTGTTGTCTAACACGCCACCTCAGCTGCTGGAGGCCGCGCAGTTGCCAAGTCGCTGGGAGAGCGCTTTTCGTTTTTGTAGCGGCACTCTGCTCTGGATTCCACAATTGCTATTCAAAAATCAATAGATTTTAATGTTAAAAAATATATAATTCTCTTAATATGAAGTCGAAATAAAGAACTGCATATGCTGATTTATACCAAAGATTTCATGTTGAAGACCTCCTTCGGGAAAATTGGACACCGAATAGTGTTGAGGACTATCTATGACTACCTCGGAATAACATGCTGACCTACTTCGACTAAACCTACGATTTTTTTCCATGGCGACCTTTTTTAACTCGCGGGCATTTTTCAGCATGTTGAAAAATACGCCGCTACCCAGCTGAGGTCTCGAGTACTCGGGGACCACTCTCGAGCATGAAGGAGAGTTACAAAGACCTCCTAGGACCGCGTGTCGACCATGCTACGAGTATGAGTCGAGGGCAAACTCTTCTAAACTCGCCAATTAGGTTGCCGCAGTGGGACAGCCCCTTAACTTCTTTGGGTCAGGCAGTATCTCTGGAGAAAATGGATGGGTGACATTTCAGGTCAGGATCCTCTTTCAGGCTAGTGTGAAGAAGGGTTCCGACCCAAAACGTCACTTATCCTTTTTCTCCAGAGATGCTGTCTGATCTGCTGACTTACTCCAGCATTTTGTGTCTATCTTCCCTTCATGTATTTTTCTTTTAGGAACTTTCCATGTCCTTAAAGCTGTATTGTTATCCTTAGCCAAGCCTTTGAGTTTTTAAGTGGTTGTAGAATTATGTGGTGTCACTTTTTAAAATACAGCTAAAAGTAGCAACATTTTATTTCATTTAGAAATACTATTACTGGGCATGGAAGTAAAGAAAGCCTGACTTGTAAAAGTGGTGAAATAAAAATAGTAATGTTAACAAACCTTCAAGGGTTGTGTATATTTTCAATATTTCTCTTTTTTTTTTGCAAATATTGTTTTTCACCTAGTCTGGTGCACAAGCAATTGCCAAACTCACTGGTTTAACAAAATGGCACAGTGGTAGAGTGGCTGCCTTGCAGCGCCACTGACCCGGGTTCAATCCTGACTGTGGGTGCTGTCTGTATACACGTTCTCCCCGTGACAGCGTGAGTTTTCTCCGGGTGCTCCTGCTACCTCCCACATCCCGAAGAGGTACAGGCTTGTAGGTTAAAATTGCAAACTGTCCCTATTGTGTAGGATAGTGCAAGTATACAGTGCCAAGTGTACACTGGTCGGCCCAGACTCGGTGGGCTGAAGGGCCTGTTTCTGCGCTGTAGCTCTAAATTAAACTAACCAACAGGCCCCAGACGATGATGAATTATTCATTACGTTTGCAAATGCTTTGTCACGCTGCTTCTTTTAAATTAGATTCTCATGTCCATTGTGCTGATGAGGAGACCAGGCCAATACAAACAGGAGTTGCTTTCAAGTCTACATTTTATTTCTGTCTGATATTAAAATAATAAATGAAAGCAAGTTGCAGATGATGCGTGGATCTATGAGGAGATGGCTCATGCACACTTGAAGAGCTTTTATATAGAGCTACAAGGACGGGAGTTTTGCAAATCTTAGGCCTGGATTCTAGTTTATAATTGTTTAGAAAGAGTGAATGGAAGCTGGGGGAACACCAGAATGAAAAGCAAGGGGAAAGTTTGCCAAGAAGCTGAACAATGATTGAGAAACTGGTGTTTGTGGGGCAGAATAGGAAATGCTTTGAAATAAAAGTTAATTGTAAACTAATTCTGTGTCAAAATTTTCCACCATGCCACATTATTCACAGATTAGCTGCTTTTACGTAGTGCTAAGATCCTTCTCTGTGTGTTCTGCAGCTGGCTGCAACCTTAAAGTGAACTTGCTCAAATTCACTCCAGTTGGCAGGCAGGTTGACAAGTCCGTCGGCCAGTTGCCTCGGGTCAACCGGAGGTTTGCTTTCGGGCTGCCTGCAGATGCAAGAGGAAAAAGGACCGTACACCGCATTAATGTCAGACGTTAGTCCCGATCACAACATCGACAGAAGTTTCAATTTCAATAGTTCTCTATAGAGAGATGTAATGCTGAGTGTGTGGGAAGGAACTGCAGATGCTGGTTTACACCAAAGATAGACACAAAAAGCTGGAGTAACTCAGTGGGACAGGCAGCATCTCTGGAGGGAAGGAATGGGTGACGCTTCGGGTCGAGACCCTTCTTCAGACTCAGACTCAGTCTCGGGGCCGCCAACATTGGGTGAGAGATGGGAGTGAGAAGTTGTGAGAGACCAAGCCCGAGGGAGTGTAGCGACTGGGGGGGGGGGGGGAGGGTGTGGGAGGGAGTGTGTGTGTCCCCTCATTGGTACGGAGCTTTTGCATTTTTCAGCTTGACATTGTGCAATCTGGTGCATACTGTAGCGAGTCTTTTAACTTAAACTTGAATGCAATATTTATGCTTTAAAATGGATTAGCTATGAATAAGGTTTGGGTAAGTTACATTCCTAACCACAGTAGAGCCAGGCTCTGATCAACAGGTGCAGCACATGAATGATCTTAGTATATTCATGTATGGAAATCAGATTATAATCACGCACTTGGCCCATGTTGACCAACCTGGGTCTCACTGCACACCTGGTACTACTCTTGACCCTGACTCTAGTTGCATACCTTCTCTCACTCCTGACCATGAGTCCAGCCCTACACCTGGCCCCCTATTCTACCCTGATCATAGCTGCTTACCTGCTTAGGTTCCCAGTGCTGAACACTCCCATTGTCCCAGCTTTGACTGCACACCTAGTACTATTCCAGACCTTGACTCTGGATCCACACTTGGCCTTGCTCCTAGCCCCTCTGCACTAACAATATATCTGGCCCACACATAAAGCCCCATATCTGACCCCCTGGACTTAACCTATTACGTTCAAGTCCACAGGTGCTTATCTAATGCAGTAATCCTTTATGGGACACTTCACAGACCAAATATTGTATAACAAAATTTGCTACATCCATTGGCTTCCTTGTTATCTAACATGCTAGTTACTTTGTCAAAGAAGTCAACAATTGGTTGAACACAACTTCTCATCCATAAAATTATACTCACTCAACTGTATAAGTATTCTGTTACCATTTCCTTCATTTTCCTAACAAACTGTCCTGAAGTTATTTTCACCCCCAATATTTTCAGTATTTTGCGGTCTTCCTCTCAGCTGGGACTTTTCTGAAATGCAAAGTCCAATAACTATATATTAAAGCAATAATATTCTACTAAATGTGATCTTGAGAGTACATAATATTTTCTGTGGTATTCATAACACAGCAATGGTAAAATCTTTGTTTTGATTGCACCTATCAACATGAATACATTATTATATTACAGTTAATATGTACCGAGGGCACATTTTTGTTCCAATGCTCCCCATTCCCAAATACTTTTACATTGAAGTGTTTGAAATCCAAGTGAAGTTTAAATGGCATCAGAAAAATAAAACCTCCGGAATGGATGATATGCATTAAATGGTTGGTTGGAGTCAGTATCAGCACAATTACTATATTAAACTAGAAATAGTCAGTGAGGTAAATAAACATAATTGTTGAGTGGCAAATTACAATAGGGCTACCTTCCCAATATTTAACTGAAGGAAATAATGGATTATCGGGGCTGTATGCTGTAACAGACAGCCATACACCTTGCATGTCATTTCAATATTATACTTATCCCATCCCCCTGGATATTCCAGATTAATAAATTAAGATTTTGTCAACTAATTACAAATCAGGCTAATTACAAATAAATAACTTTAGGCAACTCCGAAATACGAAGCGCTGAGCATTGGGATCCACACATCACGGACAACTGGCTTCAGATCCCCGCTCACATCTGGCAGTGCTCTCCGTCTGAACCAGTGGCCGCGGAGCGTTTTTGAAAGTGGGGGTGTGGGGGGGGGGGCTGAGTGATCACTGATCTCTGGCCTTGGGGGTACTCGCCATGTTCCGGTGGGACATGTTGGTCAGCGTGGTGTTGGGCGAGGGCCTGTTTCCACGCTGTATGACCCCATGACTATGTATTAGGACTAACCCTTTTTTACTGCAATCACATAAGAACGATCTGACCATGTTTGTTAAGCCTGAGAATTAATATTGCCTGCTGTTGTACTAACACACCATAACACAATGTACGGGTATTATTCCACAAGCTACTATATAGCTAGGCAACAGCAAATGCTGGCAGGATATTTGCTACACTAGCTGACTGTTTGTTGATACTGGCCGGGATCCAGACCAGAACTAGGGATTGAGCGCCTGGCTCTACCAGCGAGGGGTTCCTTTTATTAACATCTCAAGCTGAGAGGGCTAACCATTGCCGCTGTTTACTTCGAAGACTTTATTCCCCGATTAGACTGTGTGACCGGGTTTGTCCAGGGATAAAGCTGGCCGACTGAGAGCCGCTTCCAAGAACTCAGCTGATGATTGAACGTGGAAGTGCAGCGGAGACGTGGCTAATAGAAATCTCCAGAAGACGGTCTCTCTAAAGGGAGCGCTGCATTCATTTACTGCACAGTCTTTCGGGCTATTAACATAAAATCGTTAACTCGTAAGAGTGTGTTTTCACTCACAACGTCCCACTGTGGCAGTCAAAGAATTAATTACACCGAGCAAGGAGGCCGAGTTCTTCTGAAGTTTGGCTGTTAATGGAGTGTTTTCCTACTGAGTCGATGCTGGTGCTTGTTGGAGTTTTGTCTATAAACCCACAGGTCACTGATTTCCATTTGCCACCATGGTGTTAAAACTAGATGTCATAGAATTTCTCGTGAGACAAATTTGTCATGACTTGCTCGGACCGAATACCTTTTGTTTAGCTTGAGTTGTTCCACAATGCTACTTATGATCTTTGGAGGAAAAGTAATACCATCTCCCGCTTTACAATACATGTTGTCAAACTCCATGAACAAAAACAGATTCCACGCAGATGTATCGATCTCGTGGTGTCGGCTTAATTAGATCAACCTTTGGATTTGCTTCCTCTCCTCTTCTAGCCGAAGATGGATGTGCACCAGACTGCATCAAATTCAATCCATCTGATCTTGTTCCGTGGGGGAGTGAAGACTAACAAGTGATTTGAAGAAGGGCCTGTCTGATGTTAAATCACTGGGTAATAACCTGGAACGTATTTCCTCCAGATTGGGGGAACAAAAAGGAGTAGCTTTTGTCACACACTGAGCTATTTTAAGGGAAAACTCAAAAGTCCTGAAGGTGTAGATGCTGCCAGACCCGCTCAGTTCCTCCAGTGTTATGTATTTTGCTCAAGATTCCAGCATTTGTAGTCCCTTGTTTAGTTTAGAGAATCATTGTGGAAACAGGCCCTTCGGCCCACCGAGTCCATACCATCCAGCGAATACCCGTACACTAGTTCATAAAGAATAGTAGGATTAGGCCATTCGCCCATCGAGTCCACTCCGCTATTCAATCATGGCTGATCTATCTCTCCCTCCTAACCCAGGAGGAGAATCGTACACACCAGGGACAATTTATAGAAGCCAATTAGCCTACAGGGTTGCCGGTCTTGGGAATGGTCGGCTGCAGGAGGCGACCCCGGGACACGTTGTTTCGCAACTTGATCTGGTCGAAGGCGATGGAGGAAGGCCCCGCAGGAGCCTGGGGCTTTCCTGCATCGGGAACCGCTCCAGTTGATCGAACGTGCGGGGGGACCAGATGCCGGAGGGTGGAAACGGCGCCAAACGTGGCGGTGTGCGCATGTGTAAATATGCAACACTGTCCTGTTGCACATGTATGTGAGAGAGACAGCTGCATTGAATCTATGTGAAATGGTCCAAGGTCTTGGGTAATGCTCCAGACTTCTTTCACAAGTCTATTTTGCTGTGGTCTCAGCAATATTTGCAGCTGTGAGTGGAAAGTCGTCATCCACTGAGGTAAAAATAGTAATACAATGGGATTGTAGATTGTAGATGATGGTTTATACCACAGATAGACACAAGATCCTGGAGCTGTGGGGAAATTGGGCCGAAGGGCCTGGATCTTGCTTTGGATTTATATCTAGCTTAGTTTGGAGATACAGCACGGAAACAGGCCCTTCTGCCCACCGATTCCATGCCGACCAGCGATCCCTGTTACAATAGTACAAACTACACAGTGGGGACAATTTACAATTTTTACCGAAGCCAAATAGCCTACAAACCTGTACATCTTTGGCTTGTGGGAGGAAACCGGAGCACCCAGGAAAAACCCACGCAGGTCACAGGGGGAATGTACAAACTCTCGACAAAGTTCCCGAGGTCAAGATCGAACCCGGGTCTCTCGCGCTGTAAGGCAGCAACTCTGCCACTACGCCACTGTGTCAAGTGTGTTGAAGGTTACAGGGGGAAGGCAGGAGAATGGGGTTCAGAGGGAAATAGAGATCAGCTGCGATTGAACGGCGGAGCAGACTCGATGGGCTGAATGGTCTAATTCTGCTCTTAGGTTGTACTCCCATGCGGTCAAAGGGAGAACGTACAAACTCCGTAGAGACAGCACCCGTAGGCGGGATCGAACCTGGCTCTGTAAAGCAGTAACTCTACCCCCGCTCCACCCTGCTACCCGCTGTGATTTTGTGCCACAGCTCATTCAACTTTCTTCTGACATATTGAACACTTTGCTTCCTTCAAGGCATGGGCTTCAAGTGAAGAGGAGCGCTGGAGCTGTAATCAGACAATAGACAACGGGTGCAGGATTCGGCCCTTCGAGCCAGCACCGCCATTCAATGTGATCATGTCTGATCATCCCCAATCAGTACCCCGTTCCTGCCTGCTCCCCATATCCCCTGACTCCGTTATCCTTAAGAGCCCTATCTAGCTCTCTCTTGAAAGTATCCAGAGAACCAGCCTCCACCACCCTCTGAGGCAGAGAATTCCACAGACTCACCACTCTCTGTGAGAAAAAGTGTTTCCTCGTCTCCATTCTAAATGACTTATCCCTTATTCTTAAACTGTGGCCTCTGGCTCTGGACTCCCCCAACATCGGGAACATGTTTCCTGCCTCTAGCGTGTCCAAGCCCTTAACATTCTTATATGTTTCAATGAGATACCCGCTCATCCTTCTAAACTCCAGAGTATACAAGCCCAGCCGCTCCATTCTCTCAGCATATGACAGTCCCGCCATCCTGGGAATTAACCTTGTAAACCCTCGCTGCACTCCCTCAATAGCAAGAATGCCGTTCCTCAAATTAGGGGACCAAAACTGCACACAATACTCCAGGTTTCAGGATTCCAGTCACTTGCAGTCTGGCAGTTGCTAACCTTTGGTCAGGTACAGAGGAGTCGCTGCTCATGTGGGATACCATCAGATTGATGCCTGGCAATGAACAAAGTGGCACTCTTCACTGTCATCTCTATCCAGGTTGCAATGGTGAACGCGAGGTCAGAAAAACAAAACTCTCTCGGTCTGACAATTTAGACTGAATCTGTTTGTGATTTACGCCACACACCAAACTGTCCCTGGGCTCTTGGTTTAAGAATTCACCCAAGTTGTTGAGTCTGGATAAATCTTTCAACACAACAATATAGTCACCGGCTGTTTCTCCCTGCCTTTGATTTCTCATGCTGAGCTTGTAACACTCTGGTCTTCTGAGTCGCTGTGGATTGATATAATCCTCTGATTTCTGTGAAAGTAATATCATTGGCTTTCTTTGGGCATACAAAGTGTCTCAGAGCCATTCTTTGATGAAGAATACCTCTCGTACTCTTTTGTAGCATTATTCATTGCCTTTACATTTTCAACATGATCCTCGACTTTGAAAATATTATTAGCCATAAGCAATAATTCCATTCTTTCCACGTATGCATCGTTCAATTGCACAGTCCCAGGCTGCCTGGAGGCCCAGTCTATATTCCAGCCACAGTGGTGTCCCGTCTCCTGCGCAAACAGTAAATGCAGCTCAACTCAAGAGAACACAAGAAAATGGGACATGGACATGACGAGGCCCTTGTGTGTCCTTGCGCCTGCTCCACGATTCAATAAAACCTACCTCAATGCTACTTTCCAGAACTATTCTTTGATTGCCTTAATGTTCAGAAATATATTAATCCCTGTTTTGAAAGAACTCTGCAACTAAGCTATTAAACACTACTCCCTCCAAATAAGCTCTGAACTGCTTAACGTTGGGGGCATTGGTTTTATCTCTTTGCACTATTATTGTTGATTTGTCCGTGTATGTATGTGTGTGTATACTTTTGATTTATTATATTGTTTATAGGGTACTATGTCTACTTACTCTGTTGTACTGCTGCAAGTAAGAATTTCTTTGTTCAGTTTTGGACATATGACAACAATCTTGACTTTTGAGCTTCTGGAGGAGAGAATTCCAGACATTCACCACTCTCTGGGTGAAGATATTTCTTATCTCAATCCTCAAACTTCGCCCCAGTCCTAGACTGCTCAGTCGGGGTAAAGTACCTTCTTGCATCAAGCCTGTTAATCCCGTTAAGAATTGTGTACGTTTCGTTGAGATCTCTCCTCTTCCTTCTCATCTCTGAAGAATACAATCCCTCTCTGCTCAGACTCTCCCCATATAACAGTACACCACTCCTGGCACCATTCTATTGAAGATGGACACAGTGCTGGAGTAACTCAGCGGGTCAGGCCGCATCACAGGAGGAAAAGGATGGGTCCCGATCCGAAACTTCATCCATCCTTTTTCTCTAGAGGTGCTGCCTGGCCCATTGAGTTAATCCAGCGCTTTGTGTCTATCTTTGATATCGACCCGCATGTGCAGTTCCTTTCTACGCAACTTACAAATCTGCAGGAGGAGACCGGAGCACCTGGAGAAAACCCACATGGTCACTGGGGGGATGTACAAACTCCGTCCCACCAGCACCCCTGGTCAGGATGGAACCCTGGTCTCTACGCTGTGAGGCAGCAACTCTACCACTGCACCACTGTGCTGTGCCTAATGCCTGTGTTGCTATGTGATCTTGCATGGGAGATTGTGATATTTAAATGACAGTATTGATCTTAAATTGCCCCAACAGTGACGTGAGACAAAAGTGCTCTCAGCCACCCTGCACTGTGATTATTCCACCAAAATAAGTCTGACCAGATGCTGGTGAAATTCAAATGTAAATATCAGCATTTGCATTCAAAGCCACTCCACGTGAGACACCATTTATGCCAAGCACATTTTAAGTTATTTCCATTCCAGCTTTGGTACAAAGCAAAGACTAACAACTGCATCAATAGAATGTATCACCAGGTCAAGCTTTAAAGGTAGAATAATGCCTCAAGAGTGAGCTGGCTGCTTATAATTCATACATGCCTGGCATTGTTACAGTTTAAGATACAATAGGCTCATTTGACGCCCAGGAATACTGGAAACAAATCAAAGGATTTGATGAATCCCATTTCAAAAAGAGATTACTTTGTTACCTCTATAAAGAAGAAAGATCATTATCTGCTCGAGTATTTGAACCCAGACCAAATGATTTGTTTAGTTTGGAAATACAGCGTGGAAACAGGCCCTTTTGTCCACCGAATCTGTGCCAAACCTGTACGCTAACACCATCCTACACACACTAGGGACAATTTACAATCCTTACCGAAGCCAGTGAACCTACAAACCTGTCCGTCTTTGGAGTGTGGGAGGAAACCGGAGCACCTGGGGAAAGCCCACGCGGTCACAGCGAGAACGTGTAATCTCCGTACAGACAGCGCCCAGAGTCGGGATTGAACCCGAGTCTCTGGCGCTGTAAGGAGGCAACTCTACCGCTGTGCCCCTGTGCCGCCCGGTGGAAATACTGACCGGTGATTTTTCCCTCGAGATTAAAAGATGTGACACGTCTAGTTTGTATGAACATTCGCAATGCCCAAAGATCTTGGGGGAAAGAAAGCTCATTAAGAAGAAAAAGAGAACAGGAGAGGAAATGAGCCATGCAGTGGGTTCATAATGCTGTAGAGAGTGCTAACTGAGGAAAAATGCTTTCTGTCCTGGGTCTTTCTTCATATAAAGGGTGCAGACAAAGCTGATAGAATAAAATATCCCCTTATTGTTCAGTTTTTATCAATTGCATTTCAAAATATGATTTTCCAGCAACTGGTGGTCTGGTCCCCCTCTTTTAATCCGGACAAAATTCACCCCCCTCTCCCAAATTCCCCCCAAAAATATGGCGCCTAGGCCGGGTGAGGCGGCTGATCTCAACCTCATTGGGACTTCCGGGCCGATCGGCGGCCAAATTTGCCGCCTGCGGCCAGGGCTTTGGAACTCCAGCCTGGACTGAGCCAGCCAATCCGTTCCCATTGCCAACTTCCACGGCTGACTTTTGTAAGCCAGTATCTCGGCCCTCCCCCCCAAGGCCATGACCTCTGTTAGACCGGCAAAACGGGTAATATGGCAAAGCCACTAGAACCGACGGTGCTGGAAAATCGTTGGTGGGCCTGCACTATCAATTTTCCTGGACCAATTCAGTTGCCTGTGTAATGTTTTACAGAGCAACATGTCATGTTGCTGGGTATTCTCCAGCTTTAAGAGGGCAGCACAACAGTGCCTGAGGTGATGCATGTTTGAACATCAGAGTGCATCGGGCACTTGACGAGCTCATGCGCACTTTAGCAAATTACTCATAATTGGACCACCTCAGGCAGAGCTAACATAGGTGAAAATGGGTAGACTTGCTACGTGCAGGTGAGCTTATTGCCATGCTGAGACTGAATGGAAAGGAAGTTCCACTTGTCTTTGGCACGTTGCTGCCGTGAGGTTGGTGAAATTAAACCTGAGCGGGGTAACAAGGCGAGCAATAGGAGATCAACTCGCCTTAATACCTTTCAGCCTGCTTTTCCGTCCAGTGAAATCAAACATCGGGCAGAGATGTCGCACAGCAGATCTTCCATTGGCTCCACTATCACAGTGGAACGTAATCGCCTGGTTGTGTCCTCTAGCGTTTTCCTGATCTGTTCACCTCTTCACATCCCCGCCGTGAATGGTTTGTGATTGCAGCCTCCGCTGCCCCGTCTCCAGGTTATCCATTATCTAAGGACCTGTTTGTTCGCTGTTGGCTGTCTCTTTTCATCAGCAACTGCTGACGACAGGGGTCAAAACCGAGCGCAGTCCCGTCCACCGAGCAGCCGGAACTTTCAAAATCCCACTCTTCCAATTGGGAAAGAGATAAACAATTCAATGCCGTATTGTTATTAAATTGTTACAGAGCTAACCAGCGTGCCCGAGTCTGAAGGGCCTCGATCCGAAACCTCACCTTTTCCTATCCTTATCCAGAGATGCTGCCTGAACCGCTGAGTTACTCCAGCATTTTGTGTCCACCTGCCTTGAATTAGCGGAGGGTCACAACAGCCCCTCATCTCATAGCAACGTCATAGCCGCCACTAAAGGAGAAGATGGGCTTCACTCACGAGCCCCAAACGTTTTCATTCATTCATCGAATGTGGATGTTGCAGGCAAATCCAGCTTTTTAACCTGTTTGTTTTGAAAACAAAAGACACAAACAACTGTAGGAACTCAGCGGGTCAGGCAGCATTCCTGCAGAATGTGGATGGGTGACTTTTCAAGTCGGGACCCATCTTCAGACCCTTTTGAAGAAGGTTCCTGACTCGAAACGTCACCTGTCCATGTTGTTCAGGATTGCTGCCTGACCTGCTGAGTTACTCCGGCACTTTATGTCTTTTTCTTGTAAACCTGCACCTGCAGTTCCTTGCTTCTACATGATTGCCCTTGATCTAAGCAGACTGCTGGGTCATCTCAGTGGGCAGCTGAGTATTAGTCACAATGCTTTTTGGATGGTGCCACAATACAGAATGTAGCTCGTTTTTTCTTCCGGCCAGTAGTAAATCAGGAGTGCTTTCATAAAAATCTCACTCTTTTATTGTTTCGATAC
This sequence comes from Okamejei kenojei, assembly GCA_035221665.1. Classification (NCBI taxonomy): domain Eukaryota; kingdom Metazoa; phylum Chordata; class Chondrichthyes; order Rajiformes; family Rajidae; genus Okamejei; species Okamejei kenojei. The sequence continues at coordinate 14,581,077 of CM069155.1, forward strand.
TAAATATTAATATTTTAATTGTAGAATTGTTTATTTTTTAAAAGTTATGTTTAGTTTAGAGATATATATATACCATGGAATATGGTATATCTTCTGCCCACCGAGTGTATGCCGAGCATCCTTCACAATAGTCCTATGTAAGTCATACTTTCTCATGCACTCCCCACAAATTAAGGGCATTTTGTTTGCAAAAAGGTCAATTAACCGACAGTTGTGCATGCCTGTGGGATGTGGGAGGAAATAGGGGCCACCCAAAGTGAACCCATGAGGCCACAGGGAGAACGTGCAGACTCCACACAGACAGCACCCAAGGTCAGCATTGAACCCAGATATCTGGCGTGGTGAGACGGCAATTATACCAGCTGTGCAATTGTGCATTGCCATCGTGGGATTTGATTGCTCGACGGACAACATAATGACTGCTCACTGAACCTCAAGGCCATTGTTACTTTTATCTATTGGTGTAGAACAGACTTCAGCAACTGGTATTCTTGTGCAATGGTGTCTCTCTGCTTTGTCGTATTGTTTAGTTCGTTTTATTGCCAGTATAGCTTGTTCGTAACGTGTGCCACTGAAAAGCTGTTGTTGTATGTTAAATAGTCAGCGGAAAGACAATACACGATTCACCTACCTCACACATGGTGCAGAGAGGATTTACGTGGATGTTGCCAGGACTCGCGGGTCTGAGCTTTCGGGAGAGGTTGAGCAGACTAGGACTCAATTCATTAGAGCGCAGGAGGATGAGGTGTGAACTTATGGAGGTATACAAAATCATGGGAGGAATAGATTGGGTAGACGCACTGAGTCTCTTGCCCAGAATTGGGGAATCGAGAACCAGGGGATATATGTTTAAGGTGATGGGGGAAAGATTTAATAGGAACTAGAGGAGTAACTTTTTCACACAAAGGGTGGTAGGTGTATAGAACAAGCTGTCGGAGGAGGTAGTTGAGGCAGGGACTATCGCAATGTTTAAGAAACATTTAGACAGGCACATGGATAGGACAGGTTTGGGGGGATATGGGCCAAACACAGGCAGGTGGGACCAGTGTAGCTGGGACATGTAGGCCGGTATGGGCAAGTTGGGCTGAAGGGGTTGTCTCCACAGTTTGACTCTATTACTCTATGACTGTTATACTTTCAGTCATCAGGACGGCTGCAATTCATAATAGAATTGGAAGCAAAATTAAATTTACAACTGTGATCAGAGGAAAGAATGAACAAAAATTAATAATTTACTAAAAAGGAACTGCAGATACTGATTTATCTCAAAGATAGACTCAGCGGGTCAGACAGAACCCTGGAGAAAATGGACAGGTGATGCTTGGAGGTCGGGACCTTTCGTCAGACGAAGCAAAAATTAATGTTTTAAGGGTGAGATGTTCGACTTTTCTCAGATTTTGATGTCAAAGAAAAAGGAACAGTCTAAAGGCAATTTGAATTTTAGTTAATGATAAGGAATCTAAATTGGTAAGAGACTAACCAGTTCTTAAGATCTTAAAAAGTTCAGAGGGTGGCACAGAGGGTGGCGTAGCTGGTAGAGCTGCTGCCTCACAGCCAGAGGCCCGGGTTCGATCCTGACCTCGGGTGCTGTCTGCGTGGAGTCTGCACCTTCTCCATATGGCCGCGTGGGTTTTCTCTGGGTGCTCCGATTCCCTCCCACATCCCAAAGTCGTGCGGGTGTGTAAGGTAGTTGGTTTCTGTAAACTGCCGCTGGTGTTTGCCTAAATATGATAATGTGGTGATCAAAGTTTGGCATGGACTGGGTGGGCCGAAGGCCTTGTTTCCAAGCTGTATCTCTAAATTAAAGTAAACAAACCAAACTAAACATAGTAAATAGTTCTTAAGGCAATTTTAATATTTGTTAATGGCAAAGAATGCAAATTGGTACTAAAATGACATAAATTTTAATATTTAATATTTAGTCATAAATCTTGAATATTTGTAAAAGCTAAGCAGTACAAATTAGGAGTGACTAAAAGATATATATATTTTTGTTCATCTTTGCTTACAAATTGGCTGTGGTATCCACTAAAATTGTTAAGAGAAAAGGCATTGCTTAGATCCCAGCTTGCCAGTGTGAACTAAATGTGAAGGGTTAATATTAGCTTTACAATTTTCCTGGAGACATTTTCTTTTCCAATTTTTGACTAATTGAAGATTGCTGAGTTTTAATTGCTGCTCATATGTTCACTATGGCTCTCACTTAACTTTTTTTTCCCAGATGCCAGCCGGGCAACCTAAACAGCTTTTGAAGTTGCCAAATAACAGTTTAGGTGGCCATTTAAGACGGCTTGCATGACGCGTGCGATAATGTGCTCGGATGAAGTGCGTAGTTACCAGTCGGAATTATGCTGAATGAAGCATTCACGTATTAATTCTGCTTCAAATAAAGTCACAAACTAAACATATTCACCAATCAGGACATGATATATGCCACAATGACATGCAGCAAAATTATAATACAGTATCTCAACTCTTTTTACACGTTGCAATGAATGCAATTTCTATTATTTCTTTCCACTTCCAAACACAAATGTGGTTGGATTATTCAGCGTATGATCAACTTGTGTCAATAAATCCTGGACCATGGTAACATATATGCTTAACCATGCACACTACAGATTGATGCAAGCATGTATTCTGTGAACGACCGGAAATTGTCATGACATGGCCATAGATTGTTTAATCTTTATGGATTAAAACAAATAATAACATTGGGAATTAAAACACATTTGATTGCATTCCGTTATCAAATATAGTCAATGTTCACTCTGAAGACATTTCCAACACAATAGGGTCGGGGCTGGGGGGGGGGGGTGAATCAGTGTATGGGGGGGGGGGGGGGGGGGGGGGGAGTTGGGAAGGCAATCGGTGCAGAATGGATGGATTCAGGCAGGTGAATTAGTGTGTGTTGGTTGGAGTAAGTAAAATTGTGAGGGGAGAGCACAGGAGATGTCAGTGGAGGTTGAATGGGGGGATCAGTACGGGATGGACGGGGGAGATCTGTGCAGGATGGACGGGGGGATCACTGCAGAATAAATGGAGGGGGGGGGTCAGTACAGGATGGATCAGGGGACCAGTGTAGGACGGATGGGGGGGTGGGCTCCCAGGGTAAGGGGGGTGGAGGGGCGTACGAGAGAGATAGAGAGAGAGAGAGAGAGAGAGAGAGAGAGAGGAGGTGGGGAGGAAGGCAGGTCAACGCTCCTCGGACAACACCAGCATCATCACCCCACTGCCTTGGCCTTCCCTGTCCACGGCCAAGTGCTGCCGCCAAAGGGGGAGGCAGTCGGGATCTCCTCCCCACCGCCTCCCCTCCTCCGCCAGCCAACAGAACGGTGCGAGGCCGAGTTGGTGCAGGTGCTTCAGACGGCAGAAGGGGGCCTCCCTCCCTCCTCCCGGCCTTGGCATGCGGAAGGGTTTGTTTTGAAAGCGGTTATCGCCGTTGGCGGAGTGGCAAGCGGTGGCCGCTATCAGGGCGGGCGGGGTGTGGGAGGAGGAGGAGGTGGAGCCGCCGCCGCTGCCGCCGCTGCTGTGCGGGTCCCGTCATTCGCTACGACCCGCCGTCACGCCGCACTACAGCCGTCGCCGCCCAGAACCGTCACTTATTCCTCTTCTCCAGAAATGCTGCCTGACCCGCTGAGTTACAACAGTGTTTTGTGTCTTATCTTCGGCATAAACCAGCATCTGCAGTGTCAAGCCGGGCAAAATGACGTGGCTTTTAGGTTGCCCAGCGGGACTTTAGGTGGCCATTGGCACCCGGGCAACCATTAATTTCGAGCCCTGGTTCAGCAGTCTCGACATAACGAAAGAGACTTTGGATTTTAGAGACATACAGCAAAGAAGCAGGCCCATCGGGTCCTTGCCGACCAGCGATCACCCGTGCGCTAACACTATCCTACACGTAAGGGACTTTTTTACAACTTTACCAAAACCAAAGCTGTCTTTGAAGTGTGGGAGGAAACTGGAGCACCCGGAGAAAACCCACGCAGTCACAGGGAGAATGCACAAATTCCGTGCAGACAGCACCCTTGGTCAGGATCGAACTCGGGTCTCTATACCTGTAAGGCAGTAACTACCGCTGCGCCCCAGTGCTGCCGATAGATCTATAATTTCTCAATAGCACATCCCGATCATCCCTTCCCATCTGCCCCCCACGACCTCTCTGACTCTCCACCTTTTATGATGCTCGTACAAATTGAATTTTCTGACACTAGCTAGTAGTCACCTCTGGCTTCAGGCCAGACCTTGTTTGAAAATGCGCTTTGGAACATTTAATCAGTTTAAAGGTGTTGTGTAAATACAAGTTGTAGATTTGACTATTGGCGCAAATGAAAATGCTCCAGTAATTCTATTGTGCTTTTGCTGTTTATGCTGAGGTTATGGGTTTTGCTGTGAATGGGAATGAAAGCAACTGTCTTGTGCAAAATGTGTTGCCTGGAGACAGCCCAGAGAGATTGAAATCTGACTCTCGAGTGAAGGCAGAGGGAAGACACGGGGCAAGTACGCTTTTACATTAATCACACCGAAACAATATGAAAATCATCTCTGAGGGGCTCCATTTTCACACTGACACAGTAACCATTTGAACAGTTTATCTGCCAAGTTCACTCCATGTGTAAGTGCATGTAAGACCACTTTTGTCTGCACTCGGCACCGCAGGCAGCAAACAAAAATTCTCAGATTGCTCTACTTCACATAGATTGTTATATTTCAATCCCCGAGTGTCTCTGTGTTCATATGACCTGCACTTGCGGTCAGACAGCCTGAAAACTTGAAGATCGACATGAAATGCTGGAGTAACTAACTCAGCGGGACAGGCAGCATCTCTGGAGAGAATGAATGGGTGACGTTTCAGGTCGACACCTTTCTTCCTGAAAACTCTTTCCCTTCCCAGCTACAGAGTTGCAGCGATTACATTCCCCTTGATGTTTGAACCAGGCGCTTGGACGGCGATGAGTCATTGGAATGCCATTAGTGAGTTTGCAAGTTATCACCAGGTTTTATATCAGATGTATTTGAATTCTTTAGTTTCCTTGTCAATGTTGTCAAATGACATTAGTTATTCATGAGCAGCAGACTGCAGATGCTCGAGCACTGAAATAAGAAGAGAAGCTGTACATAAGTTCATGTCAGAATTAGGCCATTCGACCCATCGAGTCTACTCTGCCATTCGATCATGGCTGATCTATCTTTCCCTTTCAACCCCATTCTCCTGCCTTCTCCACGTAACTCCTGACGTCCTTACAAATCAAGAATCAATTTCTGGGAACTTATTTAAAAATACCCAATGACTTGGGCATTGGGCGGCATGGTTGCACAGGGGTAGAGTTGCTGCCTTACAACGCCAGAGACCCGGGTTCGACCCTGACTACGGGTGCTGTCTGTACGGAGCTTGTATCTTGACCGTATGGGTTTTCTCCAGGAGCTCCGGTTCCCTCCTACACTCCAAAGACATGCAGGTTTATGGGCTAATCGGCTTGGTTAAATTGTCCCTGGTGTGTGTGGGATAGTGCTAGTATGCGGGGATGGCTGGTCAGCGCAGAGTCGGTGGGCTGAAGGGCCTGTTTACGCGCTGTATCTCTGAGCTAAACTAAAACTGAGACTTGGCCTCCGCAGTCATCTGTGCGAATAAATTCCACAGGTTCACCACCTTCTGACGAAAGTGATTCCTCATCATCTCCTTTCTAATAGTGCGTCCTTTTATTCTGTGAGACTGCTGAAAATTAGTCTCTCTGAAGAAGGAAGGTGATTTTACTTCGATCTTTCCGGAAGTGGCGCCTTGTGGCAGTGGCTACCTGCAGTCCGTCTGGCTTTTTTCCTTTTGTTTGTCTTTGTTGGGAGTATGTTTTTGGTTTTATTTTAGCTGTGTATATGTGGGGGGGGGGGGGGGGGTGGGGGAAACGTTTTAATCTCTTCCCTGAACGGGGGACGCGAATTTACCCTTGTCGTGTCTCCGTTGTCGTTGGGGCCTAACATCGTGGGGCTGGCGGCCTCCAACCGGGATCGGCCTGAGGGTTCCAGCCGTAGAGCCTGCTGACTCACCATCGCGGAGCTGGCCGACTCCGGAGCTGTGGCGGCGACCCGACTTCGGAGTTTCGGAGCTTCGGCCGCAGGCCCTGTGAACGGTGGAGTCGGGAGCTCGCAGGTCCCTGATGGGAGACCGATTTTCGGAGCTCCCGCAACGGCAACATCTCCCGCCCGAATCTAGGGTTTGAATCGGCCCGGAGCAGGGCCTTACATCGCCCGGCGCGGCTTAAACAGTCGCGGGACTTACCATCGCCCGCCGGGGGCTTTAACATCGGGAGCCACAGTTGCCTCGACGTTGCCATTTGGCTGCCTGACCGCGGGAGAAGAACAAAGGACAGGGAAGAGATAAGACTTCTGCCTTCCATCACAGTGAGGAGGTGTTTGGAGATTCACTGTGATGGATGTTCACATGGAATTGTGTTAATTGTGTGTCTTGGTCTTTTTTTGCTGTTATGACTGCAGGAACGAAATTTTGTTCAAAAGTTGCTTATTTGAATGACAATAAAGGGCAATTGAATTGAATTGAATCTTATCTTCAGTTGACACAAGAGACTGCAGATGCTGGATGTGCTGGAGGAACTCAGTGGGTCAGGTGGCATCTATGGAGGGAATGGACAGGAGATGTTTCAGTTCTGGACCCTTCTCCAGTCTGACCCACTGAGTTCCTCTCGTACTTTTTATATTTTGCTCTTTCAACAGAACTGCTTTTATATTTGGACACTGAGAATTCCTTTTTCATTTGAATGTTTAAGTCCGAGTACCATGGACTAAAGGGTTTGTCTGTGCCCAGTTGATGAAATTGAATAAGGGGGCACGGTTGCGCAGAGTGGCACAGTGGCTCAGCAGTAGAGTTTCAGTGCCAGAGTCCCAGGTTCGATCCCAACTACGGGTGCTGTACAGAGTTTTTACTTTCTCCCCGCGACCATGTGTGTTTTCTCCGAGATCTTCCGTTTCCTCCCACACTCCAAAGTCATACAGGTTTGTAGGTTAATTGGCTTTCTATAAATGTAAATTGTCTCTGGTGTGTGCAGGTTAGTGCAAGTGTGCGGGGATCGCTGGTCAGCGCGGTCTTGGTGGGCCGAAGGGCCTGTTTCCGCACTGTATCTCTAAACGAAACTAAACTAAAATGTCCGCAAAGGACACACACACAGTCAGGATTGAGCCAGGTCTCTGGCGGTGGCTCTACTAGACGAGCCACTGTCTGTGGGCTGCTTTGCAACACCCTTGTCACCTCCCACAGCGCAAGCGGCACTGAGTGTGAGGTTGTACTCCGTGAGTTTTTAAAGCAAAAGTTGATAGGTTCTTGATTAGTTAATGTGTTGAATGTTACGGGGAGAAGGCAGGAGAATGGGGTTGAAAGAAGAAAATAGACCAGCCATGATTAAATGGCGGAGTAGACTCGATGAGTTGAAGCCTCTTATTCTAGTTTTTAGTTTTGAAACTGGAGAAGCCAGGGAAAACCAAAGGAGAACGTGCAAACTCTGTATTGACTGTCTGAACTCTCAGTTTGAAGGGTCTCAACCCAAAACGACACCCGTTCCTTTGCTACAGAGATGCTGCCTGACTCGCTGAGTTACTCCACCATTTTGTGTCTGCCTTCCATGTAAACCAGCATCTGCAGTTTCTTCCTGCACAAGTGTATCGATGGTTGGTTTTAAACAGGTACTGGTACCCAGAGTGCAGACACAGAGGGAGAGGGAGAGAGTGAGAGAGCGTGATACCCTGTGGAGAGCCCAGATCAGGCTAATCTGCCAAGCTTCACCTCCAGCTACACCAGACCTGGAAGGCACGAGCTGGTGGTTCTGGAACGGATCCTGCATGCCATTAAAAGGACGATTGATGTCCGTTGTGCCCCACATTCCCCTTTCTCTTTCCCGAGTGGCTCCCAGCTGTGAGGTTTGGGCGACTGGGCAAGTGGCCAAGGAGACGTTTTCCAAAAGGGATGGGCTGCAAATGTGAGGACATCATTTGGCTCCGCTCTCTGCAGCTTCCTGGCAATTGGCAGGAGGAGAGTTGGCAGCGTCCCAGAATGGGTAATTTGTCTGGCTTGTAAATTGGGAGAAGAATGCGTCATAGAGAGAACTAAAGAAAGGCCGAGATAACTGGAATCGTTGGCGGAACTCAGGATCTTTTTATATCTGAATTCACCAGTACGTTCTCTGTCTACTTGTTTACATAATGGCTGGCAGTGAACTTTAGCTGAACTAATCACGCTTATTGTTGGTGGGCAGTAGAGCTTCTGCCTCACTTGGTACTAAAGAGCGGATGAATCTTCTCTACATTGAGGTGCAAACAATCCCGTTTGTTTCAAATTGTGGTTTTTCCCAGGCTGGCTACAGCTCGGAAATACAAGGAACTGCAGATGCAGATGCTTGCAAAAAAAGATACAAAGTTCACGGAACGTTATCAGTTCCCTTCTCAATAGATGCTGACTGACCCCATGTGTGCTTTCAATATTGTTTTCACTTTTAGGCAGCAAGGTGGCACAGCGGTGGAGTTGCTGCCTCACTGCGCCAAAGCGCCCGGGTTCGATCCTGACTATAGATGCTGTCCGTAACGGAGTTTGTACATTTTCCCCGTGACCTGTGTGGGTTTTCTCCGGGTGCTCCGGTTTCCTCCCTCATTCCAAAGACCGGCAGCTTGGGTAGGTTAATTGACGACTGCAAGATGTCACCGGTCTGTAGGATGGAACTGGTGCGTTGGTGATTGTTGGCACGTGCAGACTCGGTGGGCCGAAGGGCCTGTTTCCACGCTGCATCTCAAAACTAAATGAGGACTTGAGTTTTCCAGCAACTACAGGTGTTTGTGTTGATTTTTCAGAGACAATGCTGATGGCGTCAGGCATTTGTAGGCTGCCGGTCACTGTACATGTGAGCGAGCTCCACGCTCTGGGCTCATCTGTTTTAGACCAGATTTTATTGGGAAACATTCATTGCTATCTTGAAGCAGAAGCTTCACTCGCATTGGTATGCTTCTGTCCTTGAATAATCATAGGTCTATACGTTCAATAGAGTCGCAGGCATGATTTTTATGTGTTAAGCAATTGAATGGAAGCGCAAGATCAAGTCAAGAGTGTTTTATTGTCATAGGTCCCAGGTTGAATAATGAAATTCTTACTTGCAGCAGCACAACAGAATATGCAAAAAGACAAAACCAGTGCCTCCAAGTCCTTGCAGTTTTTGGAGGTGGTAGTGTGTAATCGCCTAATGGTGGTCGGGAAGAAGCTGTTCCTGAACCTGGACCGTACAGTTTTCGGGCTCCTATACTTTCTTCCCGATGAGGAGTGAAATGAGTGCGTGGCCAGGGTGGGGTGGGTCTCTGATGACACTGGCTGCCTTTTTGAGGCAGCGACCCCCGTAAGTCCCTTTGATGGTGGGGAGGTCAGAACCGGTGATGGTTCTGTGACGGCAGTGCTGACCACATTATCCACTGATAAACTAGCATTTCTGAGCCTGTGTGGCTCATAATGTAAGATAGATTGAAGTTGTTTTTTTCTTACGTCACCTCTAACCACCTCCAACTCCCACCCCCTCCCACGCTTCACTGTTGGCAACTCTTCAATCCTTTTGTCTCGGACTGTTTTTCATCTCTGGCCTTTGTCCCGGCATTAGCCTGTCTGACTGAGAGTGGAGGCCAATGTGGGATGTGTCATTTTTTTTACCACAGATGGGGCAAAAGGTGCTTGACTTTGTAGGCTGCGGGCACAATGGCATGTGGTGTGTGGAGTAATATTAAGAATATGCATTGAGGGGCTGGGGGAACAGGCTACATTGGACGAGACACGAGGAGTTGCAGATGCTGGAATCCGTCATAAAACAAAGTACTGGAGTATCTCAGCGGGTCAGGCAGCATCTGCGGGAGGAATGGATAGGATAACCTGCAACATCGTCTATCCATTCCCTCCTGGCCTGCTGAGTTACTCCAGCACATTGTGTTTTAGCCAACATTTTGACATTGATAGTGTTGACAGTGTTTCTTTCCATTGTCACTTAGGTCTGGTTACCAAGATGATCAACTGAATCTCAGCAGTTCTACCATATTGTTTTAATATTAAAGAGGCATTTTTAATGTTATTAATATTTGGGGTGGTGCAGCGACAGAGTTGCTGCCTTACAGCGCCAGAGACCCGGGTTCCCGCTTGACGATGGGTGCTGTCTGTACGTTCTCCCTGTGTCCACGAGGGTTTTCTCCAGGTGCTCCGGGTTCCTCCCCCACTCCAAAGACGTACAGGTTTGTAGGTTAATGTAACAACATTGCGGACTGTTCTTAGTGTGTATGATGGCGCTGGATTATGAGATGATCGTTGGTCTGTGCGGACTTGGTGGGCCGAAGGGCCTGTTTCTGCGCTGTACCTCTCGAGTGTAAAAGTGTAAAGCTGCTGCACGTTCGTCTTTTAAAATAGTATATGAGCCACAGCTGGCAAGTTGCGGTGCGAATGTCCAAAAGGAAAGAAATCCAACCTCTCAATCACAAGACTAATGTCGGAAGACAAGCATATTCAATAACCAAGGGTGGCTGTGGTAGGGTTGCTGCCTTACAGCGCTGGAGACCCAGGTTTGATCCTGACTACTGGCGATGACTGTATGGAGTCTGTGCGTTCCCTCTGTGGCCAGCGTGGGTTTTCTCCGGGTGCTCCGGTTTCCTCCCACACTCCAAAGACGTGCAGGTTTGTAGGTTCGTTCTCTTCTGTAAATTGTTCCGAGAGTGTAGGAACGAGTATGTTGAACTAGATTTAACTTGTGAAATTGTCCCTTGTGTGTGTGGGTGAGGGTACAGGGTGATCACTGGTCGGCATGGACTCGGTGGGCCGAAGGGCCTGTTTCCAGGTTGTATCTCTAAAACTAAAATTAGATAAATTAGAGCTTAGTGATTGGGGTGTAATCAGCATTATTTTTTAAATTGTGTTTTGAATGTGTAAATGTAATTAGACTTACCTATTGCCACCTGTGCCAGACATGTTGAAAAGAAACCAAACCCACCGATTTAATACGAATCTGAGGGGTAACTTTTTTCACACAAAGGGCGGAGGGTGTAATGGAACAAGCTGCCTGAGGAGGTAGTTGAGGCGGGGACTATCCCAATGTTTAAGAAACAGACAGGTACATGGATAGGACAGGTTGGAGGGATATGGACAAAACGTGGGCAGGTGGGACTAGTGGAGCTGGGACTTGGCCGGTGTGGGCTAGATGGGCCGAAGGGCCTGTTTCCATGCTGTATGACTCTATGTGTAGTCCATAGGTACAAACACCATGGACGATAGTGATAGGTAGCAAATATGACCAAGATTCAGCAGCATAACAGACATGGATGGAGACACATAGATAATGCTGTGGACTGGCGACACAGCCGGAGGGAGGCCTTTAATGTGGTCTCGATGCCAGGATCACCGCGTAAAAGGCCAGGTTGGGGCCCGGATGGACGGGGGGAAGTCGGGGCCTCGCGGGTAGAAGCCCGGGTCGGGCGAAGTGGGCGATGGAGCTTGCGGCTGGGGTCCGGTTCAGTACCACGAATGCGTGAAATGGGGAAGCGGCATCGGCGAAGCCTCGCGACGCTGGGGCCTCGGCAGCGGTGACGCCTCGCGGCGGCGGCGAAGCCTCATGGGTCGACCCGCAGTCGACGGTCGCTGAGAGCGTGGAGGACCACCGTGAGGGGGAGGGGAAGAACAATGGAGGACCCAGTGTGAGGGGTGACTCATCATGAGGGAGGTGGGGGGGGGGGGGAACAATGGACAATAGGGAGGGAGAGGACAATGGGGACCGGGCGTGGGGGGAACCGCTGTTGGGGGGGGGGGGCGGCGTGCTTTGTAACATTGTCAGCGCTGTAGGCCGCTATTTGTATACATTGTGTATGCAAGCCAAGAATCTCACTGTACCTAGTCACATGTGACAATAAAATATTCATATTCCTTTAATAAACAAAAACAATTCAATAAACTGCCAGAGCTCAGCTGGAAGTAACCAACTTTGATAACTGTAAATGCTACAACTAGCGTTTAAAGTGGTGGTCTCGGAGATTGCAAACAAGAGAGTTCTATTGGTGTGGGCAGTGGCACTTGTTGCCTTGAAGGAACTGATGAGAGCCATGATAAATCCTGGATTGTGCCACGATAAAGCTCACCGGACATTGTTCTTGCAGAAATTGGATATTGGAAATGAGGAACAGTTGACGTGTAATACTTTATGTTTGAAGCATTGTATCTGGGGGAGATGTTGAAGTTGCTGCTCTGATGTAATCTGGGGTCAGAGATCAGCTGCCCTCTGAATAAAGAGCCCGGTTTTCAATTCCATTCAACATTGATGGGAACCATTAGTTGATTGCTGCAATATGTCTAAACGGCTCTCTTCCCCCACTGCATAGTCAGAAAGTTATAATTGTTGACGTATTGCCACAAACGCTGAAGCTCGATAAGGCGCTGGTCAATAGACAATAGACAATAGGTGCAGGAGTAGGCCATTCGGCCCTTCGAGCCAGCACCGACATTCAATGTGATCATGGCTGATCATCCCCAATCAGTACCCCGTTCCTGCCTTCTCCCCATATCCCCTGACTCCGCTATTTTTAAGAGCCCTATCTAGCTCTCTCTTGAAAGTATCCAGAGAACCCACCTCCACCGCCCTCTGAGGCAGAGATTCCACAGACTCACAACTCTCTGTGAGAAAAAGTGTTTCCTCGTCTCCGTTCTAAATGGCTTACTCCTTATTCTTAAACTGTGGCCCCTGGTTCTGGACTCCCCCAACATCGGAAACATGTTTCCTGCCTCAAGTGTGTCCAAGCCCTTAACAATCTTATATGTTTCAATGAGATCTCCTCTCATCCTTCTAAACTCCAGAGTGTACAAGCCCAGCCACTTCATTCTCTCAGCATATGACAGTCCCGCCATCCCGGGAATTAGTCAGACCGCATTTGGAGTATTGTGAGCAATTTTGGGCCCCCTATCCGAAGAAGGATGTGTTGGCTCTGCAGAGGGACCAGAGGAGGTTTATGAGAATGATCCCTGCAATGAGTGGGTTAACATATGATGAGCTTTTGACGGCACTGGGCCTGTACTCGCTGGAGCTTAGAAGGATGAGGGGATATCTCATTGAAATTTACCGAATAATGAAAGGCCTGAATTGAGTGGATGTAGAGAGGATGTTTAAACTAGTGGGAGAGTCTAGGACTGGAGGTCGTAGCCTCAGAATTAGAGGACGTTTGTTTAGGAATGAGATGAGGGAGGGATTTCTCTCGTCAGAGGGTGGTGAATCTATGGAATTCATTGTCGCAGAAGGCTATGGAGGCCAAGTCAATGGCTATTTTTAAGGCAGAGATAGTTAGATTCTTGATTGGTATGGGTGTCAGAGGTTATGGGGAGAAGGCAGGAGAATGGGGTTAGGAGATTGATCAGCCATGATTGGATGGCTGAGTAAACTTGATGGGCCAAATGGCCTAATTCTGCTCTTCTCACTTATAATCTTATGAATTTATGAAAGAAAACCATTTTGTTACCAAAAAATCAATGCTTATACAGGCAGCTCATGTTTAAGTTATGTATTAAAAAAAAAAACTCGTTAGTTCCTTTAATATCAAAGCTTGATTTACGCGCTGGTATTTTTGGAATAACGTGCTCAAATTTACTGCTGACAGTGTAGTCGCGTAGATGTATTATATGCTCGTTTTTTAATTACGCTCCACTTTTCAAGCACGTAACCTCTGTGTAGAATGCAAGGTGTCTCGTGTTCACCTTTTTGCCAATGAAAAGGGAGACGATTCACCAGCTCTCAGAACACAAAGTGCTGGAGCGTCTCAGTGGGACTTGAGTCAGAAGAAGGTCCCGACATGAAATGTCACCTGTCCGTGCCCTCCAGAGATGCCGCCTAACCCGCCGAGTTACTCCAGCACTTTGTGTTCTATGCACGATCCCAGCATCTGCATTTCCTTGTGTCTACACCAGCCCTCAGAGTTGTCCATCAATCCATTCCCCCACTCATTTCTCTCACACATATTGATTAACTCACCCTGATTTCCCCGTCAATCTGTAGCAGTTAAAGGCGGCACTGCTGCTATCTCACAGCGTCAGAGACCCGCTTCAATTGTGACCCCGGTTGCTGTCTGTGTGGAGTTTACATGTTCTCCCTATGACCGTGTGGGTTTCCTCCACGTACTCCAGTTTCCTCCCACATCCCGAAGATGTGTGGGCTTGTAGGTGGATTGCACCCTTGTAAATTGCCTCTGGTGTGTAAGGAGATGATGGGAAAGTGGGATAACTTCGAGCCCGTGTGAACGGGTGATCGATGGTCGGCATGGACTCAGTGGGCCGAAAGGCCTGTTTCCATCCTGCATCTTTAAATTAAACTGAAAGTAACGCAACAACCAGCAGGTCAGTGGGATGTGGGAGGAATCATGAACTCTCGCAGTCGGAGGACGAGCAGACAAACTCCTCACAGACAATGCTATATATTGGCGAGACCAAGTGAAGAGTGGCCGATCATTTTGCTGAACACTTGCGCTCTGTCTGCCTTGGCCTACGCAATCTCCTGGTTGCCAAACATTTCAACTCCCCCTCCCATTCCCACATTGACCTTTCTATCCTGGACATCCTCCATTGTCGGAGAGAGGTCAACATACATTGGAGGAACAGCATCTCATATTTCGCATGGGCAGCTTACAACCCAGCGGTATGAATATTGATTTCTCTAACTTCACGTAACCCTTGCATTCCCTCCCCCAGCCCAGTCATCCTAGTAGTTTCACTGTCGTCCTGCCTAGTTCACTGTTTGTATCATTCGTTAACACCTTTTCCACAGCCAACAATGGACCATTGTGGGCTCCACCTTTCTTTGATCAACCTTGCTGGCTTTGATTTGTTCTTTCCATACTTTTCGTTCATTTGCTCTTTGTACCTTTTCATACCTCTAGTTTCCCTCTCCCCTGACTCTCTGTCTGAAGAAGGGTCTCGACCCGAAACATCACCCATTCCTTTTCTCCAGAGATGCTGCCTGACCCACGGAGTTACTCCAGCATTTTGTGTCTGCATCAGGTTGGGATGGAATCTGTGTGGTTGAGGCCCTGTGTTAGCTGCACTGTTTTCTCTGCCCCTGCTTCACTCTCCACAGATAATAAATTGCAAATGAAACAAACTTTGCATTGCAGTTTTTCATCACTGAAGAAACTGCCTTGGGAATGGTCTTTTGAATTTTATTTTAATAGAGGCCAATGAAATTATTTAGAAAGAAAATATACTGCCTCTTTAAAGGATGTTCTCTAAGGATAACCTAGACAATTGATTTCAGTGGGAAAACTCAACGCGATAAGTTTCCGTGGGTTTCAAAGTCATTTATTTATTTGCTAGCTTGACACTGGCAACAGCAAAAAGTTCAGTGTGTGGGGCTGGTTGACAATGACACTTCAATGGGGAACACAATGTACCAGGAGCCTGCTCTTGAGATATAGCTTCACTTCAGAACGTAGATATCATCTCAGTATTTATCGAGCCCAGTTTGGCACAACATATACAGGTTCACTGAAGAATTGGATGGAGGCATTCGATATTATTGGATAATTTGGCTCTTGTGACTGTGAGCCTTCAGTACTAACTGCTCCCTTTCAGCAACTGTTCCTGTTGCAGATAAAACTGGAAGCTGTACCTTGATATTCTGTCCCTTTTTTTAACTCCTTCCAGGTACTTGAATCGAACACTTCACACCGTGCTGGCATGCTGTTATATGCCAATGGAATAGGCTCATTGTAGGTTACCTTCATTTAACTGTATCAGGACGGGAGGTAAACCAGTTTAGATTTAGGTCGGTACTGCACCTCTCCTTGGTAGATTCCTGCTCATCGCAGCTTTGAGATAAGAGGAACATTTTTGAGCCTCGCTCTTGGAATCCCTTGTTAATTGCTGATTCAATTAAATGGCCGAACGTGAACGTGGTCTGCAGCAGATTACTGAGCAAAGGTGTTAAGGGCCTGTCCCACCAGCATGCGATTGCATGCGTCTAGCGCGACCAAACGTGGTGGCTTGAGGCGTACGGCCTTGCGGGGCCAGTCCCACTTTGATCGGCGGAGGCGTATAGAGTTGTGCGGGGCTGGTCCCGACATCGAGCGGGGCTCCAAAAATCTTGCACTGTCCAAAAATCCCGCGCGCCAATGGCCTGTCGGGCCGCAGGCGCATTGAGGGCGTACGCAGCGTCTTGATGGATGTACGCAGCGTCAGGACGGCCTAGCGCGTGGCGTTACACGATGACTTCACCACCAGGCGTGCCGTTGCGTGATGACGTCACCGCCTGACGCCGTGCTACGTCCAAATTCAGTCAGCCCGCCTCCTGCCCAGCTGATTGGTGAGTATGATGTTGGGACCAGCCCCGCACAACTCCATACGCCTCCGCGGTTCAAATTGGAACTGGCCCCGCGAGGCCGTACGCCTCAAGCGACCACGTCTGGTCACGCTAGACGCATGCAATCGCATGCTGGTGGGACAGGCCCTTTAGAGATCACGTGCGGACGGAACGGCAGATGTTGGAGTAACTAAGCTGATTCAGGCAGCGTCTCTGGACGAAAGGAATTGGTGGCGTTTTCCAGTCGAGACCCTTCTTCAGACTGAAAGATAGAGGTGGGTGCACCTGTTAACGGTCCTGAAATAAAAGGAGATATATACTGTATGACATCTGATGTAAGAATGGGTCGACTGGGCTTGTATTTACTGGAATTTAAAAGGATGAGGGGATGAGAGGGAAACATATACAATTCTTAAGGGATTGGACAGGCTAGATGCTGGAAAAATGTTCCCAATGTTGGGAGAATCTAGAACCAGGGGTCACAGTTTAAGAATAATGCATATTCCTAAACAGTCTGAAGAAGGGTCTTGACCCGAAACGTCACCTATTCCTTCGCTCCATAGATGCTGCCTCGCCCGCTGAGTTTCTCCAGCATTTTTGACTAGACCATATAGGACTGAGATGAGGTAAGATTTTTCCACCCAGAGAGTTGTGAATCTGTGGAATTCTCTGCCACAGAAGGCAATGGAGGCCAATTTACTGGATGTTTTCAAGAGGGAGTTAGATTTAGCTCTTAAGGCTAACGGAATCAAGGGATATAGGGGAAAAAGCTGGAATGGGGTACTGATTTTAGATGATCAGCCATGATCATATTGGATGGCGGTGCTGGCTCGAAGGGGCTAATGGCTTACTACTGCACATGTTTTTATGTTTCTATGTTTCTATGAGTTGACCACACCAGAAGCACTGTTTGTCTAGTGTTGTCACCCCTACTTGGTAAGTGGGTGGGTGAAACGGGGGTTTGTTTAAGCTACTTTTAGAATTCAATCAGAAGAGAAAATACATTTCCGGCTCATTTGTCATGCAAATGTCAGTTCATTTAATATTTTATAATCTGAAATCTAATTTTATTTGAGGTTCAAGTAAATTCCATGTGGTAATTAAATTAACTCATTTGAAGGAAGAATTTGAAGAAATCATCTGGGAAGATGGTGAAGAAGATGATGACTTCTTAAAATAAATTAAAACTGCACCTGCAACTGTACATGAAATGACACTAGTTACAGTGCTTACAATCTTTAAAATACAAAGATCCCACTCGGAAATGGTCAAAGGGTCGAATTTAGTCATTTAATTTTTTTTCTCTCTCTGCAAATTGAAGTTTGTGTTGTATGGTTTTGAAAACATATGGTAGACCTCATGCCAAGTATGTTTGAGAACATTTCTCTTTGATTCATTGTTCCTGTCTGACAAAGACTGCCAACTGTGAGTGCATTGATTCAGTTTAGTTTAGTTTGGAGATACAGCGCGGAAACAGGCCCTTCGGCCCACCAAGTCCGCGGTGACCAGCGATCCCCCCCGTACACCAGCACTGTCCCACACACTAGGGGTAATTTACAATTTTTACCAAAGACAATTAACGTACAAACCTGCACGTTGCTGGTGTGTGGGAGGAAACCGGAGTACCCAGAGAAAACCCACGCGGTCATGGAAGGAACGTACAAACTCCATACAGGCAGCACCCATGCTCAGGATCGTACCCGGGTCTCTGTAGAGTTGCTGCCTTATCCTGGGCAACCGTGCAGCCAGCATTTGAAATATTTTTTTTGTTTTCTCTCGAAAGAAAAGTTTGTGTTTTATGGTTTTGAAAACATATCGTAGACTTCATGCCAAGTATATTTGAGAACATTTTATTCTTTTATTCATTGTTCTGGTCTGACAAAGACTGCTAACTGTGTACGCATTGATCCCAGTCACATCACGCTGTGCTTGTTGTCCATGCACATCTATGGCGAGGTGCGGGTACAAAGGAAATCTTGCCTGAAGCTGCCTCAGAGACACATAGCAGGCAAAAAAAACATACATTACGCATAATTGATATATGAATTCCACAAGAGTGAGATGAAAAAGACTGCAAAAATCCAGGAATGAGCGCAAAACACAATCAGAAAAAAGTGTGGGTGTCACGGTGGCGCACAGGTAGAGTTGCTGCGTTACATCGTCAGGGACCCAGGATCGGTCCTGACCACGGGTGCTGTCTGTACGCAGTTTCGCCGCATGGGTTTCCTTGAGGTGCTCTGGTTTCTTCCCTGCATTCCAAAGGCGTTCAGGTTTGTAGATTAATTGGCTTCTGTAAATTGTCCCTAGTGTGTAGGGACTAGTGTATGGGTGATCGCTGGTCGGTGTGGGCTGAAGGGCCTGTTTCCGTGCTGTATCTCTCAACAAAGACTAAAACTAGATGATTACATCTATAGGCTGAGCCCAGGGCAGGTCACCTGAGATGTCCTGAATGATTCTAGGTCTTGGTGGCAAGCAGTGGAGAATTAAAGTAATGGAACAGTCCCTGAAAGATACTTTTGCCTTTCAAGTGGGATCCCTGGAGAGGCACAGTCAGAGGCTTATAAACCTCAGAGGGAATCAAGAATCAGAGGATTGAGGTGAGGGGAAAGATTCAATAGGAACCTGAGGGGCAACTTTTTTACACAAATGGTGCTAGGTGTATGGGACGAGCTGCCAGTAGAGTTGTTGAGGCAGATACTAGCACAGAGTTTAAATCAAACATTTGGGCAGGTGCACGGATGGGGCAGGTTTAGAGGGATATGGGCCAATCGTAGGCTGGTGGGGACGAGTGTATATGGGGCACGTAGGTCGGAGTGGGCAAGTTGGGCCGAAGGGCCTGATTCCACGCTGTATCTAAGGCTGCCTTCATCTATTCCAGGCACGTGCCGTGAGTAATTACTCAGGGTAGGCAGTCAGTCAGCTTTTAAAGAAAAAAACTTAAACCGCGCATGCGCAGATTGTTTTCTCCTTAAAAATAAAAAATAAAAATACAGACAGTAACAATTCAATTTGCCCGAGACTTCCAAGTCTCCTTTATTCTGAATTACTGAATGGGGGGGGGGTGAAGGGTGATGGCAGGTGGAGCGATGGTGGGAATAACGGGAGCACAGGGAAAAGTTGAATCAGTTGTCATCTTATTGAATGACAACACTTGTTCAAGGGACCAATTGGGGGGAGAGTTCCTTTCACAGCGTGTGGAGAGTCTGTGCCAGGGGTAAAGTTGCGGGGAGGGCAGGAGTGTTGCGAAGGAGGGGGCCAGGGATAATGCCAGTAACTCACTCACTCACCGCTGCTGTGGCGCTCCGGACGCAGAGCCACCGCATTGTAGCCGGGGATAGAAGCAGCTCGGGCGCTGCGAGCGGCCGCCGGGACCCGACAGCAGAACTGGCCGCCACTTCAGCGCCTTCTGCCGGCCCGCTCACCACTGGCAGTGCTCTCCGTCTGAACACCTCTCACCTGCCGCTCGCCGACTTCGCTCATGTCAGCCGCTTCCCGCAAATCCTTAAATTCCCACAGCCGAGTAACCTCAATCGCGCTGTCGGAATTTAAGGATTTGCGGCTGACATGAGTGAGGCCAGCCAGCGGCAGGAGAGAGGTTTTTAGACGGAGAGATGCCAGAGGTGAGCGGGGACCAGCAGAAGGCGCTGAGGTGGTGACCAGTTCCGCTGTCCGGCCCGGCGGCCGCTCGCAGCCACCCGAGCTACTTCTCCCTCCCAGCCTCAATGCGGTGGCATTGCAGTGCAAGGAGTGTCGCAAGTGGCATGATCCCGACCCCCTCCTTCACAACGCTCCTGCCCTCCCCACAACTTTACCCCGGGCCAGGCTCCCCAAACTTAAAAACGGATAGCACCAAGAAATGGACTTACCATTTTATTGGTACACAAACTCCATTCTTCTCTCTTTGTTTCCTAAATACTCTTCAGATAATGACAATCCATATTTGAAAAAAAAACGCCAAGAATCTAACGCTGCGCATGCGCAGTATTGCAAAGGCAGAATTTCAGCTGCCTTCTGCCCCGCTTGTCATTGACGGCTTCAAGCAGCGCTGACGGCATGTGGGCTGTACAAACCTTTGCGTGTTGCAAGTGCTGTGGATGAAAGGCACGGAGAATGATGCCTACCTAAGAGATCGATCTGTTAGATAGGCATCATTCTCCCGTGCCTTTACTATTTATATTTAGTAATTACCTTTTTATAATTTTAGTCAGGGTAGGCAGTGCCTACCTTGCCTACCCTGATGGCACGTGCCTGGTCCGTTCACCCCATCGATGCAGTCACTCCAAATCAAGACTTCGTGTAAGAGCTAAAGCATGGTACGCGACGGGAGCTTTTGTGGTTGTGCATGTGTGGAGCAGGAGGGCGAGCGAGAGTCTGATGCCAAAGTATCAGACCTCAAAGTTCAATGGGGATCCTTAGTGAGAGAGCAGTCAATATCTCTTACAACAATCAGAGCAAAGTGGAGCCGTGTAGCCGTGACGCAAGACATCCATATCTCATTTAATCATTCAGTTTTCAAATCCAGTCATCGGAGACAGCAAATCTGTAATCAGTAAATAGGCTCTGTACTGCCACATGCTCTAAACGTCACCTTCATTGTCTAATGTTGCACTGAGGGTATGAGCTTGCTGTTGCAAATTAATAATTGATTAATACTACCTGCTATTGTGGAGAATGGGTAATCACCAACTGCTGATGTACATGGTTTTTAGCAGTTTGGAACATTTATGAATTTTACCGGGTGACGCTTTTAAAATGGTGTCTAGATTGGAGGAAAGTAAATATGACCGCATCGCTTTAGAACGAGAAAACAAAACTAACGACCACTTTTAAAACTCGGCGGACCCTCACAATAACGTTCCTCAAGCTGGGGGGAGGGGGGTGGGGGGGGGGGAGGTGGTGACTTCCGTTATTGCAAGAGGTACAAACTAGCAAAAATGGTTATAAAGTTCTGGAGAAGCTCAGTGTGTCAGGCAGCATCTCTGGAGGACGTGGATAGGTGACAATTGGGGTCGGGTCCCTTGTTCAGACTGATTGGAGCAGCAGGAAGAGAGATGGGGGTGGGACAAAGCCAAATAGAGTCCGAAGAAGGGTCTCAACCCGAAACGTCACCCATTCCTTCTCTCCAGAGATGCTGCCTGTCCCGCTGAGTTACTCCAGCACTTTGCCTATTTCCAGGAAAGTGATGGGTGGATACAGATGAGGGGTCTTTGACAGGCAGATGGGTGGACAAAGGCCAGAGATGCGGAGAAGACATAAGGCTGGGGCAGCACAGTAGTGCAGCAGTAGAGTTGCTGCCCTAACACGCTCGGGACCCGGGTTCGATCCTGGGTGTCCATACAGAGTTTGTACATTCTCCCTGTGACAGCGTGGGTTTTCTCTGGGTGCTCTGGTTTCCTCCCACACTCCAAAGATGTACAGTGTTTGTAGGCTAATTTGGGTTTGGTAAAAATTCTAAATTGTCCCTAGTGTGTAGGGATGGTGCTAGTGCCTGGGGATTGCTGGTCGGTGTGGACTCGGTGGGTCGAAGGGCTTGTCTCCGTGCTGTATCTCTAAACTAAACAAATACAGTGAGAAGTGAACCGAAATTGAGGCGCTCCAATTTCTTAATAAATCCAACTTCAGAGAATGAATTAGTGTGCAACTGAATAGTTTTGCTATGTTTCTGTAGCGGGTAGGTAAAATGTACATTATTATAATTAACGGTGTGCAATATCTTTGCAATCATTCCTGTTGAACTTATCTTCCTCATTCCATGCTATAATGTTGACAGGGTGTAGACTCTAAGCCTTGATGAGATTTGAACTGATTTTATTTTATTAGATCTGATCCCTGGATTGCCACAAATGCTAAAAAGCTGAAAGTAAACTAACAACGCTTGAAATACTCATAAGTCCAGGCAGCGTGCGTGCAGAGGGGAACAGAGCCAACAGAACTAAATGTCCACCGGAACTTACAACTCATCCTCAGGATATTCCCAGACTGGGCAATTCCCAGGAAGAGGGTGTAGTCCCTCTTCCTGTAACTCAGCATGGAATCCAATGGATCGGTTCTAATTTTCCACAGGTTTGCCCGATCTTTTGCTGGGAGATTGGACATTGAACAGACAGGGCCTTCAGTCCTCAATGTCCTTGTCGAACATGGTGGCAAGTTAAACTAAATCTCTGCCTGCACGTGATCCTTATCCCCACATTCCCTGAATATCCATGTGTATAACTCAAAGCCTCTTAAACGCCACTATCATATCTGCCTCCATTACCACCTCTGACAGTGCGTTCCCAGTAGCCAACACTCTCTGTGTAAAAAAAAACCCCATCCTGCTCACTCCCTTTAAACTTTCCTCATCTGACCTGAAAACTATGTCCTCAAGTCTTTGTTTTTTCTGCCCTGGGCAAAAGATGCTGTCGTCTCCATCTCTGCCTCTCATCATTCTATAAACTCCACCCGGTCTCCCCACAACCTCTGATGTTCCAGATAAAACAAACCATGTCCAACCTCTCTTTAGAGCTACGATAGACATAATATCCTGGTGACGTTTCCGGTTGGGGCCCTCCAACAGACGTCCCGACCCGAAATGTCACCCATTCCTTAGCTCCGGAGATGCTGCCTGTACCGCTGAGTTACTCCAGCATTTTTTGTCTTTCTACACATCTCAGTTCCTTCCTAATAGCTGGTACACTCTAATCCAAGCAGCATTCTGGTGAACCTCTTCTGCATCCGGTGTAAAGCCCCCACATTCTTCCTGCATGGGGCGACTGAAACTGCACACAATATTCCAAATGCAGTTTAACCAAGGTTTTATTCAGCTGCAACAGGACTTTTTGTACTACTAGATCGACTGGCGATAGGTAAGCATACCATACACTTGCTACATCCTGGTTCAATCCAGGTGAAGTCGGCAAGTAGAACCAGCCAAAGATAGACACAAAATGCTGGAGTAACTCAGCGGGACAGGCAGCATCTCTGGAGAGACGGAATGGGTGACGCTGCAGGTCGAGACCCTTCATCAGACTGATGTCTCATTTCCTTCTCTCCAGAGATGCTGCCTGGCCCGCTGAGTTACTCCAGCATTTTGTGTCTATCTTCGGTTTAAACCAGCATCTACCGTTCCTTCCAACACTAGAACAAGCCCAAATGGAATGTAAAATGTACAATGTAATTACATTTTCATAGTCCAAAATCAGTGAAATTAATTAAGTGGATGTGCAACAAGTAAGTGCATTAGAATTTATATGACTCTGCCTGTAATCCATTCTTTGCAGTTACAATTTCACACCCTGCAATAATTGAAAGTTACTGAAGCAAAAATGAGCTTAAAACAGTAAAAGTTGAAATGATATTGTATTCTCTCTTTGAATATTAGATGTGGTGTATGCCAGCAAGGACAATCTCTGGCATCTGTTGTTAGCACTTAAGGTTTGTTATTTACGACTGATATTTACTTCCTGTTGACTTAAAAAATAATATATAGATTCAATTAAAGACTGTAGAGTAAGGTGATCCAAATGTTAATGCAGGCTGAAATTTCAGTCGTTTAATCTCTCAGTCGCTGTAGATCACCACACCCGGGGAAATATGTCTGTCGGTCTGTCTGTCTGTCTGTCTATCCCCCCCATCTCTCTCTCCCGCTCCCCCTCTCTCCCCCCCCTCTCTCTCCCCCCTTCTCTCCCCCCCCTCTCCTTCTCTCTCCCCCCCCCTTTCTCCCCTCCCTCCCCCTCTCTCCCCCTCTCTCTCCCTCTCCCTTTCCCCCTCTCTCCCCTCCGTCCCCTCTCCAGTCTCCCCTGCACACACACACTCTCCCCCCTCCCTCTCCCCCCCCTCTCCCCCCCCATCTCCCCCCCCTCCCCCCCCTCTCCCCCCCCTCTCTCCCCCCCTCTCTCCCCCCCCTCTCCCCCCCCCCTCTCTCTCCCCCTCTCTCTCCCCCCTCTCTCTCCCCCTCCTCTCTCCCTCCTCTCTCTCTCCCCCTCTCTCCCCCCCCTCCCCCTCCCCCCCCCCTCTCCCTCTCTCTGCCTATCCCTGCCTCTTTGGAAGTGCTTGAGCTAACTCTTCCTCCGTCTACACAACCTGACGCACGGCCCATGTTGGTTGCAGCAGGAATGTTGAAGTGATTTGTAAAACGATGTTTCCCATTACCAAACCCAGGGTAAAAATGCCTTTAAGAGAGAGAGAAAAAAAAAATAAAGGTGAAACACTTGAACCTGCTGAAATGTGTTTCACACGGGCAGGAAATGTTTGGTTAGTAAAGTAATCTCAAAAAATAGAATTTATTACAAACAGCGCCATGAGACAAGTAAGATATGGTTGACCTTGAGAGAAAACTACCTATATTTAAGCGGCCAAATGTGGTAGAAAATGTAAATTTACCAACAAACATCAGAAAACTAGAGCATGAGAAATTACAGTGTAGCTAATCCTCTCGTGGGACCCGCTAACCAGGTCATTGTAACAGTAATAGGAATTCAATCTCCTTTAAACATATTTATTCAATATAGATGTAATGTTTAGATAAATTTATCCGTACTTCAAATTCACTCGAGTGCTATCCGTGCGGGCCGCATAAATTGAATTATCTTTTAAAGCAAATTTACATATAATAATAATAATAGTAAAAATGGGAAAAGTTCACAGATGTCGGAAATGAGCCGTGGGAGTAGACAATATTTAGTGGATCGGGATGGATTCTGCGTGCATAACAGGGAAGTTGTTTACCTGCTGACAAAGAGCTTGGAACATAGAACAGGACAGCACAAAGGCACGGCCCTTCAGCCCACAATGCCCGTGCCAGCCATGGGGCCAAGTTAAACGGATCACATGATCCATATGCCTCTATTCCCCAGAGTTGCATGTGCCTATCCAAAAGCCTCTTAAACGCTTCTGTCGTATCTGCCTCCACCCCTATATGGGTGGCGCAGAGCTAGAATTCCTGCCGTGCAGCGCCAGAGACCCAGGTTCGATCTTGACCACGGGTGCTTTCTTTGCGGAGTTTGTGCGTTCTCCCTGTGACCGCGTGGGGTTTTCTCCGGGTGCTCCATTTTCCTCCCACGCTCCAAAGACTTGCACGTTTGTAGGTTAATTGGCTGCTGTAAATTGTCCCTCGTGTGTAGGACAGGACTCGTGACATACACTAGTGCGGGGCGATGGCTGATGGGCTTGGGCTCGTTGGGGCTGGAGGGCCAGTTTCCACACTACTGTACCTCTAAAGTCAACTAAACCTTACAAGCTGACGCCTTCCAGGCCCCCACCACACTCTGTGTAAAAAAACGTCCCGCATACCTCCTTTAAACTCTCCCCCTCTCAGCGTATAGCTACTCTCAGCAATGCCCATAGGATGCACCATCACAACATTACTCCACAGATGCTGACTGACCTTTTGTGTCTCCCAGGGTGTTCCTTTATTTACTGGCTTGAAGCAAAGCCCCAGTGAGATAGAAACTGCGAGCGTTGGGCTTGTAGTTTAGTTTAGTTTAGATACACAGTGCGGAAACCGGCCCTTCGGCCCATCCAGTCCGTGCCCACCAGCGATCCCCGCACACTAGCTTTATCCTACACACTGGGGACAATTCACAATTTTTGTTGAAGGCAATTAACCTACAAACCTGCACACCCTTGGAGTGTGGGAGGAAACCGGAGCACCCGGAGAAAACCCACGCGGTCACAGGGAGAACGTTCAAACTCTGTACTGACAGCAGCCGTGGTCGGGATCGAACCCGGGACTCTGGCGTTGTAAGGCAGCGACCACCGTTGTGCCACCATGCTGCCTCTGTTGTGGACTTCAGCTTGGTTCAGCCGTGCTTTTCATTCAGTGCAGATGGAACACAACAGGGATGGTAAAATTACTGCACCTGTTTGATTTGCAAAATGCCTGCGTTTTGCAGGATTTGATCCCATTTGTGTGTGTGTGTGTGCGTGCATGTGTGTGTGTGTGTGTGCGTGTGTGTGTGTGCGTGCGTGTGTGTGTGTGTGTGCGTGCGTGTGCGTGTGTGTGTGTGTGTGTGTGTGCGTGTGTGTGTGTGTGTGTGTGTGTGTGTGCGCGTGTGCGTGTGTGTGTGTGTGTGTGCGCGCGTGTGTATGTGTGTGTGTGTGTGCGTGTGTGTGCGTGCGTGTGTGTGTGCGTGTGTGTGCGTGTGTGTGTGTGTGTGTGTGCGTGTGTGTGCGTGTGTGTGTGTGTGTGTGTGTGTGTGTGTGCGTGTGCGTGCGCGTGTGTGTGTGTGTGCGTGTGCGTGCGCGTGTGTGTGTGTGTGTGTGCGTGTGTGTGTGTGTGCATGCGTGTGCGTGTGCGTGTGTGTTTCTTCACTGATGTGACAGTGAGCAACTGCCTCTGCTTGTCGATTTACTTGCTTGGAAAGCAACAAACAATTTTGCCTGACAAAGCATTTCTGGCAAATTGATTTAGTATAATGGATACTCGCAAATGGGTGGATTTGCCCTTCACCATTTGCAATGTTTTTCTTTCAATAAAGCTTCATGTATTCAATTCAAAATTGATATTGTCTCACAGGAGACATTTTCTGCAGCTCCTCGGATACGGGGAACTGAAACAGCTTTGAATTTAAACTGGGGCCACTGGAGGCGGCAGTGCGCAGTCTCTTGGAGACCCAATAGGGTCCTGTCGCGGGATGGGGGGGCCGGGACCAAAGAAGGGCCATTGGGAACTCCATGGCACACTTTGTAGCGTTCCCAACGCCCTCTACGCTGCATACTTGTTTGTGGTTTACAAAGCAAAGAATCTCATTGTGACTTGTCACGTGTGTGATATTAAAATATCAATCAATCATTCAGGAAGTCAATTTTAAGCCGAAAGAACAACCCCAAGCTGCTGGGGTAAGTCGGTGGGTCAGGCAGCATTTGCGGAGGGAGATGAACAAACGATGCTTCAGGTCTGGGCCCTTCTTCAAGAGTGGACCAGAGGGAAGATGGCTGATAGAAGGTGGTGAGAGGGAGGGTGGGACTAAAGCTGAACAGCGCCTCATGCTGCACCTGGGCAGCTTACAACCCAGCGGCGTGAACATTGACTTCTCTAATTTCAAGTGACTCCTGCATCCCCTCCCCTCCCCTCCCCTCCCCTCCCCTCTCTCGCCCCCCTGCCATCCCCCATCCTAGATGTCCACCGGTCACATCCTTGTATCCCTCTAGTTATCACGTCTTCCCCAGCCAACAAAGGGCCATTGTGGGCTCCACCCTTCCCGGGGACATCTGTTGATGGCCCTGATTTGTCCTGGCCTTTTCTTGCCTCCAGTTTATTCCCCTCACCACCCCCACCCCCCTCCCCCACCATCTCTACTTCAGTCTGAAGGAGGGCTCTGCACCCATCCATGTTCTCCAGAGATGCTGCCTGACCCGCTGAGTCTCTCCAGCATTTTGTGTGTCTCCTTGGCAGGTGACAGGTGGGTCCCGGTGAAGAGGGGGGGAGGGGCTGATGAATCAGCTGGGGAGGAGAAGGGTGAAGATGGTCGCCAAAGCTGGAGGAGATGTGAAGGCAACAGAGGGCTGCAGATGGTGGAGTTCGATAAGAGAGGAAAGTGAGGGGGTGATATGGAGAACCAAAGGAAGGGGTGGTGGATAGATGGGGACGTGGAGGAAGGGGTAATTTGGGATCTGGGAGTGGGGGGAGAGGGGTTAGGGGTGGGTGAGAAGCAGAAGGAAATGGTGGAGGCGGGGAATGGTACTGGGTAACGGGCTGAGAGTGGGAGTGACCAAAGCGGTGTGTATACGTCGACCTTTAGACTTAGAGATACAGCGTGGAAACAGGGCCTTTGTCCACTGAGTCCACGCCAACCAGCGACCCCCCCATACACTAGCACTGTCCTACACTCTAGGGGGCAATTTGCAATTTTTTAAAAAAACTGAAACCAATTAACCGACAAACGCTTTAAGGGGCTGTCCCACTGCAGTGACCTAATCCGCGAGTTCGGAAGAGTTTGCCCTCGACTCTTACTCGCAGCATGGTCGACACGCGGTCCTAGGAGGTCTTTGTAACTCTCCTTCATGCTCGAGAGTGGTCCCTGCGTACTCAAGGCCTCAGCTAGGTCGCGGCGTATTTTTCAACATGCTGAAAAATGCCCGCGAGTAAAAAAAGGTCGCCATGGAAAAAATAGATATTTTTTTTACTCGTAGGTTTAGTGGAAGTAGGTCGTAGTAGGTCAGCATGTTATTCGTAGGTAATCGAGGGTAGTCAAAGGTAATAAAAGATAGTCTTCATCATAGTCGAAGGGCAATTGAAGGAGGTCGTCTTCACTCTACACTATTCGAAGTCCAATTTTCCCGAAGCTAGTCGAAGCTGGTCTTCAACATAGTCAAGGGAGGTCGAAGGAGGTCTTCTACATAGTCGAAGGAGGTCTTCAGCATGACACTTTTTCAAACTCTCCTAAACTCTTCTAAACTCGCCAATTAGGTCGCCTTAAGTCTTTGGAGTGTGGGAGTAAACTGGAGGACCCGTAGAAAACCTACACGGTCACAGGGAGAACGTATGAACTCCGTACAGACAGCGCCCGTAGTCAGGATTGAACCCTGGTCTCTGGACCTGTAAGGCAGCAACTCTACCGCTGCGCCACTGTGCCAACCTGAGTTGATCAGAAGGAGAGAGGAGGCGAGGGGAGGGTTCCTGAAATTGGAGAATTCATTGGGTTGTTGGGTGAACAAGTGGCATTCTTCCAGTTTGCCCATGGCTTCACTCTGACAATGGAGGAGGCTAATAATTATTCGGCATGGTTCGGTTCCCATAACAGGCTACTGAGATAGTTTGGAATGGGGAGGATCATTGACGTGGCTGGCAACTAGGAGCTCCAGCAGGCCCCGGCAGATTAGAGGTGCTGGTTTACACCAAAGATAGACAATAGAAGTGCTGGAGTAACTCAGCGGGTCAGGCAGCATCTCTGGAGAAAAGGAACTGGTGACATTTCGGGATTTAATTCCACAGACCCAAAACATCACCTCTTTCTCCAGAGATGCTGCCTGGCCCGTTGAGTTGCTCCAGCACTTTGTGTCCATCTTTCGGCAGATAAGAGTGCAAGTGTGCACCAAAATGATGGCTTAACCTTGCTTGGCCTCACCAATGTGGAGGAGGCCATATTGAGAGCATTGAATGCGATAGATGATGTTGGAGGAGCTGCGTGTAAACCTCTGTGTCATCTGCATGTTCCTGGTGGGACAGGGCTTGCACCTCCTGTGTTTGCAGGGGAAAGTGCCTGGGGTAGGGAAGGGGTGAGTGGGGAAGGATTCGTGCCGCAGATTCCAGGCTCAGGGACAGTTTCTTCCCAGCTGTTATCAGGCAACTGAACCGTCCCCTCACCATAGCCAGAGTGCGGTCCTGACCTCCCATCTACCTCACTGGAGACGCTCTCACTGGACTTTATCTTGCACTCCCTTTATCCTGTATCTGTACACTGCGGACGGCATGAACCGTATCTCTAAAGCTAAAACTAAAACGGTGTTGAAAGCATGTGTCCCATAACCGTCTCTTTTTTAGCCGTGTGTTCTTTAATAACGGTTTGTGTGCAGTCGGGAGGGCAGCGTCAGTCAGGAGGCCTCTCGGGGCTGATTAGTAGTGTGAAAAGGCCAGCTAGAAGTCAGCTCTCCATAGCTGGCAACATCCAGCAATTGAAGGTGGATCCCAGCAGATTTGGATAAGCACAAGAAGGCAGGGTTCAGTAGCTGATGACAACATCCCACCGTTTCTTCAGCACTCCTGCATCAGTTTATGCTTGTAGTCCGGAGTTCATAGTGTTAGGAATGTAAATTATGTGAATGTAACACAAGAACCTTTAATGTTGGTTCAACAATGCACGCCAGAGCTAATGAGGCAATGTATGTTCCTCTAACAAGGTGCGCACCTAAGGCCAGGCATGAAATGTGAGAGAGTCAGTCCGAGGCTACATGGAAGAGCAGCCTTGATATTTCACAGAGTCATACGGTGTTGAAGTGGGTCCTTCGGCCCATCTAAATAGTAAATTGCCAACTTGGCACCAGCAGGGATCTTCTGACCTTTCTGAATAATCTGTGGATTTTGCAAGTGTCTCTTTTTGAGAGCTCAACCAATGGGGGAAGGTACTGGGGATTGGGATCAGTGAATTCCTGCAGTAGGTATAAAGGGTCCACCACACACCAGCCGGCAATGCAGGCATTCCCCGACATACGTAATAAACTCGCACTTACATAAGCAATTCTTTATACTCACTGATGCCCATATGATCTCTGTGTCGGAGTTCCCGCATGGTCTCCACGTAGGAGCTCCCACAAGGTCTCCACATCAGAGGTCCCATGTGGTCTCTGGGCAGAGCTCCCCCCGTGGTCTCCTCGTTGGAGCTTCCCCCTTGGTCTCCAGGTCGGAGCTCCCATCGTGGCCTACGTTGGAGCTCCCCTCTGTTCTCCATGTAGCAGCTCCCACCGTGGTCTCCACGCCGGAGCTCCCGCCTTGGTCTCCACATCGGAGCTCCCCCCATGGTCATGCGTCAAGAGTGTTTTATCGTCTTATGTCCCAGACAGAACAATGACATTCTCATTTGCAGCAGCACAACAGAAT
Organism: Okamejei kenojei; assembly: GCA_035221665.1. Lineage (NCBI taxonomy): Eukaryota > Metazoa > Chordata > Chondrichthyes > Rajiformes > Rajidae > Okamejei > Okamejei kenojei. The sequence goes on from CM069155.1 coordinate 14,611,932, forward strand.
ATGTAAACACGGTAATCTGTAAACAATATAATAAACGGGGAAAAGTGTGTACGAGTGGGAAAAAGCACACACACATACACACAAAGAAACAATTATAGTGCCCCCAAGCTTATGTAGTGCAGAGCTTATTTGGAGGTTGTAATGTTTAATAGCCTGATGGCTGACGGGAAGAAGCTTCCTTAACCTGGACGTTACAGTTTTCAAGCTCCTGTACCTTCTTCCCGAAGGCAGGGGTGAAATGACTGGGTGGTCAGGGAGGTGTGGGTCTCTCAGGAGTTGCTGGTTCCTTTTTGAGGCAGCGACTCATGTAGACAACCATCGCTGGTGGGGAGGTCAGAACCAAGGAGATCGTGCTCAGGGTAACGAAAGGTGATGGATAACCCGAAGATGGACACAAAATGCTGGAGTCACTCAGAGGGACAGGCAGCATCTCTGGAGAGATGGAATGGGTGACGTTTTGGGTCGAGACCCTTCTTCAGACTGAACAGGTTGCCACTCGTCACATAAGTGGAGGGAAGATTTAGTTGCCATGAGACCCACTTATTGATGTACTGACAGCCAGCAACTCAAAGTATGAAATGATTAACCAGGTCAGGCCAAATTACGAGGAAAAAGTCACAGCCCTCAGCCACCTCTCCGCACCCAGCCCTAACTATGTTGAAAGTATTTGATTTGCTTTCCATCAGTCCCCACCGGGAAGCTCTGTACATGTATGTGGGGATGTGGAGAGGATGTTTCCATTAGTGGGAGAGTCTGGGGGCAGAGGCCACAGCCTCAGAATAAAAGGACGTACCTTTTGCAAGGAGATGAGGAGGAATATCTTCAGTCAGAGGGTGGTGAATCTGTGGAATACATTGCCACAGACGGCTGTGGAGGCCGTCATTGGTTATTTTTAAGGTGCAGATTGACAAATATTTGATTAGTAAGAGTGTTGGGTTATGGCGAGAAGGCAGGAGAATGGGATTGAGAGGGCAAGATAGATCAGCCATGAAAGGTGGAAAGGTGGACTCCTTTATCTATTCCCTTGCTTTTAGTACATTCACCTGCAAGTGCCTCTCGTGGAGTCCAGTCTCTCCAACCGCAGCTCTCCTGTGGTGCTCTGGCTCGTCTGAACTTCTTCAAACTCGTCAGGAAGGCTGGCCCCGTCCTGGGGGCGGAATTGTATTCACGGGAGGTGATCTTGGGGGGGGGGATGCTCCTCAAACTGCGGAGCATCCTGGACAATACAGCTCACCCCCTCCATGACACACTGCCCAACCTGAGGAGCCCCTTCAGCAACAGGCTGGTTCCACCAAGATGCAGAACAGAACGCCACAGGAGATCCTTCTTCCCTGTGGCTATCAAACTGTACAACCCTTCCCCCTTCTGTCGTGGGGTAGACTGGACACCTCCCTAACCATTGCACATCCCCAATCCTTTCCACTCGTCACTTTAATTTCACGTTTCACATATCTCGTGTTTTGATGACTGTTGTCAGATCAATTTCCCTACTGCGATAAATAAAGTTCTATCGTATCGTCTCACACAACATGCAAAAAGACTTGCCTCCAGAGATGCTGCCTGACCCGCCGAGGTACTCCAGCACTTTGTGTCTATCTGGGCAAAATGACGCCTCCTCTCATTTTGTGTCTCTCCTCCAAAGTGCAAGCTGACCCACGACACTTGTGGAGCCGTGACTTGCGGCAGCATCCTCAATCAGCAACGCCTCGGAAAGGTGAAAGATTGTGGAAGCATTTGCCCGTGCAACAATCTGCTTGCTTCTTGCGGCAACCAAAGCGTGCAACCCTCTTGTCAATGCTTACTGCTTCCAGTAAAAGTGACAAACCGGAGAGTTGGATATGGCTCTTAGGGCTAAGGGGAATCAAGGGAAATGGGGGAAAAAGCCGGAACGGGGTACTGATTTTGGATGATCAGCCACGATTATATTGAATGGCGGTGCTGGCTCGAAGGGCCGAATGGCCTACTCCTGCACCTATTTTCTACGTTTCTAATGTGGGACTAATGTAGCTGGGACATGTTGGGCAGTGTGGGCAGGTTGGGCCCAAGGTATCACTCACACTGTATCACTCTGTGACTCTATGACTCTAAGAATGAGGGGGGGGGGGGGGGGGGGGGCGCTGAGAATGAAGGGGAGACATGGTGGTGGGGGGGGTGGGGTCACCAAGAAACGATCAAGGGGGACCCGGCAATAAGGAAGGGGGAACCCACGTGCGGCGGCAGGCAGAAGGTAGGAATGTTCGGTAACTTTGTCGGCGCCAGGGAGACGTGGCGACACGTGCGTACTACTGCCTAGCTGAGCTCTGCTGTCTGATTTTACCGGCTTGTAAGCAGAACAGTGCACTTCACTATACCTAGGCACACATGACAGTACAGTATGGTTGAATCATTGCGTGTGTGCTCCAATCCTGAGCAAATCATTCAAACCGCCGCTTTATGGCTCCAGATTTATCCACGAAAGATGACTCGGGACCCTGTGCCTCTGGCCTTGTCAACACGCAAGAGCATTTTCCATCAATCAATCTTGCTTGGGCTGCGCAGGATGGATTCTGCAGAGGTCCCCAGTGGGGTGAGAAGCCAGCAGTGAGGATGGTGCACGTGTTGGCTGCAAGGCCTTGCTATGCTCCCTGTCTGGGCAAGGATCGGGGGCACCTGCCACAGCAAGCAGCTTCTGAAGATTCACATGTTTGGCACCAAGGTGGAGGACTCTTCCTAGAATGGTGGTGGCATGTTGAATGGCCTCTTGGTCCATATTGGAGCATATGCCTCCTTCAAGGGTACTGAGTATACACAAAGTGCTGGAGTAACTCAGCGGGTCAGGCAGCATCTGTGGAGAACGTTGATAGGTAACGTTTCAGGTCTCTGCCCTTCTTCAGACTCAAAGTACGGGGGGTGGGTCTGGTGAAAAAAGGATGGGTGACGTCTCCAGGGATTTTTTTTTTTCTCCAGAGATGATTCCTGACCCCGATGAGTTACTTGGTATTTATCTTTGGTATAAAGCAGCATCTGCAGTTCTTTATTTCTGTACATTTTTACAGCATCAGCAGATGCTGAGTATTGCACCAAAACGACACAAAGTGCTGGAGTAAATCAACGGGTCAGGCTGCAGCTCCGGAGAAAATGGATGGGTAATGTTTCCGGTCATGGCCCTTCTTCAGGCTTTCAATGCGTCTCGTGAAGCTGTGCATCGTATTTCATCACTGTCCCGCAGAAAACAGGCAGGCATGCTCACTGCCAGTTGCAAGTCCCACCCAAATTTGGGTCTAGTTTAGTGCAGTTTAGAGATACAGTGCAGAAACAGGCCCTGCGGCCCACTGAGACCACCCTGACCAGTGACCCCCACGCACTAACACTATCCCACACACCAGGGACAATTCACAATTTTTACCGGAGCCAATTAACCTACAAACTTGTGCATCATTGGAGTGTGGGAGGAAACCGGAGCACCTGGGAAAAACCCACCCGGTCACAGGGACTACGTACAAACTCCGTACAGACAGCACCCATAGTCAGGATCGAACCTGGATATCTGGCGCTGTGAGGCAGTAACTCTACCCCTGCGCCACTGTGCCTCATTGGGGGGGGGGGGAATCTCATTCACCTGACCCTCAATTTCAGGCACGAATGTGGTGACCAACAGCTGAAAATGACCTCTCGGCTCTCTAGGCAGCGGTGGGTGTGACGGGTTTGTGCAGTGGTACGGTGTGGAACACGTATCAGCATGAAACAGCGTGCCTTTGAACGAGTGCCTGGAAGCCTCCTCCCAGATTCTGTGATAATCCTGGTGTATGTTCCAAGGCGTTTTCCCTTGCTAGCCAATCATCCCAAGTCGTATATTTTCCACATGCGGTGCCTAATTGGCACCACATGCTACTTCAGTTATCATTACTAATTCCTTTAATCGCTCTGATGATGAATTTCATGAAATAAAGCTGCCCCACTAGCAGGCATCCTTTGCCGCGTGGGCTCCTCATCCTAAATGTCTTTCATTCTCTTTATTATGCATTGGCTGTAATGAAACCTGATTTTTTTTTATCCCCCCCCCCCCTCCACTCCGCTATTCAGTTATTAATGGAAGCAAATTATTAACCTGCATCTGTGAAATCTGCGTGATTAATGGGAGATGGTTCCAATCCATATTGCAATGAAGATTCGAGCCTATTAACCTTGCAGTGCTTTGCATTTCACCTCTCTGGTGCTTTACATAGACATTAGCTTAGTTTAGTTTACAGATACAGCGCGGAAACACGCCCTTCGGCTCACCGCGTCCGCGTCGACCAGCGATCCCCGTACACTAGCACTATCCCACACACACGTGACAACTTACAATTATTATTACACAAGCCATTTAACCTACAAACCTGAGCGTCATTGTAGTGTGGGAGGAAACCGGAGACCCGGGAGGAAACCCACGCAGGTCACGGGGAGAACGTACAAACTCCGCACAGACAGCACCCGTAGTCAGGATCGAACCCTGATCTCTGGCGCTGTAAGGCAGCAGCTCTACCCGCTGCGCCACCATGCTACCCCTACAATTAAATATTTTAAATTAACATGTTGTTTATCCCTGAATGTGAAGAGACATTTAACCTTTGTGTGACTGTGGTATTTAAATTTGTTAAAACATATTTTAAACCTTGTCATCTACACAGGACGCATATGGCTAACAAAGTACTGGTGAATGCCATTTGCTCCATAGGTTGTTTTATTTTCCACATCACAAAGAGTAGGATCAACTGAAAAGCTCGTTCTATGATGTTGGAGAATTACTTGTCCATACCATTGGTTCATATTGGATGCCTGGCTAGCAAGGAGCTGCGGCTGTGGGTTTAAACCGAAGATAGACACAAAAAGGTGGAGTAACTCAGCGGGTCACCAGTGGTAGAAGTAGAATTAGGCCATTCGGCCCATCAAGTCTACTCCACCATTCAATCACGCCTGATCTATCGCTCCCTCCTAACCCCATTCTCCTGCCTTCTCCCCATAACCTCTGACCCCTGTACCAATCAAGAATCTCTGTCAAACAGTCAGACAGCATCTCTGGAGAAAAGGAATAGGTGACGTTTCGGCTCGTGCTTGGGTGTAGTGAGAGAAGGCTGGCAAGAGAATAGAACTGTGGACACCATTTTACATATCCGAGGTTGGGATCCTTCCGCTGAACCTCAATTAAATTAAACGGGGGATTGCAGTGTTGCAGAAGGAGCAGACCTGAGGAAGTTCACCTTCTCTCATCGCAACTTTCTTCAGGGCCCCTTGTCTGCCCATCTCTACTGATGCCAGCGCTGAGTAATCAAAGTTGGTGTGCGCGTTTTTTGTTGTTTTAAAATGTGTTTTCGCACCTCTCCATCCGCAGCTGTTGTTTTAGTGTGTGAGAGAATCACTCATTGCACTTGGTTTTGGCAGCAATTTTGTTTTCATCAAGTAGAATTGAAACTTGTTTATTTTTGATCTTTTATTGTTTCACTCTGTCTGGGAAAAGGGCAGGAATGGTGATTCTGGAAAATCTCATTTACTATACAACGAAACCTCTGCTTCACAGCGTAACCTTTACCCAAATACAGGATTACACGCATCTATTCACTCCATATATTTAATAGGTACCAGCAGGACTGCTTTATTTGTTATTCTTCTGTGACTGTACCCAAGTTGTACTTAGGACGTAGAACAGTACAGAACAGGAACAGCCACAAACAATTACAACTAAAATATAATTTGAAAAGTAATCAATATTTCAAATACCTTCAAATTCAAGATTATTTGAAAAAAGTATATACAAGGATATCAAACTTTAAACCCAAGATCTACTGGAGGAAGGAATGAATAGAAAGGCAGAATCAAGCAATTTAATATCTTACTTATATAATATAATTCTTAAATATAGAAACACAACGACAGAAGCAATTAGAAGAGACTGGGAACAAGAGTTATTGATAAAAATTCGTTCCGAACGATAGATGGGATAAAAATCTATTATATGTAAACAAATGTTCAATGAATGTAAGACATAACCTAATTCAATTTAAAATTTTACATAGATTATATTATTCGAAAAACAAGGACTGAATAAAATATTTTCAAATGTTTCCCCCATCTGCGACAAATGTCTAACTCAAAATGCCACTATAGCACATTCCTTTGTCTCTTGTACAAAACTGTATACATTTTGGAATGAAATTTTTGGAATTTTTACAAAACTATTTAACACAAAAAAAAAAAAAAAATTGAACCCCAATACTGAATTGATATCTTTTGGCTCAACGGAAGAGGGAAGTAAACTAACTATATCCAAGAAGCCTTTCTTAATTATGGTCTAATAACAGCGAAAAAAACATATACTTAAATTTTGGAAAAACGCACCTACGCCAACAATTCAAAATGTGGATCTCAAATATGTCTGAAACGCTACATCTTGAAGAAATGAGATTCCTCTTACTAGGCAAAGTAGACCAATTCTTAAAGATTTGGTCTCCGTTTATCAACTTTATACAAGCATATGGTGCAACATAACATAACCTTAGAAATTAAATGGTTCAGAACTGGGTGACGAATGGGCAAAATATGAGATAGGAGATCTCTCCTATCTTTCATTTCTTATTACTTTTTCCTTTTTGTTCTTTCAATCTTTTAACTTCTCACCTCTGTCCTTTATTTTTTTTTACTTTCTGTTTCTACTTGCTTGTCTATCTTTCCGACACTCTTTATTTCTCTTTCTCTGTCACGTTCTTTTATTATTGCACCAAAAATATGAAGTTTTGTACAAGAATGAAAATATGTATTTATGTATTATGTATTAGGTACTTAAGTACCAGACTACTGTACTTACTTCTAACAAAAATAAACAAACAAAAAAAAAAAAAAAAAAACAAAAAAAAAAAAAAAGAACAGGAACCAGGCCCTTTGGGTCACAATGTTCGTGTGGTGTGTTGTTTTTATTGTGATGTGCCCCTGAAACATGGTGCCAGGGTTAAACTAATCTCCTCTGCCTGCACTTAATCCACATCCCTCCATTCCCTGCATATCCATATGCCTATCTAAAAGCTTCTGGAAGACTACTGTCATGCCTGCCTCCACCGCCACCTCTGTCAGCACGTTCCATGCACACGCCACCCTCTGTTTAAAAAAAACTGCCTTTGACCTTTTCACCCTGGTATAAGTTTCTGACCGTCTATCGCTCTTTGTCCCTCATAATTTGACATTCTTAGCTGCAAATGTATTCAAGAGAGAGTTAGATTTAAGGGCCTGTCCCACTTGGCGATTTTTGTTTGGGCGACTGTCGACATCATCGACTGACGTATCAGGTCACCGCGAGAAAGTCACGGCGAGAAGCGGCGCCATGACGTATCGACGCACGGACATTTTTTTTTCGCCGCTGGATTTTGAAACTTCCGGCGACCCTGAAACGTCGGTCAGTGACGCCTGCAGTCGCCGTAAAAATGGCCGTGTGGGACAGGCCCTTTAGCTCTTCGGGCTAACGGAATCAAGGGAGAAAGCAGGAGCAGGGCACTGATTCTGGATGGTCACCCATGATCATATTGAATGGCGGTGCTAGCTCGAAGGGCCAAATGTCCTACTCCTGCACCTATTTTCTATGTTTCTAAAGGCTCCACAAAGCCGGCAGACACAACCCCATTACGGATGAGTAAAGCCGTTTGCTTCCCAGCTCCATTACCGTAGGCTGGAGAGGGGGTGGCATAGCAGCACAGTGGCAGTAGGGTTGCCAGCCAACCCCACCATGTTCCCTCGCCCAAGCTAGTCCCACTTGCCTGCGTCTGACCCACATATCTCCCAATCTATCCAATCCATGGGGCACAGTGACACGATAGTAGTGTTGCTGCCTTACGGTTCAGTACTGACTACAGGTGCTGTCTGTACGGAGTTTGTACGTTCTCTCTGTGATCGTGTGGGTTTTCTCCAGGTGCTCTGGTTTCTTCCCACACTCCAAAGATGTGCAGTTTTGTAGGCAAATTGGCTTGTAATCTGTAAATTGTCCCGAGTGTGTAGGATAGAACTAGGATACGGCCGATCACTGGTCAACGTGGCCTCGGTGGGCCAAAGGGCCTGTTTCCGCTTTGTATCTCTAAACTAAACCAAGCGGGTTCCATTTGCTGGATTGTCTGCAAAATTGGGTTTGGGTGTTTGCAAAAATGACATGGCTGAAAGGGATATAAAGGTCAGTTGCGTTTTCAGATCTTGCGGTTAGCTATAGAGAAATGTAAAACGTTGTGAGCAGGTCAATAAATGCGCTGCTTTGTTATGACGGGGGCTTTTCATTGATTAATAAATATCTAAGGCAACACTTTGGCACAGTCAATAAAGCTGATGTCTCATCGTCCTTGTGATCTGGGTTTAATGCCCATCTTGTGTGTTGTCTGTGTGGAGTTTGCACACTCGCCCTGTTACCTGTGTATTTCTGAATGTTCCAGTTTCCCCTTGTGTCCCAAAGTCATGAGTGTCGGTAGGTGTATTTAATAATTAATATTTGAGTCGGTATATGAGTGGGTATATTTGACACTGCAAATTGACCTCTGTGACTGTGAGGTGAATTTTAGAATCGGGGCAACAAGTGGCTTCCGACTTCACATTTGACAGATACAGCGCGGTAACACAGAGTCCGAGCCGACCAGCGATCGCCCCCTACATTAACCTACACACACCAGGAATTATGTTTTTTTTTAAAATAACTTACCAAAGCCAAATAATCTGCAAACCTGCACGTCTTTGGTGTGCGGGAGGAAACCACCGGATTGCCCGAAGACCACCCACGCGGTCACGGGGAGAACGGACAAACTCCGTAGAGACAGCACCTGTAGGCAGGATCGAACCTGGGTCTCTGGCGCCGTAAGGCAGTGACTCCACCGCTGAGCCACCGTGTCGCCCCAGAGAGCGTTAATGGGGGAATGGGGTTGTTGTGTGACTCGACTGGGCTGAAGTAATCTCCTTTTATGTCCAACGGTCCTTTATTCTCACATGTGCCTAGGTTCCGTGGAATTATGTGTACAGTTCACAGCACGGTGGCACAGCGGCACCCTCCTGCGCGGCTCCTTGCCGGGAGGAAACATGAAAAGGGACTTCTTTAATGCTTAAAAATAAAACAGAGAGAGGTTTGAAAAATTGGTTTAACTGAGAGTAAATTGGGACTTGAGTTTTTCAGTCAGCCTTGTTCTCAGGACCCTGGCAGTAAATCAAGGGCTCTTAAGGTGAGGATATAATGGTGGAGGTTTTGGTGATGTAAGGACCATGGTGTAATGTGCAACTTCAAAGATCTTTCAGGACGTGCATGGTGTTCCATGACTCACTGGAGACAAAGTGTTTGTGGTTTCTCAAGGGGAAGGGCACAAATGGAATAAGTTGCTCACACAGTTGACAGCCTCTTTAACTCCTGTCTTCAAGAACAATAGGTTGTGTGATGAGGGGAATGCAATGGAGATAATGTTTCACAAGGCACTCTATTACAACAAACAAATTGGCTTACGAGGCTATCGTCGTGTAGAATCTGACTTCCTATTCAGGGATAAATATCTTATTATTTATTTGTTGTTTAGACCGAGCCTTCAGCATGTAAAACGTAGCTCCGTGGGACTTCGAATGGACAGGGCACCTGAGCTCAGTTTCTATCCCAATAACCGGCAAGATGGCGCAGCTGGTAGAGCTGCTGCCTCACAGCGCCAGAGACCCGGGTTCCACCCTGACCTCGGGTGCTGTCTGTGTGGAGTTCGCACGTTCTCCCTATGGGTTTACTCCGGGTTCTCTGGTTTTCTCCCACGTCCCAAAGGCGTGCGGGTTTCTAGGTTAATTGGCCTCTGTAAATTGCCTTGGGTGCGTACAATTGTTCTATGGTCTCCCACTTTCACAGCCGACACACTGGGGGAAATTTATTGAAGCCAATTAACCTACAAGCCTGCACATATTTGAAACGCAGGAGGAAACCGGAGCACCGGGAGAAAACCCACACAGTCACGGGGGGGGGGACGGGGGGGGGACGTACAAACTCCGTACAGACAGCACCCGTAGTCAGGATCGAACTTGGGTTTCTGGTGCTGTAAGGCAGCAGCCCTACCACTGCACCAATGTACCACCCTAGGGATGCTGGAATTCTGAGCAAATCGCAAAGTGCCGGAGCAATTCAGCGGGTCAGGCAGCATCTGTGGAGGGAATGGACAGGTGACGTTTTGGGTCAGGATCCTTCCTCAGACCCAAGAGGGAGATGCTCTTTGATGCAATGGTCGGCCAATAAACCTCTACTTCCTCAGAAAGCTTGGGAAGTTCGGCATGTCCCCGACAACTGTCACCAATGTCTACAGATGCGCATTTCATACAGAAAAGCATTTTATCCGGATGCATCGCAGCCTGGTTTGGGAAGGGCTTCATCCCAGACCGCAATAAATTGCAGAGGATTGTGGACGCAGCCCAGACCATCACACAAACCAACCTCCCTTCCATTGACTCCATCTAAACCTCAAGCTGCTTCAGCAACGGACACCAGCATAGTCAAGAACCAGTCTCACCCTGGTCACTCCCTCTCCCCTCCCGTCAGGCAGGAAGTACAACAGTGTGTGAAACGCACGCCTCCAGATTCAGGGACAGTTTCTTCACAGCTGTTGCCTGGCAACTGAACCAACCTATCACCAAATGGAGAGCGATCCTGACCTCCCATCAATCGCATTGGAGATCCTCGGACTATCTTCGATCAGACTTTACTGGAGTTTATCTTGCACTAAACGATGCCGTGTATCCTGCATCTGTACACTGCGCACGGCTGGATGGTAATCATGTGTGGTCTTTCCACTGACTGGATAGCACCTAACAAAAAGCTTTTCACTGTACCTCGGTACATGTGACAATAAACTTAACGATAAGTCTGTGTCTGGATCTTAATTGGCACAGATTATATGCAGGCTTTTGCAAATAATGCTTGAATAATTCTAATGGCTCTGTCGCACTGTACGAGTTCATTCCAGAGCTCTCCCAAGTTAAACAAAAAATCTAACTCGTGGTAGGCACGTAGAATGAACGTAGCGGGTACGTCGGAGCCCGGGGACGTCTCTTAGCGGCTCGTAACGCGAATGGCAGGTACTCGGGAAGACTCGCTAACGGCAGGTAAGCTCGGGAAGACGTGCAGATTTTTCAACATGTTGAAAAATGTCCACGAGAGCCCCGAGTACTGACTCAAATCAGGGCAAACGCGGGAGAGCTCTTGGAATGAACTCTTACAGAGGGCCAGGGCTTTAACTATCATTGGAGTTAGGTTGATGCTGTACCCTGAGATTTTTATTACAGCATATTCCATTCCAAGCTGGGTAACACTAGTCAGGGCACGAAGAGAATGATAAATAAATTTGGAAAAGCACCTTGTAACTTTCAGTGAAATAATAATAGAATATTGACTGGCCTTGAGGGGGATACGACATATATTGCCTGAAGTAGATTCATATTGCCCGAGTCGAAGACGAGGGCAATATGGATCTAGTGAAGGCAATATATGTCGTATCCCCCGAAAGAGGACAGTCAATATTGTTATTATTACCCATATCAGACATCTAGAGGAAAATCTCAACATCTCAGCTCGGCGGACTTCCACGTAAAATTTAGCCAACAATGGACGCCAAAGTCTTCCTGTCTGCCGTTTGAATATCGACATCTAGACCCTTCTCCATCAAATATTCCTTGAATATTGTTACTGCTTGTTTCGTTGCCTTCTTCGTGTTCTGCGCGTCTTTGTTTTGTAAAATCTTGTCAAATTGCTGTTCGTCAAAAGTCGCGAACCTCTTCTCGCAGGAGGCTGCCATTTTGCTTGTTTTGTCGAGAACAAATTCTAAATTTCCCACGCAGCGCCACATTGCCAAGTTCCCGGATGTGAGACCAGGGGAATATAAGACTATATTTACCGCTGTTTTAACACGTAAAGTCCATAGGCGTTCGCAAGAAAGGGGAATACAAGAAAATATTCCCCTGTTAACCCTGCTGGCACTCAAAACGAAGGGAATACAATTTTGTAAAAGCATACCTCAGATGTGTGATATGGCTAATAATACACACTATTTTCTTCAATAAAGATCTGATGTATGCTTGGATTGAAATAGGCCTGGAATTTTTTTTTCTAAATTATTTAATATTGTAGTGATATCTTCTTCTTCTTGCGTATGGCGTGCACACCAAATCTTATTTGATTGTGCACAGCACGTTGATTGCATCCGTCGAAACAGGGCGGACCACGTGAAGGTTGATATCTCCCACCCCTGTCGTTAGATGAAATATCAATGAGATTTTGAGGGGAAAAAGGCGTGAATTTAAGAAACATGCTTCTCCTGTGGAGCGGGTGATGTTGATGGGTTAGGACAATTGTCAAAGGAAATAATCATTTCCCAACTGAACTCAAAGACCTTTAGTTCACAGCTGCAAAGCAGAAGGGGGCGAGGAGTGGTTATTGATTCACTTCGTTCCTGTACAAATGTCATCGTCCCAATTTTCTCAAGATCAGGAGACTGTTCATCCCATTGTGCTGTGACATATTTTTCTCACTTGCTAATTGATTCCACCTGATTCTCCTTAAACACCTCTGCACCTGAGCTAATTAAAATAACCAATTGACCAACCAACCAACACGAGGGAACTTGAACCTCATGGGAAGCCCACACAGTCACATGGAGAAAGTGCACACTCCAGTTAGAAAGCAGCTTAGGTTAGGAGCCAACCTGGAGCTGTGAGGTAGGTCCACTACTGTGCTTGCCTACCATGGCAATGTGGTTGTTGAAATGTTAAAGTATTGGAGTATATATTTTTAACCCCTAAATCTTTATATGTGTGTAAGAGATGGCATAGAGTGGTACAGTAGTGGAGTTGCTGTCTTCCAGCGCCAGAGATCCAGGTTTGATCCTAACTACGGGCGCTGTCTGTATGTACATTCTCCTTAGGACTGTGTGGGTTTTCTCCGGGTGCTCCAGTTTCCGCCCACATTCCAATGACATGTAGGTTTGTAGGTTAATTGCCATCTGCAAATTACCCCTAGTGTGTCGGGCATGGATGGGAAAGTGGGATAACATGGAACTAGTGAACGAGTGATCGTTGGCCAGCATGGATTCGGTGGGTGGAAGGGCCTGTTTCAGCGCTGTGCCTCTAAATTAAGAGGTTTACACTATTTCCTGATTGGGCGTATCTCTGAATTGTTGGCTTAGTAACTGTTCCAGCCATTGGTTTTAACTTCATTATTCCAACTGGCTTTCTGAAAGTGATCTTTTCTCAGTTATTTATGAATCTTTGAGATTTATGAACCTTTGAGATTTTCCCGGAAACTGATCGCTTGACATTCTTCCCGAGGTTTTGAGTAACTGCTGTGATTTGACCCTCTTGTCTTTAGGTGCCTCAGTTATCATGGCTTCCCTCCAAGAAGAGCTCAGAGAGAGGGGAGGGGGGGAAGAAACTGGAAAGCAAAAATACTAACAAGAGGAATTGAAAAAGTAGTTTGTATTCTGGGAGTAGAACGCGTGAAGGGAAGTAGGTTTACCAGTTACATTTGCAACAAATCTCGCAGAGAGCAGTCCATGACTAACCTGTAGAAACAAGCTACTGCAAAAGAACTGTCTGAAGAAGGGTTTCGGCCCGAAACGTTGCCCATCTCCTTCGCTCCTTAGATGCTGCTGCACCCACTGAGTTTCTCCAGCTTTTTGTGTACCCAGCAACTGCAGATGCTGGTTTACACAAAGAAGACTTAATTTCCTGATCTACCAATGAAACTGAATGTGTGCTGTGCATTGGAACACAAAATGCTGGAGTCTCAGCGAGGCAGGCAGCATTTCCGGAGAGAAGGAATGGGTCTCAACGTGAAATGGCACCCATCCCTTCTCTCCAGAGATGCTGCCTGTCCTGCTGAGGTACTCCAGCATTTTGTGTCTATCGTGTGTGTAAACCAGCATTTGCAGTTCCTTCCCACACATACAGTGTGCTGTGCATTAATGTGGATATGTTACCTGTGTCCCTCTGTAAAATCAAATCAACTTTAGTTCTTTTATGTCTTGCCTAAAAATATGAAGCACAGAAACACATGAGCAAACAGAAGAGGGCTTTAAACTAAATGTTAACACATTTAAATTGTCATCATATCCAGATAAAGTTTTCATTAAAGTCTGGCTGCAAGCGGCCCAAAATATTCCAGTCTCAATTTCTAAACTACTTCCATCTTTGTGCACGGCTAATCTTTTTATTCAGTGTGAACTCTCGAAAATGTGTATCTGTCAAAAAGCAATTTTGCTCCAATTCATAATTACAACAGCTTAAATATCAAATAAGTTCTCTTTTCTATTACTTGTGTTTAGACCAGTAGAAAATGAATTCCGATCCCTTGGAAGCTGCACGGACCATTCTGTTCTGCAAGTTGATCATGTTAATGTTGACAGATACAGGTAGAATAACATTCTAAATTACTTGCAGCTCTCAAATTAAAATCTTCCACCTTTGAGCAAATCGACCTCTGTCTCAGAGTTTCACTGTGCTCACAAGGCCATGTTCTGATCCAATGAGGCACACCATTTTTACATACAAAATACCAGTTTTTTTTTATCGTGATGATCGGTGGCAGTAGATGCAGCATGGAAACGGCCCCAGGGAAACAGGCCCTTCGGCCCACTGGGTCCACGCCAGCCAGCGATTACCCCTTCACGCTAGTTCTATGTTATCCCACTTTCACGTCCATTCCCTCCCGAAACAAGGGGAGCAATAGACCGAGGCCAATTAACGTACAAACCCGCACGTCTGTGGAATGTGGGAAGAAACCAGAGCTTCTGGAGGAAACGCAGTCACAGGGTGAGCGTGCAAACTCCACGTAGACAGTACAGAGGTCGGGATCAAACACGGGTCTCTGGTGCGGTGAGGCAGCAGCTCTTCTATTTTATTAGTTAATTAATTTAGAAGTTGGTAGGTCACAAAATCAAAACTGAAGGTGGGGGTATACTATAATAATAATAATAACTTTATTACGGACTCAAGGTCCAGACAAGGGGCAACATTACATTAAAAATGCATTGCATATCAAATATCATAACTATATATAAAATCATGGTAAATCACATAAAAAACATCATAATTTATATATTTAAAAAAACCCCACAATACTTAGGTTAAAAATCCAGAGTAAAAAGTGATCAATGTGGTACAACGAGACAACGATACCAGTGTCTCCATAACTGGGATTCATAGCGTGTAGTGCTAACCGTTATGTTTGTCAAGGCCACAATAAGCAATATTGATTGGGGGGGGGAAAGTTGCTTGATTTGTAAATGGTATGAATACTGGCAACTTGTTATCTCCAAAAATAACA
Source organism: Okamejei kenojei (assembly GCA_035221665.1). NCBI lineage: Eukaryota > Metazoa > Chordata > Chondrichthyes > Rajiformes > Rajidae > Okamejei > Okamejei kenojei. The sequence continues at coordinate 14,627,239 of CM069155.1, forward strand.
CTGGAAAAAATATATAATCTCTGTCCTAATTTGATTTAATTTAGACTTTACTAATACGACGTGATAACAGGCCCTTCGGCCCATCGAGTGCACGCCAACCAGCGATCAGCCCCTACCCCAACGTTATCCTACACACTAGGGACCATTTACAATTTTTACTGAAGTCAAATTAACCTACAAACCCATACATCTTTGGAGTGTGGGAGAAAACCAGAGCACCTGGAGAAAACCCACGCGGTCACAGGAAGAATGTACAAACTCTGTACTGATCACCCCCCCCCCCCCCCCCCAAAGTCGGGATCAATCCAAGGTCACTGCGCCATAGTGCTGCCCTTGGCCCTCTAATGATCTTAGAGGGACAATGTGAGCTAAAGAAGTGTACGCTTAAGGACCTGTCCCACTTGAGCGTCATCATTTACACGTCACGACGCGCGTGTTGCGATGCGCGCATGGCGCGCGGTAACGTAGGCAGTGAAATACCCCAGTATTTTGGGATTCACAAAATCTTCGCGCGCCACCTGCGTCAAGCACAAATGACGCCCAAGTGGGCCAGGCCCTTTAGGATTTAAGCAAACCAACATTTTGTAGTACTATTTTACTGGTCAGCGGCTATGGCGCTGTTTTGTATCTGTTCACAGTAGATAGCGTCACTGTATGCAGACCCACTCATTGTGCCTCGAGAACACTTGTTTGAAATAGACAATTTGCGCTAAATGCATTTAGAACTGCTGCTAAGAGCCACTTAGTCAGTAGTGCTTTTCTAACACATGCATGTATTTGAGAATATCTAAGGTTTTTAAGTGTCCTTAAACACTTATTGCAAACACATAATCATTATCAACACTGTCAAGATCCCAGAGCGCTATTTAATAATTTAGAAGTACGATTAGTGATTGACCTTGTGTCAGCTTTCTGTCTGTTTGGAGACTGCGGCACGATGGCGCAGCGGTAGAGTTGCTGTCTTGCAGCACCAGAGACCCGGGTTCGAACCTGACCACGGATGCTGTCTGTATGGAGTTTGTCCGTCCTCCCCGTGATAGCATGGGTTTTGTCCAGGAGCTCAAGTTTCCTCCCACACTCCAAAGACATACAGGTTTGTAGGTTAATTGGCTTGGTTAGATTGTCCCTAGTGTGCGGGGATCGCTGGTCGGCAAGGACTCGGTGGGCTGAAGGGCCTGTTTCCGCGCTGTATCTCTAACCTAAAGTAAAAAGATACAGCAGGGAAAGGAACCCTTTGTCTCACTGAACCAACACCGACCAACTAGTTTACACTAGTTGTATGTTTTTGCGATGTCCCGAGGATGATTGGGTTAACATATGATGAGCGTTTGACGGCACTGGGCCTGTACTCATTGCAGTTTAGAAGGATGAGGGGGTACCTCATTGAAACTTTCCAAATTGTAAAAGGCCTGGATAGAGTGGATGTGGAGGTTGATGTTTCCACTAGTGGGAGAGTCTAGAACTGGCGTCACAGCCTCAGAATAAAAGTATGCACCTTTAGAAAGGAGATGAAGGGGAATTGAATTAGTCAGAGGGTGGTGAGTCTGTGGAATTCATTGCCACAGACGGCTGTGGAGGCCACGTCAATGGGTATTTTTAAGGCGGAGATTGACAGATTCCTGATTAGCAAGAGTATCAAAGGTTATGGGGAGAAGGCAGGAGAATTGGGCTGAGAGGGAAAGATCGATCAGCCATGATTGAATGGCGGAGTGGACTTGATGGGCTGAATGGCCTAATTCTGCTGCTATGACATATGAACTTGGAAAAAAGATGGGCAAGGAATTTTGGATGAGTTGGACGGGATGGTGGAGCTGTGAACATCTTGGTGGCTCTGTGACAAGATGCATGCATTCAGAGAGTTGGATTTCTGTTGATTATATTTTATCTTGATATTGAATTAAGTAGTTTTCCATTTTTTTTTTCAAATGTACTTTCTTTTATGCTGGTGAAATAATTTATTCTTGTCCATGGGTCGGTGTTCTTGAACGATGGTCAAATTTTGTGTGGTTTTGAAACTTAATAATTGTTCAGCCCTGATTCATGTCATGATGGTGAAATGGTGATGCACCTGTGAAATGTGAACTAGTGATGTAATATTCCAAGAGGTCGATAGTTTCCTTTTAATTTTGCTTATTGATTTGTCCCACTAAATGTCGGGTCATTCCTGGAGGAAGCCATCTCCTCCACTGACCTGTAGCCTAATCATCGAACAATCTGGAGTGAGATTCAGTCTGAAGAAGGGTCTCGACCCGAAACGTCACCACGTGGTTCCTTCTCTCCAGAGATGCTGCCTGTCCTGCCGAGTTACTCCAGCATTTTGTGTCTACCTTAGAGTGAGATTAGTTGAGTTTTTTAAACATGAGATTTTAGAGGTACAGCATGGAAACGGGCCCTTTAGCCCAAGTCCGCGCCGACCAGTCATCACCCTGTCCAGTAACACTAGGGACAATTTACCAAAACCAATTAATCTACCAACCTTGAGGGGTTGGACAGGCTAGATGCAGGAAGATTGTTCCCGATGTTGGGTAAGTCCAGGCCAAGGGGTCACAGTTTAAGGATAAGGGGGAAGTCTTTTAGGACCGAAATGAGAAAATTGTTTTTCACACAGAGAGTGGTGAATCTGTGGAATTCTCTGCCACAGAAGGTAGTTGAGGCCAGTTCGTTGGCCATATTTAAGAGGGAGTTGGATGTGGCCCTTGTGGCTGAAGGGATCAGAGGGTATGGAGAGAAGGCAGGTACAGGATACTGAGTTGGATGATCAGCCATGATCATATTGAATGGCGGTGCAGGCTCGAAGGGCCGAATAGCCTACTCCTGCACCTAATTTCTATGTTTCTAACCGCTTTGGAGTGTAGGAGGAAACCGGAGCATCCGGAGAAAACCCACAGGGCGAATGTACAAACCCTGTACAGACAGCCTTCATAGTCAGGATCGAACCCGGGCCTCTGCCGCTGTAAGGTAGCAACTCTACCGCTTGAGTCATAGTCATGCAGAGTGGAAACTGGCCCTTCGGCTCACCTTGCCCGCGACCACCAACATGCCCCATCCACATTAGTTCCACCTTCTCGCGCTTGGCCCATATCCCTCTAAACCCAGTCTATCCATGTACCAGTCCAAATGTCTCTTAAACATTGTGATAGCACCAGCCTCAACGACCCCCTCAGGCAGCTTGTGCCATGCACCCATCACCCTTTGATTAAAAATGTTACCCCTCAATTACACAGGCTGAATGGTAACTCTTCAGACAGGATGGTCTGTTGGGGCCCATTTCTTCCCTGGTATGGATGATCTTGGACCCTCAAGGAAGCCTTGGGCAGAGCTTGTCCTTGCACTTTTGGGTGTACCCAAGCCCTCCTTATCCAGGCTATAGAGCAGTACAGCACGAGAATAGGCCCGTCGGCCCACAATGCCTGTGCCAAACATGATGCCAAGACCATTACTTATCTAGCTGTACACAACCCATATCCCTCCATTCTGTGCTTATGCCTACCCAATGTTTCTTAAATGCCTCTAATGTATCTGCACCAGCTACCACCCCTGGCAACGCATTCCAGGCAATCACCACCCTCTGTGGTTCAAAAGAAAATTTGCCCTCCACGTCTCCTCTTAACTTTGTGCCTCTTGCCTTAAAGCTAAAGGGTGGAAGAGTGGTGCAGCGGTAGAGTTGCTGCCTTGTAGCACCAGAGACCCGGGTTCAATCCTCGTTACGGGTGCTGCCTGTACGGAGTTTGTACCTTCTCCTTGTCACCACAAGTTTTCCACGGGTGAACCCGGTTTCCTCCCACATTCCAAAGAAGTGCAGGTTTGTAGCTTAATTGGCTTCTGTAAATTGCCCCTAGTCTGTAGGACATAGATCTAGTGTATGAGCGATGATCAATGAGGACCTGATGGGCCTGTTTCCATGCTGCTTCTCAAAAACTAAAACTACAAACTATGCCCTCTACTATTTGATTTTTTCCCATCCTCAAAGGTTCTGACTGTCTACCCTATCCATGCGCCTCGTAATTTTATACACTTCTAGCAGGTCTCTGACGTTCCAGAGAAAACAATCCAAGTGTGCCCAACCTCTCCTTCTAGCTAATGCCCTCTCATCAGGGCACTGTTCTGGTAAACCTCGTCTGCACCCTCTCCAGAGCACCACATCCTTCCTGTAATGAGATGACCGGAACTGCACGCAACACTCCATATGCGGCTTAACCAAAGTCAGAGAAAGCTGCATCGTGCCTTCAACGAGAATAAACATATCTGACAACTCAGAGAAGGGATGGGTGGTCAGGAGGAACTACAGATGCTGGAATCTTCGGCAAAGCACAAAGCCTGAAGAAAGGTCTCGATCCGAAGCGTTGCCTATCCATGTCCTCTCCAGACCTCACCTCGGCCTCTGTCCGCTCCCCGGTCCTCCTCTGACCCCAACCCCCACCCTTGTCGTGTCTTTGCCATCCTCCCCAGACATCCCCCCTCTCCGATACGGAACAGCCTGTCCTCAACAGAGGCCTGGCCTTCATTCCCCTCCGCCCCCACCTCAACGAGTTCCGGGTCTGCCACGACATAGAGCTCTTCTTCCATCATCTTCGCCTTTGCCTTGGTGCCTTTTTCTATGGGAAGCAGACATCACCACCCAGTGATGACCCCGTCTCCACTGGTCCCCCTCCTCTTGGACTCCCCAGAACGAACTTCTACCCTCTCTAGACCTCTTTATTTCAAACTGCTGGCTATTGTATTTAGTCTGAAGAAAGGTCTTGACCCGAAACGTCACCCATTGCTCCAGGGCCGCTGATTGTCCCTCTGAGTTAGTCCAGCTTTTTGTGTCTATCCTGTCCAGGGAAGCTGCTTGACCTGCTGAGATACTCCAGAACGTTTGCATTTTACTCGAGGAACAGGCTGTACTGGTTTACAAGATGAGATCACGGGGCAAGAGTAGCCTATGGGCCTGTCCCACGTTCGTGTCCTTTACAGGAGACTGGTTTTAAACTGAATAAGGGGGGTGGGGTGTCAAATGGGATAGTCGAGGATGGAGTTAAAGGGAAAGAGAGTAAAGGGATGGTTAATGACCCCAGAATTAACGGGAAAGGAAGCTCACAAAGGGATAGGAGAGTATGGCCAAGTGTAATAGGGATCGATGTGAATGGTGAGATGCGTAAGGAATTAAAAGTACTGTATATGAATGCACAAAGTATAAGAAGTAAAGTAGATGAGCTTGAGGCTCAGTTAGCGGTTGGTAGATATGACATTGTGGGTGTAAATGAAAACTTTACAAGCTCTTAAGTGTGCAACATCTTTTAATGATAGCACTGGGTATTACATACACCTTCAAGCACCGGCTACATTTTCCTACTGAGGAAGGCGTTATGATTGATGTTAACTGGGCGGGGTTAATGGGAGTGAGGTAACTATATTACTGGTTGCAATAAACCATCTACATCCTTCCCCTTAGAAATCAAAAAACAGATTTTTGTCACGACAACCGAATTAACAGCAGAATTAAACGAAATCGCCGTAGCGAACAGGCGGCTTACTGATCCTGCCCGAGCGCGTACGGACGTCTCCCCCTCCCCCCGAAAGAGCAGAAGAAGCAGGAGGACGCAAGGCAGCCGGGGAACCAGGAAGGGCATTGGGGTGGGAGAAACAGGAGAGGGAGAACCGCGATCGGCAACAGGGACCCGCGCAGAGGGGAACCAGGCGCCCGCGACGGGACCGAGGCATGCAGGGAACACCAGCCGGGGCGGCAGCCGGCTGCTGATAGGAGAGTGGAGGCATAGGGCCCAGGGGGCTGCGGCTGTGGCTCATTAACCGCAAGCAGGTGTTGTCGGCTTCTTCGGTAGATGGAACCCTCACAGTCGACCAGATACGAACGAGGTGAGTCGGCCACCCCAACCACGGTGGCCAGACGGGAGTGACCACTGGCGGTCTGCAATCGAACAACCTGTCCGGGCAACAGAGGATCGAGTGGTCTGCACGACCGATCGTGGGAACGCCGCTGGCTGTCATGTTTCTCTTGAATTCGCCTCTGCACGGAGGCGGGCTCCAGCACCCGAGGTTTCAGCTGGCGCTGGGCAATCGGGACGGTGGATCTGGTAGTTCTGGACATCAGACGCTGAGCAGGGGACCCCATGGCCGGATCCCTGGAAACATTCCTGAGGTTCAGGAGATCCAAATACAAATCAGAGTTGGATAGTCTCGCCTGTTCCATCAGAAGCTTGGCGCTGCGGACGGCCCGTTTCTGCTAGGCCGTTGCTCTGTGGGTACTCTGGGCTGCTGGTGAAATGCACGAAGTTCCACTTGTCGGCAAAGCTTTTGAATTCTCGGCTTGTAAACTGCCTGCCGTTGTCAGTCTGCAGCCTGACCGGGGTCCCAAAAGTGGAGAAGTGTTTCCGCAGCTTACGGATCACCATCTCCGACGTGAGGGATGTCAGCAAATCCACTTCGAACCAGTTGGAGTACGAGTCGACCAGGACAAGGTAGTGGTTACCACGCCACTCGAATATGTCGGCAGCCAGCGAGGACCAGGCCAAGGCAGGGGCGGGCTGTTGCAGCAGGGGCTGTCGCTGCTGGTGTGGCGCAAGACTGTTGCACGTGGAGCAGCAGAAACTCGGTCTCGGATATATTTGGCCATTCCAGGCCAACAGAATTGGCACTGAGCGTGGGCGAGTGTTGCATCGACCCCAGGGTGTCCGCTGTGGGCTGCACAAAAGTAAAAGTCAAACAGGGAGGACGGGACCACAACTTTATGTCCCTTGACGATAACGCCATCCTGGAGCACCAGTTCGTCGCGGACCAGGAAGAAAGGCTGTGTTTCAATGGCGCGGCGGAGCGCTTTGTTGGCCACCCTGCTTTAATCACCGAGGCAAGCTGCTGCAAAACCGGATCGGCAGCGGTGTGCTCGCCAAAACCTGTAGCTGCTTGGTGGGAATAAAGTTAACGCCAGTACGAGCAAGTCCTCTGTTTCGTAGGGGTGGCGAGCGCAGGAGGTACGCGGGGCTCGCGACAGGGTGTCCGCAATGTGCATCTCGGTGCCCTTCTTGTAGATTATGTCAAAGTCGAAACGCTGGAGCTGCAGCATCATACGCTGCAGCCTGGCAGGGGCAGCGAGAATCGGCTTGTTCAGGATTGTCACCAGTGGCTGGTGGTCGGTTTCGACCGTAAATCTGCTGCCGAACAGGAAGTCTCTGAACTTGGAGCAGGCGAACACCACCGCGAGCAGCTCTTTCTCGATCTGAGCGTACCGCTGCTCGGTGTCCGTCATGGTGCGGGAGGCATAGGAGACAGGATGCAGCGATCCATCGACAGACTGAAGGCAGGCCGCACCCAGGCCGAACTTGGAAGCGTCACAGGTGACGGTAGTGGGGCGACCCACGTCGAAGAACCGCAACGTCGGAGTGCTAATCAGTTTCGACTTGAGGCGGTCAAAGGCCTGCTGGTGATATGGGAGCCAGGCCCAGGCGATATCCTTTTTTGTCAGCTGCCGCAGGGGAGCACTCAGCTCACTGAGGTTTGGTATAAACTTGCCAAGGTAGTTCACCATGCCCAAGAATCGTTGCAGACCTGGCACGTCGGTGGGGGCTGCCATTTCGGAGATGGCAGCTGCCTTCAAGGGGTCGGGCTTTAGTCCGTTAGGGGTGAAAACATGTCCAACATACGTGACCTCTGAGACACGAAACCGGCACTTCTTGGGATTCAGCTTCAGGTGCGACCGTCGCGCGCGATCCAGGACGCGGCGGAGGTTCAGGTCGTGCTCGGCAATGTCCTTCCCATAAACCAGGATATCATCCACGATGATGGCACATGGCAGGTCCGCGAATAATTGCTCCATCGTCCGCTGGAACACCTCGCTAGCAGAATTGATGCCGAATGGCATTCGCAGGAACTTGAATCTGCCGAACGGTGTGCGAAGGTCGTCAGGTCAGAAGTAATATAAACCATCTACAGTGGATTACCGAGACGTGGCTGCAAGAGGATCGGGCCTGGGAACTTAATATTCAGGGTTATACATCCTATAGAAAGGACAGGCAGGTGGGCAGAGGAAGGGGGGTAGCTCTGCTGGTGAGGGATAGAATTCAATTCCTTGCGAGGGAAGACATAGGGACTGACGAGGTAGAGTCACTGTGGATTGAGTTGAGGAATTGTAAAGGCAAGAAGACACTAATTGGTGTTATCTACAGACCCCGCAAATAGTAGCCCGGATGTAGGGTGTAAGTTGCAGCAGGAGTTAAAACTGGCATGTAACAAAGGTAATGCCACTGTGGTGATGGGTGGATTTCAATATGCAGGTAGACTGGGAAAATCAGGTTGGTTCAGGACCCCAAGAAAGACAGTTTGTAGAATGCCTCCGAGATGGATTCTTAGAGCAGCTTGTAATGGAGCCGACCAGAGAAAAGGCAATTCTGGATTTAGTGTTGTCCAATGAACCAGATATGATAAGAGAACTCGAGGTAAAGGAGGTAGTGATCATAATATGATTAGTTTTAATCTGCAATTTGAGAAGGAGAATGTTAAATCGGAAGTGACAGTGATGCAGTTGAACAATGGGGAGCTGGCCAAAGGATCCTAGCAGGAATGACGGTGGAACAGCAATGGCAGGAATTTCTGGGCATAATCCAGAAGTCGCAGGATCATTTCATTCCAAAAAGGAAGAAAGATTCTAAGGGGAGTAGGAGGCAACCGTGGCTGACGAGAAGTTAGGGATGGAATAAAACTAAAAGAAAAGATGTATAACACAGCAAAGATTAGCCGGAAGCCAGAGGATTGGGAAACTTTCATAGGACAACAGAAGGAAACAAAATGGGCAATACGGGCTGAAAAGATGAAGTACGAGGGGAAGCTGGCCAGGAATATAAAGGACAGTAAAAGCTTCTTTAGATATGTTAAGGGAAAAAGAGTAGCAAAGTCAAATGTGGGTTCCTTGAAGGCAGACACGGGTGAAATTATTAAGGGCAACAAGGAAATGGCAGAAGAGTTGAATAGGTACTTTGGATCTGTCTTCACTAAGGAGGACACAAACAATCTCCCAGATGCACTGGAGGACAGAGGATCTAAGGGGGTCGAGGAACTGAAAGAAATTTTCATTAGGCGAGAAATAGTATTGGGTAAGCTAATGGGACTGAAGGATGATAAATCCCCTGGGCCTGATGGTCTGCATCCCAGGGTCCTCAGGGAGGTGGCTCTAGAAATAGTGGATGCATTGGTGATCATGTTCCAATGTTCAATAGATTCAGGATCAGTTCCTGTGGATTGGAGGATAGCTAATGTTATCCCACTTTTCAAGAAAGGAGCGAGAGAGAAAATGGGGCCAGTTAGCCTGACTTCGGTGGTGGGAAAGATGCTGGAGTCAATTATTAAAGAAGTAATAATGGGACATTTGGATAGCAGTAAAAGGATTAGCCCAAGTCAACATGGATTTATGAAAGGGAAATCATGCTTGATTAATCTTCTGGAACTTTTTGAGGATGTGACAAGTAAAATGGATGGAGGGGTGCCAATGGATGTAGTGTATCTAGACTTTCAGAAAGCCTTTGATAAGGTCCCGCACGGGAGACTGGTGACTAAAATTAGAGCACATGGTATTGGGGGTAGGGTGTTGACATGGATAGAAAATTGGTTGGCAGAGCAGAAACAAAGAGTAGGAGTGAACGGGTCCTTTTCAGAATGGCAGGCAGTGGCGAGTGGAGTGCCGCAAGGCTCGGTGTTGGGGCCGCAACTGTTTGCCGTATATATTAATGATTTGGAAGAGGGAATTAGGAGCAACACTAGCAAGTTTGCGGATGACACAAAGCTGGGTGGCAGTGTGAACTGTGAAGAGGATGTTAGGAGGTTGCAGGGTGACCTGGACAGATTGAGTGAGTGTGGCACATGTGTGGCAGGTGCAGTATAATATAGATAAATGTGAGGTTATCCACTTTGGTGGCAAAAACAAGGGGGCAGATTATTATCTCAATGGGGTTAGGTAAGGGGGAGGTACAGCGAGACCTGGATGTCCTTGTACACCGGTCACTGAAAGTTGGCGTGCAGGTACAGCAGGCAGTGAAGAAAGCTAATGGAATGTTGGCCTTCATAACAAGAGGATTTCAGTACAGGAGTAAAGAGGTTCTTCTGCAGTTGTATAGGGCTCTGGTGAGACTACATCTGGAGTATTGTGTACAGTTTTGGTCTCCTAATTTGAGGAAGGACATCCTTGTGATTGAGGCAGTGCAGCGTAGGTTTGCAAGATTAATCCCTGGGATGGCGGGACTGTCATATGAGGAAAAATTGAAAAGACTAGGCTTGTATCCACTGGAGTTTAGAAGGATGAGGGGGGATCTTGTAGAAACATTTAAAATTTTAAAAGGACCACTTCCCTTCACGCGTTCTACTCCTAGAACACAAAGTACATTTTCAATTCCTCCTGTTAGTAATTTTGCTTTTCAGTTTCTTCCCCCCCTCCCCTCTCTCAGAGCTCTTCTTGGAGGGAAGCCATGAGAACTAAAGCATCTAAAGACAAGAGGGTCAAATCACAGCAGTTACTCAAAACATCGGGAAGAGTGTCAAGCGATCAGTTTCCGAGTAAATCTCAAAGGTTCAATTTTGAAGATTCATAAGATAACTTTCAGAAAGCCGGTTGGAATAATGAACTTAAAACCAATGGCTGGAACAGTTACTAAGCCAACAATTCAGAGATACGCCCAATCAGGAAATAGTGCAAACCTCTTAGTTTAGAGGTACAACGCTGAAACAGACCCTTCGACCCTCCAAGTCCATGCTGGCCAACGATCATTCGTTCACTGGTTTCTATGTTATCCCACTTCCCCATCCACTCCCGACACACTAGGGGTAATTTGCAGATGGCAATTAACCTACAAACCTGCATGTCGTTGGGATGTGGGAGGAAACTGGAGCACCCGGAGAAAACCCACACAGTCATAGGGAGAATGTACATACAGACAGCGCCTGTAGTCGGGATCAAACCCGGATCTCTGGCGCTGTAAGACAGCAACTCCACTACTGTACCACTCTTTGCCACCTTTTACACACATATAAAGACACATGGGCTAAAAATAAATACTCCAATACTTTAACATTTCAACAGTGAAAAGACTAGGCTTGTATTCACTGGAGTTTAGAAGGATGAGGGGATATCTTATAGAAACATATAAAATTATAAAAGGACTGGACAAGCTAGATGCAGGAAAAGTGTTCCAAATGTTGGGTGAGTCCAGAACCAGGGGCCACAGTCTTAGAATAAAGGTGAGATCATTTAAGACTGAGGTGAGAAAAAACTTCTTCACCCAGAGAGTTGTGAATTTATGGAATTCCCTGCCACAGAGGGCAGTGGAGGCCAAGTCACTGGACGGATTTAAGAGAGAGTTAGATGGAGCTCTAGGGGCTAGAGGAGTCAAGGGATATGGGGAGAAGGCAAGCACGGGTTATTGATAGGGGACGATCAGCCATCATCACAATGATTGGCGATGCTGTCTCCAAGGGCCGAATGGCCTCATCCTGCACCTATTTTCTATGTTTCTATGACTGCTGGCACCCGTGGTAGGTTGCCGAAATTGTCAACATGTTGAAAATTCAACGGCGACCAGAAAGACTCTACGACCCTTGGGAAACCTCTCACGACCACGGTTATGAGAGGTGTCCTATGGTCGTGAGAGGCTACCCGCGACATGTCGCCAGGGGTCGCCTCTATGGTCGTGAGAGGTCTCCAAAGAGTCGTAACGTCTTTCAGGTCGCCGCTGAATTTTCAACATGTTGAAAATTTCGGCGACCTATGACGAGTACCGGCAGTCACCTGTAAAAGTCGCGTAAGTGGGACAGACCCTTAAACCCCTGTCCCACGGTACGAGTTCATTCCAAGAGTTCTCCCGAGTTTGCCCTGATTCGAACTCGGAGATTTACGGTAATGGCCACTCGTCAGTACTCGGGGTTCTCGTGGACATTTTTCATCATGTTGAAAAATCTTCATGAGTCTTCCCGTGCTTCCCGAGTCTTCCCGAGTACCTGCCGTTAGCGCTAAGAGACCCCCCCAAGCTCCGACGTACCCGCTACGTTCATTCTCCGTGCTTACCACGAGTTTTTTTTTTTTTTTTAACTCGGGAGAGCTCTTGGAATGAACTCGTACCGTGGGACAGGGCTGTCAACATAACAGTTCCCAATGAGAGTGGATGATTCCCATGTTATCTGCACACTTATCCACTGATTGGCCAAGTCTTATAGGTCACTGAATGCCCAGAGATAATTTACAGATTGCGTTCAATATACTCAGCAGTGAGGTAATGCTTTTAATGGTTAGACGATATGAAAGGAAAAGTGACTCTTGATTGCTCTTCACTAACCTTGGCTTTCAGTGACAATGCAGCTTGAGGTTCTGTCTCTGGCAAGCTATTTCTGTTGTTCAAAGCACCATCTACCATCTAAAGAATGCAGAACTTGAATAGATAGCAAGTAGGTCATAAGTTATTGGAGCAGAATTTGGCCATTCGGCCCATCAAGTCTACCCCGCCATCTTTCTTTCCCTCGCAACCCCATTCTCTAACCTTCTCCCCGTAACCCCTGACACCTGTATTAATCAAGAATCTGTCGATCTACGCATCAAAAATATCCATTGATTTGGCCTCCAATTAATTCCACAGATTCACTACACTCTGAATAAAGAAATTCCTCCTCATCTCCTTTCTAGACTCTCTCACTATTGGAAACATCCTCTCCACATCCACTCTACCTAGGCCTTTCACTATTCGATAAGTTTAATTGAGGTGTCCCTCGCCCCCCCCACCTGTTTCCCCCCCCCCCCCTCCCCTCCCCCCGCTCGTCCCTCTAAACTCCAGCGAGTACAGTAATTTAAGCGATAACACGTATATAGGTCTAAAAGATCCCGTTGCAAAAACCTGGACATACTTTACGCTCAATATGCAAGGAGTTGTCGGTGAATCCACAAATGGCTCATCACACAGCTGTTTTACTTGCGAAGATTGTGCATAATAAGGATTATAGCGGTGGGAGGTTGGGGGGGGGGGGGGGGGGGGGGGGGGGTGCCTGGTGGCTTAGCCGTCTAGCTGGACATCAGAGCTAGTGAGAGCTACAGGGTAATCCTCTTGTCTGTAGTCAAAAGCTGCCGTTGACCAACACAACGGACAGAGTTATACTCCGACATAAAAGCTAGCTTTGTTGCCGCATTTAAAGGGTAGTGGGTTTTTCCTTGTTCTCAGGAGGCTTGCGGGGAAAGGGAATAATGTGAGTATTAGCTCACCAGCTTGTCGAGAGGATTTCACGGCCACTGACAACACTGGGGATTAGCTGAAGAATGGAGTTGGTTGGCGCGCCACTGTAGTGAGGGGAGATTTAGTCAGCAGTTCAATCTGGTGATGACTGCCTGGTGCGGAATTCAGTCAGATGAATGCCTTTTATTATCGCTCAACAATAAACGATAAGCCCGGCCAAATTTCCTCCTCATTGATACCCGAAAGAGGGCAGAGAATGAAATGGAATTCAATCGATGCATGCAATCATTTGAAAGATTATCAACATTTTTTTTAAAAACTCTGATTGTTTTGAGCACCAGTGGTTTTATTTGTTATGCCCCTTTTTAAATGAAGACTTACTTCATTTTACTATGTTTTATATTGTGTACCACTGTCTCTCCTGCAACAGGCAGCTTCTGGTCGTCTGTCTAAGGATTCGGAGCTCGGGTATTTCTTGGGGTCATTTTTCTTTTTGAAGTGCAGTGTGTGGGGCTGTACGATGCGTGGGATATTCCACCATTGCCACCCATTCACTTTGGTTTAGTTTGGAGATGCAGCATGGAAGCAGCATCTTCAGCCCACTGAGTCCACATCGACCATTGATCACCCATTCAGACCAGTTTGATGCTATCCCACTGTCTCGTCCACTCCCTACACAATAGGAGCAGTGTACAGAGGGCCAATTAACACACAGACCTGCACGTCTTTGGGACGTGGAAGGAAACCGGAGTACCCGGAGGAAACCCGCATGGTCACAGAGAGAACTGAGTGAATGGAGCGGTTGGGCTTGTACACTCTGGAGTTTAGAAGGATGAGAGGGCATCTTATTGAAACATATAAGATTGTTAAGGGTTTGGACACGCTAGAGGCAGGAAACATGTTCCCGATGTTGGGGGAGTCCAGTACCAGGGGCCACAGTTTAAGAATAAAGGGTAAGCCATTTAGAACGGAGACGAGGAAACACTTTTTGTCACAGAGAGTGGTGAGTCTGTGGAATTCTCTGCCTCAGAGGGCGGTGGAGGCCGGTTCTCTGGAAACGTTCAAGAGAGAGCTAGATAGGGGTCTTGAAGGGGATACGGGGAGAAGGCAGGAACGGGGTTCTGATTGTGGGTGATCAGCCATGATCACGTTGAATGGCGGTGCAGGCCCGAAGGGCCGAATGGCCTACTCCTGCTCCTATTGTCTAACTGTTTCCTCCCACATTCCAAAGACGTATTGGTTTGCAGGTTAATTGGCTTCAGTTAGAATTGTAAATCTTCCCTTGCGTGTAAGATAGTACTAGTGTATGGGGGTCGTTGGTCAGCACAGACTCGGTGGGCTGAAGGGCCTGTTTCCATGCTGTACCTATAAACTAAACTAAACATGATTACAGTGAAGGTGTCTATAGAGTGCAGATACAGAATGAAGGGACTAATGTTCAGTGCAAGGTAAAGTCTCCAACAAGGTAGATGGTAGCTCTGGACCACTCTCTAGTTGGTGAGAGGATGGCTCAGTTGCCTGGGCAGAAACTGTCCCTGAATCTGGAGGTGTGCGTTTTCTCACTTCTGTACCTCTTGTCTGATAGGAGAAGGGGGGAGTGTCCGAGGTGAGACTGGTCCTTGATTATGCTGCTGGCCTTGCCGAGGCAGCGTGAAGTCTAACACGGGCATCCAAATTAAGTGTTGAATGGGAAGAAAGGGTGATTCGACAAGACTGCCATATAATGGGTGCAGGGACTGAGGCTTCACTTGGCAATAGCTGCATTTTTACATTCCTAACTATACATCAATGCAAGCTTGTAAAGTCTTCTCAGAGCAGGGTGCAGAGAAGATGTACGAAGATGTTGCGAGGACTCCAGGGCCTGAGCTATAGGGAAAGTGTGAGCTGGCTAGGTCTCCATGCCTTGGCTAGCTGGAGGATGAGGGCTTATGTTATAGATGTGTACAGAATCGTTGGAGGAATAGATCCGGTAGATGCCAAGTCTCTTGCTGAGAGTAGGGGAATTAAAAACCAGAGGACATGGGTTTAAGGTGAGGTGGGGTGGGGGGGGGAAGATATAATAGGAACTTGAGAGGTAACTTTTTCGCACTAATGCCCCTGGCCCTCTAAGGAAACGTGAACGGAAAATTCTGGAGGCTTTGCGCCCCACCCAAGGTTTCTGTGCGGTTCCCGGAGGTTTTTGTCAGTCTCCCTAATGGTCGAAAGTGGTTTCCGCATCTTCTATGTTCCGGCGATTATTTAAAAAAATTGAAAAATCCTCCGGGTTGAGTAGCAAAGTCTCCGGAGGTTTCCGTTCAGGTTTCCTAAGTGGGACAGGGGCAGAAGGGTGGTGGGTGTATGGAAAAAGCTGCCGGAGGAGGTAGTTGTGGCAGGTACTATCGTGACGTTTAAGAAAGGTTTAGACAGGTACGTGGATAGGACAAGTTTAGAGGGATCTGGGCTAAACGCAGGGAAGTGGGACTAGTGTAGATGGGACACGTTGGCCGGTGTGGGCAAGTTGAGCCGATGGGCCTGTTTCCACACTCTGACACTTGGCATTCTTTCATCAAGTTATGATCAAATCCGTCCTTCTGATCACCAGTGATCTTTCCTTTATTTGAGTTTATATTTACCATTGCACGTTTCTCAGGCCGTCTGTGAGTTGTCAGGCATATTTAGGAAGTATCCAGACAAGTGTTTGAATCACCAAGCAATAGATAATAACCGAATAGTCTATTTACGGAGTGTTGAATGAGGGATGGATATTGGTTAAGACACTGGAGATAATTACCCAGCATTTCTTTCTGATAGGACCGTGAACTCACATATATCATCCAGGAACAGTCAATATCCAAGAGGCAGCCATTCCAGGAGTGCTGAGCTAACTTAGTTTCAGCAAAAAAATATATTTTCTGGTCTTTAGTAGTGAACCTGAACTTCTCTGTTTCTGGGCTCAATATCTCTGGACTGATGAGTAGGAAATGCCCAGGATGTTGGGGATGACAATTGGTATTCACAATGATGCGTGTGCAGCGGGAACAGTTATTGATAACAGACTAGGGCCTGACCCGTTGAGTTACTCCAGCACTTTCTACCTTTGGTGTGTATATACCAGCATCTGCAGTTCCTTTCTACACATTTTGTCTGATCCACTGCGAAATCTCCTCAAGGTATGCTCACTTTGAGGAAGTTCTCTTTCTCTTTCCGACGGGGAACCCTCTCTCACTGCTCCCCCTCTGTGACAAGTAGGGCCCCAACCCGAAATGTCACCCATCCTTTTTTTTCTCCTGAGATATTGCCTGACTCTGATTTACTCCAGCACTTTGTACCTGTCCACGTTCTCCAGAGATACTGCCTGATCCGCTGAGTTACTTTGTGTCAATCTACTAGATGGGCGATAGTTCGCCACCACAGTCCGAAAAGTCCAACGAAAGCAGCAAACTACGCGCGTCTATTTTCAACCACCACTTGGTCATTCAGCCCATCAAGCACCTCCTGTACCACTTGCCTGCTGACCTTGCACTCGGCCATCTTATAGCCCACAACCCAGCGAGCAAACCATCATCCTCGGCCCTTACTAAAGAAGGAGCTTGGTATCTGAAGCACTTCCTGGGTTTAGGTTTATTGTTGTGTGCACCGGGGGACAGTGGGAGCTTTGTTTTGCCTGCTATCCAAACAGATCAGATATACCACACATAAATGCAATGAAGTCAAACTCAAGTACACTAGGAAGGGCCAGGTGCAGTGCATAATCTAGTTTAGTTGAGAGGTACAGCATGGAAACGTGAACTTTGGTCCGCAGAAGTGGCATTTTGACTTTAGTTTGAACTGAATGGTTCTATGTATGGTACATCTGAGCTGTTCGGATTAAGCTTTTCGTTGTATCTCGTGACAATAAGCATCAGGCCTTCATCAGTCAGAGTATCGAGTAGGGGAATCGAGAACAAGAAGACATAGGATTAAGGTGAAGGTGGACAGATGTAATAGGAACCCGAGGGTGGTGGGTGAATGGAACGAGCTGTCTGAGCAGGTAGATGAGGCCGGCACTATCATAACATTTAAGAGACATTTGGACGGATACATGGATAGGATGGGTTTAGTGGGTAATGGTCCAAGCGTGGGCAGGTGGGACTAGTGTAGATGGGGCATATTGGTTGGCATGGGCAAGTTGGGCTGAAGGGTCTGTTTCCAATTTGTTTGAGATCACCCTGTAATTAGTTTATCCCCAACTCTGCATTCCCCACTGATGTTACCGAGCTGATGGCTGCACCACCCCTGCCTCTTAGACTCTCCCGTTGGCAAAGCTTCCTCAAGAAGTGGGAGAAGAATGAGTGCAATGTCTGAATGGGTGGAGAGGAGTCATTGTTGGTGATAATGAGGGACAAGCAACAAAATTGCCCCGTACCTGGTTGTACCCTGGATATGTCTAAACCTCTCCAGAGTCTCCCTCTGCAGCTCAGTGGTGGGACTTCTAAGGGACAACTGATCTTCAGGCAGTTGAACTTTGGTGCTTGGCCGAGCATGCATTGACGTTCAAGGCATCCTTGGGCCGAGATGTGAAGATAGCCAGTGGTTTTCCTGTGGAGTTACCAGCTGTGCCCCCCCCCCCCCCCCCCCACCCCCCACCGATAGTCCTTGTACTGAACTATCGCCTTTCACTGCCACTGACGTTTGCTGAATTTCACTTACCCCTCCTCTTCAGAGGTGCAAGGCTGTGATTTAATGTTCTCCATCTAGTGGAGCTACTGAGTACTGACAGAGCTGAGCTGAGCTGAGGGAACAACAAGTGACAGGCAGCCCCTGGGCTCAATGATGTTGGCGCAGTAGAGCTGCTCCCTCAGTGCCAGGGACCCGGGTTCGATCCTGACTGCGGGTGCTGTCTGTGTAAAGTTTGCACGTTCTCCCCGTGACCATGTGGGTTTTCTCCGGGTGCTCCGGTTTCCTCCCACACTCCAAAGATGCGCAGGTTTGTAGAATAATTGGCTTCGGTAAAATTGTAAATTGTCCCCAGAGTGTGTGTAGGATAGTGCTGGTGTGCAGGGTCATCGTTGGTCGGCGAGGACTCGATGGGCTTCCTCTTCTGTGTGGCGTGCACCGCCTAAAGTTGTAGGACAGCTTGTTCTATTTGATCTTCCGTTTGTGCGCGTCATTAGTCGAAACAGGGCGGACCACGAGAAGGTTGCAATCTACCACCCCGAC
This sequence comes from Okamejei kenojei, assembly GCA_035221665.1. NCBI lineage: Eukaryota > Metazoa > Chordata > Chondrichthyes > Rajiformes > Rajidae > Okamejei > Okamejei kenojei. Next base: position 14,645,610 of record CM069155.1, read on the forward strand.
TTGATGGGCTGAAGGGCCTGTTAAAGTACGAAAAGCTGATTGGAAATCAGGAACTCAACAGTATGGGATCAGCAACTGTATGGGAGGTTTGCTGTTTGGATTTGATTTCTGGAGACACCAACGTTTGCTAATGTCGGATTGCATCAGCCACACTACTCTGCAGTAAATCCCTGCGAAATAACAGTGTGTACATTTGAGATTCATTTCCAGTGCCTCAGTAACAGCTTTTTCCATTCACCTGCAAAACCAAGTCAGCTTATGGCTTTCCGTTGAAGTGACCAAATGTCTAAATGACTAGTCTTTCCAGGTGCGGCAGAGGTTCACCCGCACTTCCTCCGACCTCATCTATTGCATCCGCTGCTCTAGGTGTCAGCTGTTCTACATCGGTGAGATCAAGCGCAGGCTTGGCGATCGCTTCGCCGAACACCTCCGCTCAGTTCGCAATAACCAACCTGGTCTCCCGATAGTTCAGCACTTCAGATTCAGATCCCATTCCGAATCCGACCTATCTGTCCTCGGCCTCCTCCATGGCCAGAGTGAGGACCACCGTAAATTGGAGGAGCAGCACCTCCTAATTTCGCTTGGGCAGTTTACACGCCAGCGGTATGAACATTGACTTCTCTAATTTCAGGTAGTCCTTACTTTCTCCTTCCCTTCTCAGCTCTCCCTCAGCCCACTGGCTCCTCCTCTTCCTTTCTTCTTCCCCCCCCCCCCCCACCCTCACATCAGTCAAGAAGGGTTTCGGCCCGAAACGTTGCCCATTTCCTTCGCTCCAGAAATGCTGCCTCACCCGCTGAGATTCTCCAGCATTTTTGTCAACCTGTCAGAGTGACTAGCTGTCTACAGGGAATGCAAATGAAAAATCTATTTTGATTTCATCGCGACTGAAATTCTTCCTTCCTCTTTATTTTCATTGAAACTTTGTTTTATTTACATCAACAAACAAAAAAAAAACTTTTCATTTTTCAGTGTCTAATTTATCAGGCAGTGTGCACAATCCACATGCTAACCTGTTAACTGTTCTTCTGAGGAAGTGTTTTTTTAACACCTCTGATTATCACCAGCTATGGGGAGTCAAGCTGGTGCAAATGTCATTCGCAGGCGTTTTCGTCACCTTACGCTCACTCCTACATTTCTTTGAGTCTAATTAAAGTCAATGGATTCAATGGTGCGTTACTGTCGCATGTACGGTACCTACAGACAGTAAAACTCCTTTCCTGCACACAATGCAGTGTAAAACGTTGCTCTGCGTATACGCAACCATGCCTATGTAACTCTGTAAGAATAGTACAAAACGAGGAACTGCAGATGCTGGTTTACAAAAAAGACATATAGTGCTGGATCTCTGCAGCATCTCTGGCGAACATGGATAGGTGACGTTTTAGGTTGTGACCCTTCAGTCCTGAATGGTATATTCTGACTGGTAGATTATACTGATGCAGTACACAGAAGTCGCCACGTTTCTGCCGCCATTTTGTACCATTCAAGATCAAAGTTCCTAAAAGTGTAGTCATATCCTGACCTTAAAGGCCCGTGGCCCTGGCAGCGGCTCTGGGTCAGAGTTGAGGGGTCGGCCTGGCCCGGCCTGGAGACGAAGTTGGTGCGTCGTTCAGTGCCGCTTGCTGTTTATGTGACACAGGCAGGATTAATAGACGATAGACAATAGGTGCAGGAGTAGGCCATTTTGCCCTACGAGCCAGCACCGCCATTCAATGTGATCACGGCTGATCATCCCCAATCAGTACCCCGTTCCTGCCTTCTCCCCATATTCCCGACTCCGCTATTTTTAAGAGCCCTATCTAGCTCTCTCTTGAAAGCATCCAGAGAACCGGCCTCCACCGCCCTCTGAGGCAGAGAATTCCACAGACTCACCATTTTCTGTGAGAAAAAGTGTTTCCTCGTCTCCGTTCTAAATGGATTAGTTGTCAAGGCTCACGTTAGAGTCGTAGTGATAGAGTGTGGAAACAGGCCCTGTGGCCAAACTCGCCCACACATTACACTAGTCCCACCTCCCTGCGCTTGGTCCATATCCTTTCAAACTTGTCCTATCCATGTACCTGTCTAACTGTTTCTTAAACGTTGGGATAGTCCCAGCCTCAACTACCTCCTCTGGCAGCTTGTTCCATACACCCACCTCCTTTGGTGAGGAAAATGTTACCCCTCAGATTCCTATTAAATCTTTTCCCATTCACCTTGAACCTATGTCCTCTGGTCCTCGATTCCCCTACTCTGGGCAAAAGATTCTGTGCATCTACCCGATGCATTCCTCTCATGAGAGTTAGTCTACTGTGTTTTAGAGATAGACAGTGAAATAGGCCCTTCAGCCCACTAATTCCACACTGACCACAATCACCCCGTATACTAGCACTATCGTAAGCACTTGGGACAATTTTACCAACAAACCTGCCCCACTGTGCCAATCTCATTGTGAACTTGCGCAGGAGTGTTTGGGCAACTCTGTCACCTCACGGCAGATATATTTTCATAACTTTATGTTCCAAGTGAAAGTCTCGCAAAACTAATAGATAATCAATAGCAGTCCACTCCTGTCCTTTTTGAATGGAAATAAATCCCAGCAGGTAAAAGTCTAGAGGAAACGGAAGCAGAGCTGCACTAGACAAGGGAACTCATTATGGAATAGAAATGCTGTGACATTTTACCTATACAAATGCAGCGTTGCACTCCATGACAAAGTGGCTTTTAGCAGTGCTTTCTTGCTTACACAGTGCCTGCGAAAAGGTCAAACCCTTTGCTATTTCGCAGCTTGTGCACAAACGCCAAACTCTTTAACGGGGCTGTGCATCTTATGGCAAGGTGGTTGCTTCCATCAAACGATTAGCAGGGCGAGGATGTTATTGATGAAGAAGCTGTAGTGAAGTCACAATGTGCTGGAGGAACTCAGCGGATCAGACAGCATCTGTGGAGAGCATGAATAGGTGACGTTTCGGGTCGGGGCCCTTCATCGGACTGTGTGAGAGACAAGTAGTTGCTGATGCTGTAATTTTGTGTGGAGCCCAAAGTACTAGGCGCAGCGGTAGAGTTGCTGCCTTGCAGCTCCAGACACCTGGGTTCGATCTTGACTCAGGGTGCTGTCTATGTGGAGTTTTTACGTTCACCCTTTGACCACTTGGGTCTTCCCCGGATGCTCCGTTTTTCTCCCACATTCGTAAGGCATGCAGGTCTGCGGGTTAATGGAATTTAATAACTTGTCCATTGTGTGTCGGATAGAACTAGTGAACGGGTGATCGTTGGTCAGCGTGGAATCGAGGGCGCAAGGGCCTATTTCCATGTTGTATCTCTAAACTAAATCATCTCGGAACCAACTAAACCAGAGTGGAATTAAGTCATCCTCTGTCCCGGCAATCTGCCCAAGAAAAGACGGGCGCGGCAAAGTGGCGCAATGGAGTCTGAAGGAGGGTTTCGGCCCGAAACGTTGCCTATTTCCTTCGCTCCATAGATGCTGCCGCGCCCGCTGAGTTTCTCCAGCACCTTTGCCTACCAACGGTAGAGTTACTGCCTTACAACTCCCGAGACCCGGGTCCGATCCTGACTACGGGTGCTGTCTGTGTGGAGTTTGTACGTTCTCGCTCTGGCCGCATGGGTTTTCCCCGGGTGCTCCAGTTGCCGCTACAATCCAAAGACGTACAGGTTTGTCGATTAATTGGCTTTGGTTGAAAATTGTCCCTAGTGTGTAGGATAGAGCTAGTGTGCGGGGATCGCTGGTCGGCGCTGACTCGGTGGGCTGAAGGGCCTGTTTCCGTGCTGTATCTCTCAACGAAAAATGAATTAAACTCAAGAGAATGAAAAGAAGAGATGGAAATATTTGTGTAGAGTATCTGGAGTCTGTGCTTTGACAACTACAGGTGGGAGGCAGCAACTCTGACGACCAAGAGGCCTGACCTGCAGGAGCAGAAATATCTAAGGGCTACACCAAGGGAAATTTCAGAAATGGAGAAGAGTGAAATCAGGAAAAGGCAGAGAAATTCAAAACCTTATAGTTAGTAATTATTAAACTGCATGATCACGGCTGGCATCTTTCCCCCCTGAAGCTGTGCCTGACACCTGCAAACGTTACTGATCGTACACTTATTATTTGAGATGCATGCTTTTAGTGATAATGGTTGGTTTAATGGAAGAGTGCTTTGAAGAATCAATAACTATCTATCATTGCTCTGAAGTAGTCTGCATTTGAATTAATTGCATGAATTATCTCGTTAAAACTATGAGAGGGAGAGAAAGGCCATCCAACTCTCTGAAGTGAGGCACAAAATGCTGGAGTCACTCGGCAGGTCAGGCAGCAGCTCTGGAGAACATGAGTAGGCGTCGTTTCAGGTCGGGACCCCTTTGTGTTCACCGGAGATGCTGTCTGACGTGAGTTGCTCCAACACTTTGTGTCTTTTTGTAAACCAGCGTCTGCAGTTCCTTATTTCTTCGTCTTTAAAATGAGGGCTACAAGGTGGGGAAGAATATTTATTAAACGTGCATAAATGTTCAATTAATGTAAGACACACCTTAATACAATTTAAAATCTTACACAGGTTATACTATTCAAAAACTAAAATAAGTAAACTTTTTCCCAACGTCTCACCTATATGTGATAAATTGCAATGTCAAGAAGCTAATCAGCAGGCTGGAGAATCGAGGGTTACACAAAAAGCTGAGAAACTCAGCGGGTGCAGCAGCATCTAAGGAGATAGCGACGTTTTCGGTCTTCAGACTATAGACGGTGATGTGAGAGATAAAGAACAATGAATGAAAGATATGCAAAAAAGTATCGATGATAAAGGGAACAAGCCATTGTAAGCTGTTTGTGGTGTGAAATGAGAAGCAGTGCGACTAGGGTGGGGGAGGGAGATAGAGATAGAGGGAAATGCCAGGGCCCGAGGGCTGAGGGAGAGGTGGGAAGGGGAGGAACAGCAAGGTTAACAGAATTGAGAAAATTCAATGTTCAAGCCCAAAGGATGCAAGCCCCAGCGGAAGATGAGGTGCTGTTCCTCCAACTTGCGGTGTTGCTCACTCTGGCCATGGAGGAGGCCCAGACCAAGAATGGGAGGGGGAGTTGAAAAGTGCTGAGCGACCGGTGGTCGGTTGGTTTTTGCGAGAGGTGTACGATCGCCAAACGCCTCCGCTTGGTCTCATCGCCAAGCCTACGCTTATCTGCAGTTGCAGTGAACCTCTGGAGGAGGTGCGGACCTGGAGGGACTCTGTCGGACCTGGTGGACTGTGGGTCCCTGAAAGGAGTGGAGGGGGAGTGAAGGGACAAGTGTTGCATTTCTGCGGTTGCAAGGGAAAGTGCCCGGGTAGCGGGAGGGGAGGGAAGAATTGGGGAGTCGCGGAGGGAGCGAGATGGGAAGATGTGTGGGTGGAGGGGTCACGTTGGAGGTGGAGAAACTGGCGGAGGACTATGTGTTGTATTTGCCGGCTGGTGGGGTGAAAGGTGAGGACCAGGGGGACTCTGCCCTGTTTGCGAGTGGGAATGGGGAGAGAGGGCAGTGTTGCGGGGTATGGAGGAGACCCTGGTGCGAGCCTCATCAATAGTGGGGGAGGGGAATCCCCGTTCTCTGAAGAATGACCATTTGTGATGACCTGGTGTGAAACACCTCATCCTGGGAGCAGATGGGGCGTAGACAAGGAATTGGAATAGGGGATGCCAGGTACTGTGGGAGTCCAGTGGGTTTGTAGTGGATGTCGGTGGAGTGTATCACCTGCAAAGAGAGCTAATATAGCACACCTCATTTGTCTTTTGTACAAAAATTCGGACTGAAAATTTTTGAAATTTTCACAGAAATGACCCTGGAAGCTGGATAATCTTCGGGTATCGGAAGATTGCCCTGAATTAAATGTGTTTCAAAAGACTCTTTTGAATATGGCTTACTGGAAAAAGCTAATCTTAAAATTCTGGAAAAATTCTCCAGTACCCACAGTCAGTATGTGGATCTCAACTATGTTCGAAACACTACACTTGGAAGATATGAGACTCCGACTAGCAGGAAAATCAGACTGTTTCTATAAGACGTGGTCTGCATTTATAAATCTATTACAAGGATAAGGTGCAAGAATACCTCAAAGTATCGGTGATGGGTCTTGGTAAAGGGGGACGAAAAACTGTCGAGTTGGTAGATTCCTTTTGCGAGATGTTTATAATAAAGTAACTGGCTTTTTTTTCCCCCTATTTTTCCCTTTTTCTTTTTTTTTCCCTCTCCAGGGTCTATCTCTTAATTCCCGTTTCTAACTCTTCAAGGGTTTCCTTTCCCTGTCACGCTTTTGCACTTTCACATCTCTTTTTCACTTTTCTACTTTCTATGCTGCTATTTTTCTCTCTCCTCTCTTTTCTAAAGCCTTAAAATAAAAAAATAAAAATTAAGGGGTACAATGACTGTAATACAATACAAGGGACGTACACTGATGTAACTGACAGTACCGCTAATAAATAAAGATATTTAAAACAAAAAAGAAATGAGGGCTACAAACAAAGTCTTGACATCAAATGCGTGACATTAGTAAACCATTGCATTCCTCGAGTAGGCTAGTTAATGGAAAAAGGGACAAAGCTGTATGGGTTTTCTCCAAGTGCGCCGGTTTCCTCCCATACGCCAAAGATGTACAGGTCCCCATTGATCTTCATGGCGGTCGCCCCACGCTGGGTCGCCATTGTCTTCCCCTCCCTCCTCACGCTCATTGACCGCGAATCCCCGCCATCGCTGAGGCCCGCGTTGCCGCCATCGAGGCTCCCATCGCCGCCACCTCTGAGGCTCCTTCCCCCCAGACAGGCCTCGCCGCACCGGGTTCACCTCCGTCCCCTGGGAGCCCTGTGGAACGAGTCCGGCCGGTTGTCGTTCTGGTCATTGGCGGCCTGGTTGTTGGGCGGGTGGATCGGACATGGGACACTCCCGCTGCGCGCAATATTAAAACAGACCACTTACAAATACTCAAGGTAACCAGGCAAAGTGGACATGGTTTATTGAAAGGGAAATTATATTTGACCAATTTACTGGGGATCTTTGAACAAGTAACATGTCTATTGAAACACTAGACGTGCAATCCTGCGGTTTCCAGAGGCATGTAGCCTGATGCCACATCAGTTATTGCAGAAACTAGGAACTCGGTGTTTAAGTGGGAACGTACTGACATGGCTAGATTGACTGGCTCAGCTGTAACAGAGAACAGTTGTGGTAGTGTCCTTTTATGGTTGGCAAGGTGTAGCATGGGGCGTTAGTGGTAGGGACTCAACTTTTTACAACTTGTGTTTAGTTTAGAGATACAGCGCAGAGAAAGCCCCTTCGGCCCACCAAGTCCGTGCCGACCAGTGATTTCCCTGTCCATTTGCACTATCCTATACACTAGGGGCAATGTACAAACTTTACCAAAGCCAATTGACGTACCAATCTGTACATCTTTGGAGTGCAGGAAAAAAAAACCGAATCACCCGGAGAAAACCCACGCAGTCGCGGGGAGAAGATGTAATCTCCGTACAGACAGCACCTGTAGTCGGGATCGAACCCAGGTCCCTGGTGCTGTAGGGCAGCAACTCTACCTCTGTGCCACCCCTGAAGGTATCTCTGCTGAATTTGCTGCTGATTAGCTTCTCACGTGTACCGAGGTACAGTGAAAAGCTTTATGCATGCTAGCCAAAGTCAGTGGAAAGACAATACATGTTTACAATTCGAGCCACCCACAATGTACAGATATGAAAAGAAAGAAATGCAAATTATTTTATGCAAAGAATGGGAGGCAAATGTATCTTGCATGGTGAAATGGCAAGGTTAAAAGAGTGGGAAAAGACGTGGCCAATGGAATGTGGGAAATGTGAGACTCCATCTTGTTGAGAAAATGAGAAAAGATTGCAGATTATCTAAACGAAGGGAGGCTCGAGATGCAGAGGGATTGGAGTGTACTAGTGTGTGATTTGCATAAGTTGAGTATGCAGGTGGAGAAAATAACTAGAGATGATAACAATGTTGTTATTTATTGTAAGAGGAATAGACTTCAACAGTAGAAGTCTTTGAATGCTTTGAAGTATATGGAGTACTTCCTTTAATTTTAGTTCAGGGGTGAATTTAAAAGCACTGATTTATTAGACTGAAGTTGCGATTGGGCAAGGAATAATTAGATGAGGAAATATGGAACTGCAGATGTTGGTTTACTAAAAAAGGCACAAAGTGCTTGAGTAACTCGGAGGGTCAGACAGCCTTTCTGGAGAACATGCATGGGTGACATTTTAGGTCGAGAACCTTTTGAAGTGTAAAAGGTGAGAGGTGGGTGGATTGAAACATATAAACCCCTGTCCCATCGTACGAGTTAATTCCAAGAGTTCTCCCGAGTTTTCCCTGATTCGAACTCGGAGATTTACGGTAATGGCCACTCGTCAGTACTCGGGGCTCTCGTGGACATTTTTCTACATGTTGAAAAATCTTCACGAGTCTTCCCGTGCTTACCTGCCGTTAGCGAGTCTTCCAGAGTACCTGCCGTTCGCGTTCCGAGCCGGTAAGAGACGTCCCCGAGCTTCGACGTACCCGCTACATTCATTCTCCGTGCTTACCACGAGTTTGATTTTTTTTTTTTAAACTCGGGAGAGCTCTTGGAATGAACCCGTACCGTGGGACAGGGCTAATAGGATCCTGAGGATCATGTAGACACAAGGAACTGCAGGTGTTTGTTCACCCAAAAAAAAACAGCTGGTGTAACTGAACGGAAGGGACTGAAGAAGGGTCCCGACACGAAACATCTATCCATGTCCTCCAGAGATGCTGCCGAACTCGCTGAGTTACTCCAGCATTTTCTTTTAAATCATGAGGATCTTGACAGGATTAATGTGGAGAGGATGTCTCCTGATGTGAAAGAATCTAGTCGAAGGGTTCACTGTTTAAAAGTAACTAAGGCAGTGATGAGGCAAGTTTGTTTTCTCTTGGAGGGCCACGAGACTTTAGAATTATTTCCCATAGAGTGTGGAAACAAAATATTTGAATATTTACAAGAAATGGGTAGTTGGATTGTTGATAATTGAGGGGATGTAAAGTTACTGAAGATAGAGGGGAATACAAAGTTTAGGTTGCAATCAGAATTTTATTGAATGACCTGACTTTTACATTGTAACTAGACCAAGAGAGACCCATTGGGCCCCGTCCCCCAATGCGGGGGGGGGGGGGGGGGGGGGGGGACCTGACCTTCTATTGTAATAGAAGGCAGACGCAAAGTTTGGGGTTGAGACCCTTCTACAGAAGTCAGACGGGAGTCTTTTCTCCCCAGATGCTCTCTGGGCCAAAGGGCCAGTTTTCACGCTGTAATACTCTGACTCCATAAGAATAAGGGGTTGGCCATTTAGGACTGAGATGAGGAAAAACATTTTCACCCAGAGAGTTGTGAATCTGTGGAATTCTCTGCCACAGAAGGCAGTGGAGGCCAATTTGTTGGATGTGTTCAAGAGAGAGTTAGATATAGCTCTTAGGGCGAACAGAATCGATGGATATGGGTCCAAAGCAGGAACAGGTTTTTGGATGATCAGCCACGATCATATTGAATGGCGGCGCTGGCTCCAAGGGCTGAATGGCCTACTCCTGCACCTATTTGCTATGTCTCTGAGGACATGGACGCCAGCATAGACAACTTGGGCAAACCTGACAATGCTGAATATCCTTTCACATTGGCAAGAAATCGTGGATAGAATCCTTTTCAATCTCACATCCATGTTCTGTCAGTTTTTAAAAGCAAAACTCAGACTCTGAGCTTGTTGAGGTGATGGAGATAAACAGTTTAAAAGTTTGTGGATGTCTCGTAGCGGGTCATACGAGTAAAAAGTAACAATTATTTTCATCACAAGTGTTTTTTTTTACTCTTGGACATTTTTTACAGTGTTGAAAAAACATCACAAGTACCGGCTCGTAGTGCTAACGGTAGGTAGGTACTCGGGGAAATCCGGTAAACTTGTGATGTTTTTTCAACACTGTGAAAAATGTCCACGAGTAAAAAAATACTCGCGATGAAAAAAATGGTTACTTTTTACTCTTACGAGCCGCTACGAGACATCCACAAACTCCTACGGACCCGCTATGGACATTCTCCGAGTTCGAATCGGGGGAAAGCACGGGAGAACTCTTGAATTACCTCGTGCAGTAGGACAGGCCCTTAACAACACCAGAGATCCAGACAACAGGGGCTGTCTGTACGGAGTTTGTATATTCTCCCTGCGACCGCGTGGGTTTTCTCCAGGTGCTCTGGTTTCAATTCCCACATTCCAAAGAAGTACAGATTTCACAGATCTGTAGATTTGTAAATCTGCAGGTTTGGAGGTTAATTGGCCGGTAAAGATTATAAATTGGCCCTAATATTTAGGATAGTGCTAGCATACGTGGTGATCGCTGGTCCGCACAGATTTGGGGGGTCAAAGGACCTTTTTCCACGCTGTATCTCTAAACTACACTAAACTTTAAGGATGATCGATAAATGCTGGTCAGAATGAAAATATTAGACTGTCAATGAATCATTTAAGAAAAATGTTGTTCTTCTGAAGAGTTGGCCTATAAATAAATGGCGCAAGATTACATAAGCCCCACGCTCTTCATGGCTTAATCTTTATAATAAGGCATTGTAGTGCCACAGTCTTGCCATTGAATAGTTGGCTAAACTGCTGCTGATGGCATGGATGCATTCTACCTTGATGAGGAACTGTTTTGGTTGGAGTTGTAACGTTGTACTTTCACTGGGGATGCCATGGGAATGGCACGAAGATCGACACAGAGGTGCTGGATGAACTCAGCGGGACAGGCAGCATCTCTGGAGAGAGGGGATGGGGTGACGACTTGGCTCGAGACCCTTCCTCAGACAAAGTCACTGATGCTGCAGAGTGAAAAACACGAAGATGGCATTATTCAAAATAGCACAAGTAGGTTCTAAAGTCATCTTGGCAAGTAGTGCAGCATCCGTATTCCTTTGTGCAGTCTGGCATGGTGATATATACAAAAACCTATTGAGGGAGACAGCATTGAAGAATGAGTGCTGGAAGCTTGAGAAGTTTTATAGGGAATAGATTTGAAAGATTTGAAGAAAATAAAACACCAGTGTAGAGGGGTCGTGGCCAAACGACGAAAGATTTATGGTTTGGGATATATATCAAACATTTATGAAAACGTCTTGCTGTTAATGTGGTGGGGAAGGTCACTGGATGATGTGTGCCATTAAGATAATGCTTTGATGTTGCGTGTGTTTTATGTGGCAAGCCATTAGTGGCAGCGGCAATATACTTGAGTTGAGAGCAGTGTGAAATGGTGCCGCAACTGCAACAGCTCTCTCCTGTAGCTGAACTTGCTGGAGTCCAGATATCATTGAATAAACCGTCCTGATGTCATGGCTGCATGACTCAAATGCCATTCCATCCTTATTCCAGCGAGACTGTGCGCAATGAGAAAATCGATCTGCTCGAGACTATAATCATGGTCCTTACTTTTGTAACAAGTGAGTCTTAGAAATAGCACATAATTGGAAACATTACCAAAACATTCAGACTCCTAGAGCATGGACAGGGGCCCTTCGGCCCAACTTCCCATGCTGGTCAAGATGTCCCATTCACACTAGTTCCACCTGCCCATGTTTGGCCCATTTCCTCTAAACTTTTCCTATCCATGTACCTGTCCAAATGTCTGAAATGTTGCAATAGTTCCTGCCTCAATTACCTCCTGTGGCAAAGATAGACGCAATGTGCTGGAGTTACTCAGTGGGTCGGGCAGCGTCTCTGGAGAAAAAGGATGGGTGACGTTTCGGGTCGCCACCCTTCTTCAGACTAAAGGAGTTCCGACCCGAAACATCACCCATCCTTTTTCTCCAGAGATGCTGCCTGACCCGCCGAGTTACTCCAGCACTTTGTGCCTATCTTTGGTGTAAACCAGCATCTGCAGTTCTTTGGCAGCTCTTTCCATATACCCACTCCCCTCTGTGTGAAAAGAGGACGGTGGGTATATTCTTGATATTCCTCAGAAGATAGTTCTCTTTAAAAAATAATAATAATAATCCAGACCAAAATTAACTTAAAAATGGTGTAAAATGTTTTCCTTTGTTCACCAATATTGTCTACGAAAGAAGTATCATTAAATGTACAGTTGCCTACTTTTCATAGATACATAGCAATTAAGAGTTTGTTTTTAATGAATACTTATCATTAGGTTAAAATACCATGAATTAGTATAATCAACCTATTTCCCAAGACCAGAGGTTATTCAGTGATGACGTTCGTGTAGCCTGGAGTATAATTGGCGTGGATTACTTGCTAGTTTGTAGATATTACATACAAATAGATATTACAGCACGGAAACAGGGTATTGGGTCCAACCAGTCCATTAGTGACATGTATAGGAAGGAAGTGCAGATGCTGGTTTAAGATAGACACAAAAAGCTGGAGTAAGTCAGCAGGGTAGGGAGCATCTCGGTGGAGAAGGAATGGGTGAAGTTTCGGGTCGAGGCCCTTCTTCAGAATGATCTGGAGAAGGGTCGAGACTCGAAACGTCACCCATTCTTCCTCTCCATTGGTGGCATGTATGCTCCATGCCACTGCTCCTGATCTGCCATTGACTGGAAAGGGAGAGGATAACTAACTGAGTAAGATATTCAACGGACAAAACAAAGATTGGAGGAACCTAGCAGATCGGGAGCAGGTCCATCTGTGGTGGTAATGGACTGGCGATATTTTGGGTCGGGACACTTCTTCAGACTGAATGATTCAGCACTACACACACAACGAACTAGGAGCAATTTACAACTTCTTTCCAAAGCCAATTAACCCAGAAACCCGTACCTCTTTGGAGTGTGGGAGGAAACCGGAGCACCTGGAGAAAACCCACGCGGTCACAAGGAGAATGTACAAACTCCATACAGACAGAACCTGTAGTCAGCATCGAACCTGGGTCTCTGGCGCTGTAAGGCAGCAACTCTACCGCTGCACCCTGCAGGTAAAGTACTCACTAAGTGCATTGAATCTGGGTCCTCTCACGTAAGGATGTTCTTGGACATATTGCTTTAATATGCTTGGAAGTGAAGTAACTTCTTTGTTTTACTGAAGGGCTGATTTAGGTGGGAATCTCCCTCCTTTAATTGGGTGCCACCAATCCATAGTCCAACTTGCTTTGAATTTTGTACACGGTCTAACCCTAATCTTGGGTTTAAGAATTCTGAGCATGAAGGAAATTGTTCTGAACATCGTTTTTGAAAACTATTTTCTTAACCAGCTTGAAAGGGGAATGGAAAGGGAAGACAAATTCACGTAACAATTTATTATAATCTAAGAAATACCGTGCAGGTTCCTGCAAACAATGCTCAGTTGAAGGCAGTGTCTGTTGCAGATTAAGTAGACTAAATGGAGAGGGTAGAGAGGGCATCAGATTATTGTCTTTTATTAAAAGTATCTCTGACAGTGTAATGTAAAAACAGCGTAAACTGGTGTTTCCTTCAGTGGGGGGCTGCACCAATGGCCAGCACACTCGGAGACAGCAGTGTTACCATCTGATAAGGAGAACAATATGAATCAAAGCAGGTGTTGCCTGTATCAGTGGTGTCCCTCCGTGTTGCTCACAGGTTAAAGACCGAATTCACCTAAAGCCGAATATTTTCTTACAAATATGCAATTATGAAGGATGTGAAAGAAAATGCAGATGCTGGAGTCTTGAGCAAAACGCAAAGTGCTGGAGGAACACGGTGACTCAGGCAGCACCTGGGAGGGAATGTACAGGTGGCGTTTTGGGTCAGGACCTTTCTTCAGACTGGTTGTAATCGGGGTCTGGGGTGCATTGGTAGAGAGAGGTGGGGACGGGGAAAAGCGATTCCTAGTTACATTCAATTAATGTACCTGGGAATGCTTGACATTGCGGCTCAATGATCATCCCCCAGTCCATCATTGAAGATGGTGGATGGGGCAGAGAAGTACACGGCAAGCCCTTCATGGAATTATAGAACCAGAGAACTAATTCCCGGAAATTCCAGGCGGTGCCTGAATGTGTGCGTCGTGTGGTTGTAGCTCAGTACATGAGCTGCTGTTTTATTTAATGCCTGCCTGTGCAAACCTCACCAAATCCAATCTGGGGATGAGGAATTTTGTTTTAATTTAAACTTTTTTTTAGAGATACTGCGCGGAAACACTCCCTTCAGCCCACCGAATCTGCACCGTCCAACGATCCCCGCACGCTTGCACTATCGTGCGCGCACTAGGGACAATGTTACTTTTATACCAAGCCATTTCACCGGCAAACATGCACGTCTTTGGAGTGTGGGAGGAAACCGCAAATCTTGGAGAAAACCCACGCCGGTCACGGGGAGAACGTTTAAACTCCGTACAGCCAGCAACCCGTGGTCAGGATCGAACTCGGGTCTCTGGCACAGCAAGGCAGCAGCTCTACTGCTGCGCCACCGTGCTGCCCTTAGTTAGGGCATCACCGGTTATGTGGAGAAGGCAGGGGACTGGGGTAGAGAAGGAAAAATAGACCAGCCATGATTGAATGGCGGAGTACACTCAATGGCTCCATTCTGCTCCTATGTCTGATGGTCTCACGGCACAGCGGTCTTGTATGGGAGGGTGCGGGGGGGGGGGGGGGGGGAATTCAACCGGTCAACAGCAGGATTTAGTACACACAAGTAATGCAGAAATCACAATCCAGAAGGGCGAGACCAAATTTCCAGAGAAAAGCGCAAAAATCCTAAAATTGATGTTTTTTAACGTTTCGTTCTTTCCCAACCACATTTTCGTTCCCATTTTATTGAAGTGCAGATTTCTGTATGGTCTAATTTCCAAAGCAGGATTGTGTTTGAAATGGCTGCATCATAAGTGGTGGAAGCAGGTTTTACTGTTCCATCTGCATCATTGATGAAGCCATTAACTGGATGGATGCGAGTGGAAAACCTTGCGTCAGTTGTTTTTAAGAGTGATGGGTTTGGGCTCGGTGAGGATGATTTATAATTTTGACGGGTAATTCCGTAGTTTACGGGTTCTTTGTGAGAGCAGCTTGAGGGCCCGATGAAGAATCCTATAGTACTTAACGCGATGAAAGTGGTCGTTCCATTGTACCCTTGATATTCTACAATATTCCATAAACCCACAGCGTGCCTTGCATGTTGCCTCGAGGGCGGCACAGTGGCGCAGCTGGTGGAGCTACTGCATCACAGCGCCAAAGACCTGCGTTAGATCCTGACCTCAGATGCTGTCTGTGTGGAGTTTGCTCGTTCTCTCTGTGACCGCGTGGGTTTACACCGGGTGCTCTGGTTTCCTCCCACGTCCTAAAGATGTGTATGTTTGTAGGTTAATTGTAAATTACTCTGAGTGTGCAGAGTGGTTGGGAAAGTGGGATGACATAGGAGTAGTTTAGTTTACTATCACGTGTACCAAGGTACAATGAAAAGCTTTGTGTTGCTTGCCAACCAGCCAGTGGGAAGACTATGCATGACTTCAATCGAGCCGTCCCCAGCGTACCTATACATGACAAAGAGAAAAACAAGTGTGAGCGGGTGATCGATGGTCGGCATGGACTCGGTGGGCCAAATGGCCTGTTTCCATGCTAGATCCTAGAAACTGCTTCTTTCCAATAACTGGATCTTCCAATACCTTGTACGTGTGCAATCTAATGAGCATTTCAGACGCAATAAACCTAAGCCTCAAGAGCGTTAAATGATAGGGATCTCTGCCAATCCCCATTATAAATAATTTGGAAATCGGGAGTGCTCAAGTCGAGCTTTGTTCATTCGGAGGATGTTGTTGCGTCGACTACTGATTTTCAAATGCTTTGGCGAACCCTGAAAGCAAAAGCAAGTGGGTCTGATTTTGCAGTTTCTGAGGAATATAGAGTGGGCCTGTCAGGGTCCATAATGGTGGCAAGGTGGCGCAGCGGTAGAGTTGCTGCCTTGGAGCACCACGGACCCGGCTTTGTTCCTGACTGCTGGTGTTGTCTGTACGTTTTCTCCCCGTGACCGTGTGGGTTTTCTCCGGGTCCTCCGGTTTCATCCCACACTCCAAAGACTTGCATGGTTGCAGATTAATTGGCGTTGGTAAAAATTGTAAGTTGTCCCAAGTGTGTGGGATAGTGCTAGTTTATGGTGTGAATGCTAGTCGGCCGATGGGCCGATGGGCCTTTGGTTGTGCTCTACCTCTAGAGTTTGCGCTGACCATTGAGTTTCCATGAAACGTGCACAGGGGCCCATTTCACCTTCCCCACATTTCATGTTTCCATGCTGTATCTCTAAAGTCTAAAATGTTTGTACCTCCTCTTGCACTTTAGAACTAGGTTCTCCAGCTCGGAAGTTGAGGGTTAAACAAATATCTGGGTCTGCTTGATGAGAGGTTATTGGGTTTCGATGTGTGTGATTCTATATCACGTTCTACAGTGTGGAAGAACTATGTGGTGTGGCTGATGAGTCTCGGATGAATGGTAATAATAGACTCTGGGTGAGCTGTGATCACCAGTCCCCGGTTTCTGTTGCCTCCTGTCTGCCAAACGAGATTACCAACCTTGCTTGTCAACAGCCTGTTCCGAGGCTGACAGAAGTATCAAGATATCACTTTTAATGGTGAAGCTGTAAAATCAACACCCGATACAATCCAATATTGCAGCAGGGCAAGCCTATAAAACTCCAGGACATCCACTGACCGAGCAACAATGGAAGGCAGGAGTGATAGACCTGTCACAGCTGCAGAAATTAGTTTCACTGCGCTCCGAATAGCTCTGCAAACCAACGTGGTAATGAGTAGACGATCCAAGGTGGATAAGCAGCTGGAACGATAACAGTGCTCCATGCTTGCAGACTGATCTTAAGTCCACCTGTCATCTTGCATGCTAAGCATCTCTGGCTGGCTTCCACACTTGGTCGGGCTGTGTGTGTGTGTGTGTGTCGATGAGAGATTTGTGTACACTACACACAGGAAGCAGGAGCCCTGCCCTTTTTACCGCTCGGTGACAGACGTTTGCAGGTCTCATTCACTGAGATGGCAGTAAGGGGGGCATAACGGGGAGGGTATTGTTTGATCTGGTTCTATCCTATACACTAGGGGCCATTTAATGAAGCCAATTAAGCTGCAAACCTGCACGCCTTTGGAACGTGGGAGGAAACCGGTGCACCCGGAGAAAACCCACGCGGTCACGAGGAGAACGTGCAAACTCCACACAGATAGCACCCACAGTCAAGGTCAAAACTAGCAACTCTACCGCTGTGCCACCCTGCTAGCTAGTTTCCATAACCTGATTAAATGACGTTACCAGTCATTGTGAAATAATAACATTATTTATATTCACACAAATCAGAAAAGGTTATGAAACTCTTTGTTCTTTCAATGTGTTTTTATCACTATAGAGTTTTGTCACCAAACAATAAAGCATTATTTTATCAAAGCTGGACAGAACGGTAGTTTGACCTGAACTACATTTTGGTGTCCGTGTACACTTATTTCCATAGATGCTGCCTGACCCGTTGAGTTGCTCCAGCACTTTGTGTCCTTTTGTGTTTTACTCCGCATTACTCTGTTTGTGTTGTGTTTTACTCTGCAAAAGGAAAATGTAGAAACGAAGAACTGCTGGTTTCTGCCAGAGATAGACACAAAGTGCTGGGGCTTCTGGACCTGAAAGAACTATTCAGAAAGAACTATTAAATAAGTACACCTGGACACTAAAATGTAGTTCTGGCCAAACTAACATTCCGTTCCACATTGAAGAAGGGTCTCGCCCTGAAACGTCACCTATTCCTTTTCTCAATAGATGCTGCCTCACCCGCTGAGTTTCTCCAGCATTTTTGTCCACCTTCCATTGTCCACTCAGACATTCAATCATGGCTGATCTATCTCACCTAAAATTACGCTTTGGGGGGGGGGGGTTAGACCCACCCCGGTTCTTTCTCACCGGCCCTTGTCCAGTATTCGCCGCTGTTGCCGATTCCCTCCACCCTCCTCTCCGCGTCCCGGTCTCTGGGGGGTGAGCGAGAGCCTATGAGGCGCTGGTCAGGCCGCATTTGGGGTATCCTGAGCAATCTTGGGCTCCTTATCTGAGGAAGGATGTGCTGGCTCTGGAGAGGGTGCAGAGCAGGTTCGCGAGAATGATCCCGGGAATGAGGTGGGTTAACGAATGATGAGCGTTTGACGGAGCTGCGCCTCTACCCGCTGGTGTTTAGAAGGATGAGGGGGGGACCTCGTTAAAACGTACAGAAAAGTGAAAGGCCTGGGTAGAGTGGATGCAGAGAGGATGTTTCCACTGGTGCGAGAGTCTAGGACTAGAAGTCATAGCCTCAGAATTAAAGGACGTTCCTTTAGGAAGGAGATGAGGAATTTCTTTAGTCAGAGGGTGGCGAATCTGTGGTCTTCCCTCCCCCAGGTTGAGCAGGGAGCGAGCCTGACCTTTGGCTACACATGGCTGACCACAACCTTTTTGAGGGCTCGTTAGTTCAGAAGTTCATGTGATAGCAGAATTAGGCCATTCGGCCCATCGTCCACTCAGCCATTCAATCATGGCTGACCTATCTCTCCTAACCCCATTCTCATGCCTTCTCCCCATAACCCCTGACACCTGTACTAATCAAGAATCTATCTATCTCTGCCTCAAAAGTATCCATTGACTTGGCCTCCAGTCTTTTGTGGCAATGAATTCCACAGATTCACCATCCACTGACTAAAGAAACCCCTCCTCATCTCTTTACTAAATGAATGTCCTTTAATTCTGAGGCTGGGTCCTCTGATCCTAGACACTCCCACCAGTGGAAACACCATCTCTACATCCACTCTATCCAGGTCTTTCACTATTTGTTAAGTTTCAATGAGGTCCCCCCTCCCTCATCCTTCTAAACCTCAGCGAGTACAGGCCCAGTGCCGTCAAACGCTCATCATATGTTAACCCGCTCATTCCTGGGATCGTTCTTGTAAACCTCCTCTGCACCCTCTCCAGAGCCAGCACATTCCTCCTCCGATTATGGGCCCACAATTGCTCACAATACTCCAGATGCGGCCTGACCAGCGCCTTATAGGGCCTCAGCGTCACATCTCTGTTTTTGTGTTCTGGTCCTCTTGAAATAACTGCTAGCGTTGCGTTTGCCTTCAATCCCACATGACAATCGGACAAAATAAATCATTTATGATAAATACTCGGCTTTAATTGCACCAAGTAGTAGTGTTTGACTTGTGCAGCTTATCACACTCAGGAATAACTTGTGACTGTCCTAACCGGAGGGTTCCAGATACACCAGGGAGCGGGAGATGTGAGCAAGACTAATGAGAATATTTGAAAGCAGGTGTTGCACTGCAGGCTAAGAAATAACCTCTTAATGAACACAATATTTGTTATCTTCATTGTTTCTGCAGAGAAATATACCAGAGACCCGGGTTCCATCCTGACTATGGGCGCTCTCTGTACGGCGTTTGTACGTTCTCCCAATGGCCGCACGGGTTTCATCCGGGTGCTCCGGTTTTCTCCCACACTCCAAAGACGTACAGGTTTGCAGGATAATTGGCTTGGGTAAAAATGGTAACATTGTCCCGCGTGTGTAGGGTAGTGCTAGTGTACGGGGTGTACACTGGACAGTGTGGACTCGGTGGGCCGAAGGGCCTGTTTCCACACTGTATCTGCAAAAGGATGGAGAAGATCGAACCCTCCGCTTCACTGGAACTTGCTCCGTTGTTTTCTCTCTATTTAATCTCATTTGGGCTGGGGCAGAGTGGGATGCAGGCTGGCTGGCAGTAAAGTCCACCTACATCCCCTGTAGATGGAATTGTTAATATTGGATCACTGCTTCCCGGACCCCATTCAAGTCGGGGCCCCGAGTTATTGGACAAACAAGGAACTGCAGGTGCTGGTTTCAAAAAAAAAAAAAGACAAAGTGCTGGAGTAACTCAGAGGGTCAGGCAGCATCTCTGGAGGACGTGGATAGGGTGGCACAGAGGTAGAGCTGCCTCACAGCGCTAGAGACCCAGATTTACTATTGAAAGACAGTTCCTAATTCTGTGCACCTCTGAGAGATTTTGACAGGGAGCAATTAGCCTTGTCACTTGCGATGAGAGAGCAATTTGCTAAGCGCAGTAATGATGGCTCTTTAGCTGCACCCTCCTTTATAGTCAGGGTGACTGTGTTTATGCTTCCAGCAACTCAGAATCTGTTCAACTTATTACTAAAGAGACACAGTATAATCTGTCTAATGGTTTCTGAACCAGTTTGGATTTGGTTGAAGCTCTGTGTTCTCTGCCACCTTGAAGGTGTGTGTTTTATACCGAAGATGGGCACAAAATGCTGGTAGCCACTCAACGGGTCAGGCAGCATCTCTGGAGAACATGGATAGGTGACGTTCCGGGTCGGGACCCTTCTTCATCCTCTGTCTGAAGAAGTGTCTTGATCCATGTTCTCTAGAGATGCTGCCTGAGATGGGTGACGCTTTGGGTTGGAAACCTTTTTCAGACTAGTGCGTTTTATATCTAAGGTAGACAAAAGTGCTGGAGAAACTCGGTGGGTGCGGCAGCATCTGTAGAGCGAAGGAAATGGACAACGTTTCGGGCCGAAACCCTTCTTCAGGCCACGTTTCGGCCCGAAACGTTGCCTATTTCCTTTGCTCCGTAGATGCTGCCGCACCCGCTGAGTTTCTCCAGCATTTTTGTCTACCTTCGATTTTCCAGCATCTGCAGTTCCTTCTTAAGTGTTTTATATCTATATAGACTGAATTAGGTATCTTGGCCTGTAAGCCATTATTCTCTGTGTAATCAAACTCTTTTATTTCCTTCTGGGCTCTCATTATAACAATTATCCACCTTTCTCAGCTGAGGTTAACATCGTGCATATATCCCATTGCTTGCTGTCTTTCCCACATATGTCAGCATAGGTTAATCTATGCCAAGGGCCATTTTTTCAAAACCATTACGCATTGCACTTGAGTGTTGTTCTGCTGGGCAAGCGTAGACAAGTATCTGTTCATTGTTTGTGAGTAGCTAATGCCTTGGGTAGACACACAATGCTGGAGTAACTCAGCGGGTCAGGCAGCATCTCTGGAGTAAAGGAATAGGTGACGTTTCGGGTCACAAACCCTTCTTCAGACTGAGAGTCAGGGGAGAGGGAAACGAGAGGTATGAAAAGGTTTGGAACATATCAGAGCCGGCACCGATGACCAAGGAAAGGTGGAGCCCACAATGTTGGCTGTGGAAGCGGTGATAACGAAGGGATATATGGATGGAAACAGTAGAACTGGCCGGACGACTAGGGTGGGGAAGGGATGGAAAGAGAGATTGTGCAAAGGTTACATAAAATTAGAGAAATAATATTCATACAGCTGGGTTGTAAGTTGCCCGAGCAAAATATGAGGTGCTGGTCCTCCAATACATTAAATTACGTTGGCCTACTATCTTTAATGGACAGCAACACGGCACTTTCTTTGGATCGTTTTAACAAAACAAATCTGATTCTTTAAAGACCCAGCTAAAATACAAATCAGAGTTTAGAGATACAGTGTGGAAACAGGCCCTACTGCCCACCACGTCCAAGCTGACCATTGATTTCCCATTCACACGAGTTCGATGTTGTCCCATTTCCCACACACACCTGGAGAGCTGTTTCACAGAACCCGCACATCTTTGGGATGTGGGAGGAAACCAGAGCACCCGAAGGAAAGCAGCGCAGTCACAGGGAAAACGTACAAACTCCACACAGATAAGTCAAAGTCACTTCAAAAGAGTTTATTGTCATGTGTCCCTCTCAGGACAATGAAATTTTTTCTTTGCTTAGCACAACAGAACATAGTAGGCATTGACTGCAAAACAGATCAGTGTGTCCATATACCATTATATACGTAAATACACACATGAATAAATAAATTGATAAAGTGCAAGGGGTATTAATGTTCAGAGTTTTGACCGAGCCAAGTTTAATAGCCTGATGGCTGTGGGGAAGTAGCTATTCCTGAACCTGGTCGTTGCAGTCCTCAGTCTCCTGTACCTTCTACCTGAAGGTAGTGGGGAGATGAGTGTGTGGCCAGGATGGTGTGGGTCCTTGATGACGCTGCCAGCCTTTTTGAGGCAGCGACTGCGATAGTCCCTGAGGTCGGGATCGAACCTGCGTCTCTGGTGCTGTGAGGCAGTAGCTCTACCAGTACGCCTCCCTCAGCTTGGGAAGAAATCAGTGAGAATAAACCTTGCAATCTGGTGGGCTGAAAGGGCCCGTTTCTGCACTGTATGTCTAAACTAATCCTCATACCAATACCCTTCTAATTCTAACCTGAAGGTTGTTTTCTGTTTCATTTGACGTTTGTTGCAACAAGCTTGCAACAGTTTTATTTTTGGGTTTTAACTTTTATGATTTTGGTGCAAAGAAAACGGAGACTGGAGCGACTCCGCGGGTCGGGCGGCATCTGTGGGGAAAATGGACAGACGACGGTTTGGATCGAGACCCTTCAGGCTGGCACAGAACCTCAGACCCTCCTAAGAAGGGTCCCGATCTGAAACACCAACTGTCTTTTCCTTTCCCTCCACAGATGCTGCCTGAACTGCATAATTCCTCCCGTCGTTTGTTTAAGTATTGCGGTTCTAATCCCAGTTAAAGATTTCACAAACGGTTGTCATTTAGACTCCTTTCTTTCTTTCTTTAAAATTCATGAAATGTGTTTCGTTATTGCTCTTTCCTCCCCAGCAAAAGGTTGCATGAACAACTTTCTGCATCGTTCTATCTTTGTTCCTTGGAATCATTTGCAATGTTTTCTGTCTTGGCTTGTGCTAGGGCAAGCTAAACATATACATGGGGATGAAAAGGAAGTGTACACTGCTTTATAGATTCAATGGTAGACACAAGTGCTGGAGAAACTCAGCGGCTGCGGCAGCATCTATGGAGCGAAGGAAATAGGCGACGTTTCGGGCCGAAACCCTTCTTCAGACTTCAGTCTTTATAGATTCAATGGTGTGTTTGTGGTCCTGTACTAGACTTTACTGTAGACTTTCGAGATGCAGTGTGGAAACAGACCCTTCAGCCCACCGAGTCCATGTTGACCAGCAATCACCCTCCACATTAGTACTATCCCACTCCGGGGACAATTTTTACCAAAGCCAACTAACCTACAAACCCACACGTCTTTGGAGTGTGGGAGAAATCCAGAGCACCCGGAGAGAACCCACGCAGTGACAGGGAGAACAAACCCCGTATAGGCAGCACCTGTAGTCTGGGTCTGTGGCACGCTGTGAGGCAGCAAGTCTACCGTTGTTTCTACCCCAATTTCTATGCATCGTTTCGATGTGCTTGCTTCATCTTGAGTACAAAGCAGAACTTGTTCCCTTTTCAGCAACGTCTATCATAACACTTTTATAGCCACTTGAAATGGGACAAAATAAGAATCGGGAAAGTTTTGGCTGCAGTTAGATTATTTTAAATCTCGTTTATGAGGACTCCATTTTTTTAAAGTGAAAAAAAAAATTGTCTATGGTGGTGAGCTCCATTTTAAAAGCCCTTAAATGCTGAAACAATATAGTATTTAAAATGATTTCTTCTTAGTGAAAGTTTAATGATAAAATATTTTGCTGTAGTATGTTAAAAGGTGCATTGTGCACACTGTTGGTACTGGCACTCCAGTAGGATGGAAGGTCACAATGAAAGCTACTGAGTTTTGGCTGCTTCTGAAGTCTCAGAAACATAGAAACATAGAAAATAGGTGCAGGAGTAGGCCATTCGGCCCTTCGAGCCTGCACCGCCATTCAATATGATCATGTCTGATCATCCAACTCAGTATCCTGTACCTGCCTTCTCTCCATACCCCCTGATCCCTTTAGCCACAAGGGCCACATCTAACTCCCTCTTAAATATAGCCAATGAACTGACCTCAACTACTTTCTGTGGCTGAGAATTCCACAGATTCACCACTCTCTGTGTGAACATTTTTTTCTCATCTCGGTCCTAAAAGACTTCCCCCTTTATCCTTAAACTGTGACCCCTTGTTCTGGACTTCCCCAACATCGGGAACAATCTTCCTGCATCTAGCCTATCCAACCCCTTAAGAATTTTGTAAGTCTCTATAAGATCCCCCCCTCCATCGTCTAAATTCCAGCGAGTACAAGCCGAGTCTATCCAGTCTCAGTATCTAGAAGTAATGGAGAAGCAAGGAACTGTCAACACTGAGGAAATGGAGAAAATGCTGGAATAACTCAGTGGGTCAGGCAGCATCCCTGGAGAACATGGATAGGTGACGTATTGGGATATTTTATGTTCTCCAGGGATGCTGCCTGACCCGCTGTGTTACTCTAGCACTTTGTCTTTCCAATCTAGAAGGAATGATGGGACAGTTTGGATACTGATAGAATGAGGCTCTTTTCTATAATGGGGGTTAAGGTGTTTGATAGTGCTGTGGTTGACCAGTTATTCTGTCTCTTCCCTTAGAAAGTCGGCACATCCTGTGTCTAATCCATAGTCGGGTAGGAAACCAAGCAGTTTTATTTTGGCCTGGCTATCACAAGACCTGAAGTAATCGCATTCAGCTGACTACTAAAGCACATTTCTTGTGCTCATCAGTCTGAACAACTTTAGTTCTGGGGATAGGTAAATGGCTACAGTTCCTGCTTCAAAATCATGCTTTCTTCAGAGGCAAAATGGATTAAAGATCGTCTTAACTTGCTCTATGGACATCTCTACTTCTCAAACCGGCAGCCACCCTCTCAGCATGACGACCTATTATTCCATGTTCCATAAGGTCATGTGATAGGAGTAAAAACAGGCCATTTGGCACATGAAGTTTACTCTGCCATTCAATTATAGCTGATCTATCTTTGCCTCTCAACCCCATTCTCCTGCCGTCTCCCCAGAACCTCTGACACCCGTACTAATCAAGAATCTATCTCTGCCTTAAATATCCAGTGGCTTGGCCTCCGCAGCTTCTGTGGCAAATAACTCCACAGATTCACCACCCTCTGACTAAAGAAATTTCTCCTCGTCTCCTTCCTAAAAGTATGTTGTTTTATTCTGAGGCGATGACCCCTGGTCCTAGACTCTCCCACTGGTGGAAACATCACACATTGCGCATTTGTCATCGCTCAGTAAAATATTACTGATGCTTCTCAGGAAAAAAGTGTGTGTCAATTGGCCAGCTTATAAATGGTTGACTGAAAACCTGTTCTGTTCTTTTTTTATTTTCTTGAAATGCAGCCAGTTTGTTATTATCGGAGAGCAATCAGAAAAGCTCCTGAGAACTACGAGGTCCAAGTCCACATATTACTCATTGTGCTGTAGGCAGCTGTCTGGATGATGGAATAATTGGCCGGCCTTTTATCCTTCTGAATTTCTAATTTTGGTCAATAAACTATGTTTAATTAGCAAAATTCTATTCAACCATCATGCAAGTAAAGGACTACCAATACATGTATGTGCGAGAGAGGTTTTAATTTAACCTACAGAATTGCTTAAGGAATTTTTTTTTTTTTTAAAAAGGGCTTTTAAAACAACATCCATTAACATTCTTGTTGAGGTGAGAAGTTACCTCAAATTATCCTTCAGGACCTCTCATTTAATCAACATCCAGTAAAAGGCAGGTTTTTTTTTTCCATAATGGCAAATTCATTTTGCCTAAAGGGAAATCTTTTGTTCTAAACTTCGCGCAGATTGCATTAAAATTATATGTTTGAACGGTAGTCTGGGTTGGGGGGGGTAAGAACACACAAGGCACCAACGTTTATCTATTGCGTTGCTTTAAAAAAAAATAGGCCGGTGCTTTATAAACCGGTGAAAGACGTTTCTTGTGAGCAAAGACGAAGCTCTTGGATAAATGGGCCTTCAAGGACCAATTGTTGAGGATTTGCATCTTCAAAACTTGCCAACGAGCAAATATTCGCCCATTTGCCTTCTCCCCGTTGAGGCTGGCAGAGAATTTGTCCAAAAGCAATGAGGTGTAATGAAAGATCTGCAGCATTGTTCCGAAATTCAGTCAAACATTACAAATTGCTGAGAGATAAAGCATGGCGTGCCGTGCCTGCTTTGGGTTAATTTATTCCCTGCAGATCACAATTACGTCTGGATTAATTTATATATTTTTTTAGATATTGAAGCTTGGATTTTCTTTTAAAATTGGACCTTTACAAGACTGCACAGTGGTAGAGTTGCTGCCTTACAGTGCTAGAGACCCAGGTTCGATTCTGACTACGGGGGTGCTGCCTGTACGGAGTTTGCACGTTCTCCCCGTGACCGCGTGGTTTTTCTCCACAATCCACTGTAGGTTAATTGTCTTGTGTAAATTGAGTATATAGAATGTAGGATAATGCAAGTGGACAGGGATTGCCGGTCGATGCGGACTCGGGCCTCTTTCCACACTGTATCACTAAACTAAACTTTAGAAAAAAAACCTGTATACATTGCATTTTGTTTTCGTTAAATTAGTAATACTCACTGAACATCAGAAATGTCTGATTTAATTGAATCTCCTCATGAAAATAATGAAGAAGCCTCTTTAAAACTTCTTTGCTGTTGCGTTATAATTTCTCATGAGTGTCCAGAACAAAAAAAAACTATCATGGTTTGAACTGAATTAATTTAGATGTGTGTTTGTAAACCAATGTCCTCGGACTATCTTTAATCGGACTTTATCCTGCACTAAACATTATTCTCTTTACCCTGTATCTGTACACTGTGGGCAGCTTGATTGTAATCATGTATAGTCTTCTACTGACTGGTTAGCGCGCTACAAAAAAGTTTTCCACTGAACCTCGGTGCATGTGACAATAAACCAAACTTTAAAAAAAACTAACGGAGCAAAAATGAGAAGCTGTTTTACTCCCACGCTTGTTTATGCAGTTAGCACAGGAAAATATGACAGCTTTGTGACAAAAGGAGGTGACATCTTTCAACGTCTGAGGAAATTTTGCAACAAGCGGAATCATATATTCAGTGTGCATTGGCAATTTGTAATCATCCAGTGATGGACAGTTGGCTCGAGCTAGGGGAAGAGAAGGGAGAGAACAGGGAAGCAAAACTGTTTGAACCTTTTCACACACATCTTTTATTCACTCGGGCCGACTGGGCTTTTATTTGCTGGAGTTTAGAAGCTTTGAGAGGGGATCTAATAGAATGGAAAACATAAAATTCTTAGAGGATTGGACAGGGTCGATGCAGAAAAAATGTTCCTGATGTTGGGGGAATCCAGAACCAGGGGGTCACAGTTTAAGAATAGGGGGCAGGCCATTTAGTCCAGTCAAGTCAAGTCACATTTATTTATATAGCACATTTAAAAAAACAACTCTCGTTGAGCAAAGTGCTTTACATTTGTTATGAGTAGTATACACAAGCAGGCTACATACATACAGTGGCTTCCAAAAGTTTTCACACCCCTTGAACTTTTCCACATTTTATCACGTTACAACCACAAACGTAAATGTATTTTATTGGGATTTTATGTGATAGACCAACACAAAGTGGCGCATAATTGTGAAGTGGAAGGAAAATGATACATGGTTTTCAAATTTTTTTACGAATAAAAAAACTGAAAAGTGTGGCGTACAAAAGTATTCAGCCCCCTTTACTCTGATACCCCTAAATAAAATCCAGTGCAACCAATTACCTTCAGAAGTCACCTAATTAGTAAATAGAGTCCACTTGTGTGTAATCTAATCTCAGTATAAATACAGCTTCATCCGAAATGGCACAACTGCAAACCTACCAAAACATGGCCGTCCACCTAAACTGACTGGCCGGGCAAGGAGAGCATTGCTCAGAGAAGCAGTCAAGAGACCCATGGTGGTGTCGAGATTTGGGAGAATGTCGTGCAGGAAAGAGTGGCAAGAAGAAAGCCATTGTTGAAACAAAACCATAAGAAGTCCCGTTTGCAGTTTGCCACAAGCCATGTGGGGGACACAGCAAACATGTGGAGGAAGGTGCTCTGGTCTGATGAGACCAAAATTGAAGTTTTTGGCCTAAATGCAAAACGCTATGTGTGGCGGAAAACTAACACTGCACATCACCCTGAACACACCATCCCCACTGTGAAACATGGTGGTGGCAGCATCATGCTGTGGGGATGTTTTTCCTCAGCAGGGACAAGGAAGCTGGTCAGAGTTGATGGGAAGATGGATGGAGCCAAATACAAGGCAATCTTGGAAGAATACCTGTTAGAGTCTGCAAAAGACTTGAGACTGGGGCAGAGGTTCACCTTCCAGCAGGACAACGGCCCTAAACATACAGCCAGAGCTACAATGGAATGGTTTAGATCAAAGCATATTCATGTGTTAGAATGACCCAGTCAAAGTTCAGACCTAAATCCAATTGAGAATCTCTGGCAAAACTTGAAAATTACTGTTCACAGATGCTCTCCATCCAATCTGACTGTGCTTGAGCTATTTTGCAAAGAAGAATGGGAAAAAATTTCAGTCTCTAGACATAAAATCCCAATAAAATACATTTACGTTTGTGGTTGTAACGTGACAAAATGTGGAAAAGTTCCAAGGCGTATGAAAACTTTTGCAAGCCACTGTATATATAAATAGCCCTCACTCAGAGGATGTCAGGAAAGGCTTGGGAGAACAGTTACGTTTTTAGACTAGACTTAAAGGAGTCGATGGAGGAAGCAGTTCTGATGGGGAGGGGGATGCTGTTCCACAGTCTAGGAGCTGCGACTGCAAAGGCGCGGTCACCCCTGAACTTATGCCTAGACGGCGGGACATTCAGCAACCCCAAGTCGGCCGATCTGAGGGACCTGGAGGTGGTGTAGTGGGTGAGAAGACTTTTAATGTAGGTGGGTGCAAGCCCATTGAGGGCTTTGTAGACAAAGAGGAGGGTCTTGAAATTAATTTGGAACCGCACAGGGAGCTAGTGGAGAGAGGCCAGGATCGGGGTGACGTGGTCCCTTTGTCGGGTGCCCGTCAGGAGTCTCGCTGCGGCGTTTTGGACCAGTTGCAGGCGGGACAGGGAAGATTGGCTGATGCCAGTGTAAAGGGAGTTGCAGTAATCTAGGCGGGAGGAGATAAATGTATGGATGATCTTTTCGAGGTCATCAAACTGGGGGAATTGTTTTATTTTAGCTATCGTCCGAAGCTGGAAGAAGCCAGCTTTTACCACGGCATTGACTTGTTTGTCAAACTTCAGTGCTGAGTCAAATATCACGCCAAGGTTTTTGACGTGAGGTTTGAGAGGGGGGTAAGGCTTCCAAGGCTGCCTGCTATCATTTTGATTGAGTCCGAGGGGCCGAGAAGGATGACCTCAGACTTACTCTCGTTTAGTTGGAGGAGGTTCTGGGCCATCCAGCACTTTATATCCTCGAGGCAGCGGGTAAGGTTAAGCAGATTTGATTGTTTTTTGGGCTTCAGGGGGAGGTACAGTTGTGTATCGTCTGCATAGCAATGGAAGGAAATGCCGTGCCTTTCAATGACTTGGCCTAAGGGGAGCTTATACAGGGAGAAGAGAATGGGGCCAAGGATGGAACCTTGTGGAGCCCCACAGCAGAGGCTAGCTGAGGAGGAGAAAGAGTTGCCTATGTTGGTAGAGAAACTCCTACCTTTGAGGTAGGAGATGAACCAACTCAGGGCAGTGCCATCAATACCAACCCCGTACCGGAGACGGTCAATTAGGATGGTGTGGTCGACTGTATCAAATGTTGCGCTGAGGTTGAGAAGGAGCAGGATTGCACAGTCGCCGGAGTCAACGGTGAGCAGTAAGTCATTATGCAGCTTCAACAAGGCAGACTCTGTGCTGTGGTGAGCCCTGAAACCTGATTGAAAGGACTGAGATGAGGAAAAACTTCTTCACCTTGAGAGTTGTGAATCTGTGGAATTCTCTGCCACAGAAGACAGTGGGGGCCAATTCACTGGATGTTTTCAAGAGAGAGTTAGATTTAGCTCTTGGGGCTAAAGGAATCGAGGGATATGGGGAACAAGCAGGAACGGGGCACTGATTTTGGATGATCAGCCATGATCATATTGAATGACAGTGCTGGCTCGAAGGGCCGAATGGCCTACTCCTGCACCTATTTTCTATGTTTCTAACCCCCACCCTCTTATCAAAAGGTCATGCTTATTTTTGAAGAGGGCTAGAGGGTGGTGAATCTGTGGAACTCATTGCCACAGACGGCAGTGGAGGCAGTCAGTGGATATTTTTAAGCAGAGATAGACAAATTCTTGATTAGATCAGGTGTCGAGGGTTATGTGGAGAAGGTAGGAAAATGGGATTAGGAGACCGAGATCAGGCATGAGTGAATGGCAGAGTGGACTTGATGGGCCGAATGGCCTAATTCTAATCCTATCACTTCAGTTTTATAAAATTAATGGAAAAAAAATTGCTTTTATGTGGAAAACGAACAGTGTTTGTCCCATTTATATTCACCCCACAAAACGCTGTGGTGAGACACAACTATAGAACTTGACTGCGGTGTCTGTTGTGACACATGGGTTTTCTGTGCTCTCTTACTTCTTAAAATGACATTACAGCCTTTTTTAACAAAACAGATGAAGACAAACGGTGCTCTTTAATAAACTCATGAATCTGCAGGTTGTCAAAATGCTCATTTTTCACTGGTTTATAAATGTAAGTTATTCAACCTTGCCCACGTTTGTCACTGTTGTCAAATCTAAACCCGACGCAGCTCTGTGCCAGCACAATGAATGTAGCACATGCTGACCAGGGTAATAAACAGCTCACTATAGACATTGAAAAGTTGATTTTGGTTTGTAAGTTGGAAAATTAACAAAGAAACACTCAAAATGACAACCATTGCTGCATGGTATTGTATTGGATGCGTTCAGAAGATAAGCAAGCAGAGTTAGACCATTCGGCCCATTGAGTTTGCTCTGCCATTCGATCATGGCTGATCTATCGTTCCCTCTCAATCCCATTCTCCTGCCTTCTCCCTGTAACCTTTTGACACCTGTAAAAATCAAGAACCTGTCATTCTCCACTTTAAAAATACCGGATGACGGCCTCCGCTGCCATGTGTGGCAATGAATTCCACAGGTTCACCACGCTCTGGCGAAAGAAATTCCTCCATCTCCATTTTAAAGGCATGTCCTTTTATTCTAGGCCCTCTGGCCCTAGGCTTCGCCACTCCTCTCCACATCCACACTATCCAGGCCTTTCATTAGTGAGATCCTCCCTCTTCATTCCAAACTCCAGTGAATATAGGCCCAGTGCCTTCAAACGCTCCTCATATGTTAACGCATTCAATCCTCGTTTATGCTCGTAAACCTCTCCAATGCCTTCCTCAGATATGGGCCTAAAGCTGCTCACAATATTCCAAATGTGATCTAGGCCTTATAAAGCCTCAGCATTACCACCTTGCATTTATACTCGAGTCCTCTCAAAATGGCTGCTAACATGAAGGCATTTACCTTCCTTACTACAGACTCAATCTGCAAATTAACTTTTTGGGAATCTTGCAGCAGCACTTCCTAGTCCTTTTGCACCATGTCCGATTTCCAAATCATCTCCCCGCTTAGAAAATAGTCGATGCCTTTATTCCTTTTACCAAAGTGCTTGTCCGAAGGATCAAAGGAACTTAAGGCTGATGGGAAAGAAAAATGATTAAAAGTAGAGAGAGAGAGAGAGAGGGGAAGCTCGTTCTATTGTTAGAATTTTGAATCTAATATCATGGGAGCTTATTGGTTGTTAGGGTGTCCATGAGTTGGGGAGAAAGAAATTCTGCAGTGTAGTTAATATGCCCAAGGGCATTACTGCCGATCATTTCGCTGAACACTTGCGCTTAGTGTATGTAGGCATACGCGATCTCCCGGTTACTAAACATTTTAACTCCCCTTCCCTTTCCCACACTGACTTTTCTGTCCTATGCCTCCTCCACTGTCAGAGTGAGGCAACCTGCAGATTGGAGGAACAGCACTTCATATTTTGCTTGGGCAGCTTGCAACCCGGCGATACGAATATTGATTTCTCTAATTTTAAGTACTCCTTGCATTCCCTATCTCCACCCCCCACCGCCCACCCCCAGTCGCCCTGCCAGTTCCACTGTTTGCATCCATATCTCTCTTCGTTATCACAGCTTCCACAGCCAACAATGGATCATTGTGGGCTCCAATTTTCCGGAGTCATCAGTGCCGGCTCTGATTTGTTGTGTACCTTTTCACACCTCTAGTTTCACTCTCCCCTGACCCTGAATCTGAAGAGGGTTCATGAAACAAAACGTCACCTTTCCCTTTTGTCCAGAGATGCTGCCTGACCCGCTGTTACACCAGTGATTTGTGTCTGTCTTCGGTGTAAGCCAGCATCTGCAGTTCCACCCTGCCCATGTTTTGATGTTGAGTAAACCATCCAGCGTTGAATTATTTACTGGGCACAGTGTGTTCAGATTCCCATATATTCTTACACTGGTGAGACAAATGTTTGGTTGAAGGTGGCTACAAACACATTTCTCATTAAGATTACTTGCAAAATTTATCATCTATATTGACGATCGGGTTTTCAGCTACTTGTGCTCAAGATAATTAGATGTTCATAAAGTTTTGAGGGATTGCCAGCAACTGGCTTGATACAATGTCTTATTTTGTGTGCTCAAGCTGCTTGTCAAATAGGGTCAAACTTTGTGGGAACAGGCCCACCTGCCCACACTGACCAACATGTCCCATCTACACAAGTCCCACCTGCCTGTGTTTGGCCAATATCCCTCTAAACCTATCCTATCCAAGTACCTGTCTAAATGTTTCTTGAAAGTTGCGGTAGTACCTGCCTCAGCTCCCTTCTCTGGCAGCTCGTTCCATTCACCCATCACTCTTTTTGTGAAAAAGTTCCTCTTGGGTTCCTATTAAATCTTTCTCCTCTCACCTGAAGCCTGTTTCCTCTGGTTCTTGAATAATTCTTCTTGAATATTCACCTGTATCTCATTTTGAATCACAGATGCACAGAGTCTCTTGCCCAGAGAAGGTGAATCGAGGACCAGAGGATATAGGTTTGCGGTGAAGTTACCTCTTAGATTTAATAGGAATCTGAGAGGTAACTTTTTCACACTGTGGTGGGTGTAAGGAACCAGGTGCCAGAGGAGGTATTTGAGGCAGGAACAATCTCAACATTTAAAAAAACAGTTCGACAGGTACATGGACAGGACAGGTTTGGAGGGATGTGGACCAAATGCGGGCAGGTGGGACTAGTGTAGATGGGACATGTTGGCCGGTATGGGCAAGTTGGGCCAAAGGGCCTGTTGCCACACTGTATCATTCTATGACTCTATAATCTCCCAAATGCGTGCAAGAATGCAAAAGAACACCAGTTTCAAACATTGCTTGCGCTTGGTCCTTGCTGACAAGGCTGCCGGCACAGTAACGGTCGCGGTTCATTCTGATGTCAAGTGCGGGAAAGGTGTTGTCAAACCCTATCATGTCTGTAACAGAATGGTCAGAAGACTGATTCACGCCTCTCAACGTGTGTTGAAGCAGATGAGTTTAAGTTTAATTTATTGTCAATTGTGCTAAGGTAGGGTGAAAAGCTTAAGTTATGTGCTAACCAGACAGCGGAAAGACTCGACATGATTACAATCGAGCGATCCACAGTTTACAGACACACGATAAAGGGAATAATGTTTAGTGCAAGGTAAAGTCCGATCAAAGAAAGTGCAAGGATCTCCAATGAGGTAGATAGTGGAGGGCTTCTGGTCCCGGGAGTCGGAGGATGGACAGATCTGAGAGGAGATAAAGAAGAGCGTAGTTAAAGTAAGAAATGTTGCTGTCGGAGTAGAGATTTGAAAGTGTGGAGCGATTGTAAAGCGTGATAGCCGAGCCGCGTCTGGGACTAGCGCGTGCAGAGTCGCCTGGGTTGGCAGCCGTCTTGGATGTTGGACCAAGATGTCAGATGTGGTAGTGATATAGAAAGCTGCTAGAATCGTTTAAACACCTTCCCCAGCGATTCAACTGAGAGTCGCCACAACTTGGGCATGTAAATGAGCAAGTGGGATGACTAAAAATGGCTGGGTTTATTTTACAGCGGCTGCTGGTTCTATGTTTGCAGTGCTTTTAAAAAATAAGAAAAAATGGTTGTTTAAATCTTGCAAGTAATTCGTAATGAGAAATGTGTTGGGGCTGCAACTCTACCGCTGTGCCACCCTGCCACCCCGGGGATGCAAGGATCTGCAGATAGATGTTGGAGTTCTGAGCAAAACACAAAGCGCTGGAGTATCTCAGCAGGTCAGGCAGCATCTGTGGGAGGAAGGCAAAGCAAAATTTATGAGGCCAAATATTTTGTGTCTGTCATAACAATATCATCACATTGCAGGTTATGCTTCAGTTAGATGCAAATTAGTGTATTTTGGCTGGATTCTCACAATTTCTGGGGGAATATCCTGTCAGTGGTACATTGGTTTGTATTTTATCCTGAGTATTGGGGGGTAAAATTTCGACAACCTCAATCATTTCCGACTTTCCTCTATCTGAATGGTCTGCGGAGAACTTTAGTGCCTCCCAGTTGACATGAACAGGAAGCCTCAGTTCACCACTGGGTTTGTAATGATCTGGCAAAAAGATTTAAAAGGTTTTAAAGGCTATAAAGGACTGTTAAGGTTCATCAACGTGGTGAGTAGATAATTGCCGCAAAGCCGCATAGATTTTTACATTGCTGTTTAAATCTTATGAGGTCTCAACGTATTGAACAAATAATCAACACCACCAACAGCCTTGTGACTAATCTGCGGCCCAACGCGATAGAGTATAGAGAAGATTCACAAGGCTGTTGCCGGGGCCTGAGGGCCTGAGCTTTGTGGAGAGGTTGGGCAGGCTAGGACTTTATTCCATGGAGCGCAGGAGGATGAGGAGTGGTCTTGTAGAAGTGTCTGCCACAAAGCCAGTGTGCTGCCCTACACTCTCCCCGTCGATTTTCCTTGGGGGTGAGTTGTTTCATCAATGTTTATATATTCTTATGGGCTTGTCCCTGGGCAGTGGGCAGGTGCTACAGACCTGCACGGGAAGGTAGACGCTCCCGCCCCCACGAGTCTCAGGCAGATGGGGCTCGTCAGCCTGGGAAGGCCGTCCATCTAGGAGAGGGAAAACTCTGATTGAAAACCTCCACTGCCTTGTGGCCATATCCAGTCATGGAAAAGGCTCCTGGAGCAAACCTCAAGAAAGTCCGGAGTCGGAGCCCCTAAGGCAGTTTGTCGTTGTCTACAACCTCGCTCTGGCAGCTCCTGTGACGGCGCTGGTGCCAAACTGTAACGGCCCTGCTGTTCCTTTGGATCGATCAGCGACGTGTAGAGGGGGGGAACGTGCTGCATGGGCAACAGCCTGTCCTCAATATGACATCGCCCAGGCTCACATCCGACCAGGATGCATCACCCATGGTCAGTCATGACCGAGGAGGGCCTAATATACTATGTCCCACTTACACGACTTTCCCAGTGACTGCTGGCACCTGTGGTAGGTTGTTGCAGGTCTCCGAAAATTTTCAACATGTTGAAAATCCAGCGGCGACCAGAAAGGCGCTACGACTCTTTGGGTGACTGAGGAGGCTACTCACGACCATGCAGGCGCCAGACACCCTGGCGACGTGTCACGGGGTGAAGCCTGTATGGTCGTGAGTAGTCGCCCAAAGAGTCGTGCCTTGTTCTGGTCGCCGCTGGATTTTCAGCATGTTGAAAATTTTCGGCGACCTATGACGGGTGCCGGCAGTCACCAAAAAAGTTGCATAAGTGGGACAGGCCCATAATGCTTTCAGAACCTAGTGCAGTAATGGTTTTGAATCCCAGTGGGCATCAGGTTACCTGCTCCTCAGCAAAGATCGTAGAAGGCTCTAGTATCTTTGCTCCACAGTGTATTAGGCAGTGTATTGTACGACTCAGTAATTTTGCTGATCTAATATTTCCCCCATTTGCCCTCATTAATGACGACTAGGCATTAGATACTGTTCAGTAATCAGTGGTCCCACTGCAGTCTTGTCAATGCCTTTAAATCTAATCCTCTAACCACATCTATATTTATTGGTGACTGCTTCAGACCTCCTGGTAAAATGATCCTCGTTAAATATCATGAATATTATTGGCTTTCGTCACAAGCTTGCAGCGTGACTGAAGGTGACTGATGTCGTCGGTTACACATGGTCCTTTTAAGTTTAGCAAACTTAGATCAAATCCCGGCCTGTCCGATGGGATGAATGTTTTCTCTGTCAGTTGATCATTAAGCATATGATGGGAAATGAGTTTCAAACCATTTCCTCATTATGCCCTCGGGGATCGTACCGTTGCACAGATAGAATTTGACAGTAAATGACACTGCTGGTTAATGGAGGCCATGCTTGATTTAGGGCAGTAAAGGCCTGTCGCTGACCAGCTGACGAGGGCGGTCCACGTGGGAGTGAGGACGGCTCTGCCGAGGGAAGGAAAAATGGGGAGCCGGCGTGAGGCGACCGCCACGAGAGAGGGGGGAGAAGAACAAAGGGGGGGGGAGGGGAAGTAACAGATGGGTAGCCGGCGCGGTTACTGTGTATACCTTGTCAGTGCCCTTTTGTGGCGACTATTTGCATACCTTGGGTAAGCAAGCAAAGAATTTAACTGTGACATGCCACACGGGACAATAAAGTATTCATTCATTCTGTTGCTACGAACGCTGATTCTGAAATGTGGGGATCGATAATGCAGTTTAGTTTCGAGGTAGGGGCAGCACGGTGGTTCAGCGGCAGAGACCCTGGTTCGATCCTGCTTACGGGCGCTGATTGTGTGGAGTTTGCACAATCTCCCGGTGACCTCGTGACTTTACTCCGGGTGTTCCGGTTTCCTCCCGCACTCCAAAGGCGGACAGGTTTGTAGGTTAATTGGCTTTGGTGAAATTGTAAATTGTCCCTAGTGATAGTACTGGTGTGCGGAGATAGCTGGTCGGCACGGACTCGTTGGGCCAAAGGACCTGTTTCCGCGCTGTTTCCCCAAACTAAACCAACCTACGAGACAGCAAGGAACCGGGCTCCTCAGCCCACCGAGCCCACACCAATCATCGACCACCTGTTGTTTGATGTCCCATTTTCTTATCCATTCCATATACATTAGGAATAAGTTCAACAGGTTTTGTTTTCACAATGACAATTTTTTACCGGGGCAATTTATTCAATCTACAAACCCTCACGTCTTTGGGGATGTGGGAGGAAACTGGAGCATCTGGAATAACCCCACAGAGCCGCAGGGAGAACGTACAAACTTCACACAGACAGCACCCAAGGTCAGGATCGAACCCAGATCCCTGGCGCTGTGGGGCAGCATCGCTACCAGCAAGGCCACTCTGCTGTTCAAATTATGCCCTGTGATAAGCACACAATTAATGAATCTCCCTCCAGGTTGGCAAAGCTATGTCCGCCATCAATTCCTTGTCCCACCCAAAGACAACCAGAGTTACGCTCTGGTCATGTGATAGGAGTAGAATTAGGCCATTCGGCCCATCAAGTCTACTCCACCATCCAATTTCCCTCCTAACCCCATTCCCCTCACTTTTCCCCATAACCTCTGACACGTACTAATCAAGAATATATCGGTCTGAAGAAGTGTCTCGACCCGAAACGTCACCCATTCCTTCTCTCCAGAGATGCTGCCTGTCCTGCTGTTACTTCAGCTTTTTGTGCCTATTTTCATTTTAAACCAGAATCTGCAATTCCTTCTTAAACAAGAATCCATCTATCTCTGCCTTAAAAAATATCCGCCGACTTGGCCTCCACAGCCTTCTGTGGCAAAAAATTCCACAGATTCACCACTCTCTGACTAAAGACATTTCTCCTCATATCCTTCCTAAAAGAACGTCCTTTAATTTTGAGGCTATGACCTCTAGTCCTAGACTCTCCCACTAGTGGAAACATCCTCTCCACATCCACTCTATCCAACCCTTTCACTATTCTGTATGTTCCATTGAGGTGTCCCCCCCCCCCCCCCCCCTTCATTCTTCTAAACTCCAGCGCGTACAGGCCCAGTGCCGACAAATGGTTGATAAGGCTAAATTATGTTAATAATATAAGAAATATATTAAATGGATTTCTGGGCTAGATTGATACAGAAAGACGAGCCCAGACTTCTCCAAAGTTGCTGTGCATTGAGATAATGACGGATGGCTTTGCAATGTGTCTACCATTTGACGAGAGAGGAAGCCCAGATTTATCCCAGTAAGGGGTATTGAGACAATGTCCGATGCCTTGAGGTATGCAGTGACTGATGACTTTGAAATGCAAGTACCTTGCACCACATGACAAGATGCCTTTGATGTGACGAGACAGCTCAGACACATCCTGTAGTAACGTGTATTCTCTGTACCTCTGACCATTAATGTCGTTGGAATGTGTTTAGGTGACAAGAACAGTAAATAATAACATGTAATTCTGTGTTCAGGGAAGTGGAGAGAGGACAGCCAAGTGTGTGTGTTGCTCCCGTGGCTGGGGTTTTCCTTGCCACTTCCATCGACCAATAATTAGTAAAGCTTTGAACTGGTCTACCAAACCGCTTTGTGAATTGTCTGTTTATCAAGAAGTGAACGTGTTTGTTTAGTTATCAGTTAACTATTTCACGGTCACCATTGGTTAACTGCCCCTAGAGTGGGATTGTTTTGTACAGATCTTGTGGAGGTGAAAACCTGCACTGTTTGATCAGAACACAGTTCCCAAAAATGGAATATATCAGTGATTTTTTTTTTTTTTTTCATTGAGTGAGCCGTGAAATTGAGAGCAACAATAAAATAAGCATAAATCATTACAGGCGCAAAATGCTGGAGGACCACAGTGGGTCAGGCAGCATCTCTGGAGAAAATGGAGTGATGATGTTTTGTGTCGAAACCCTTCTTCAGACTGAAGGTCAGGAGCTGGAGAAAACCCACATGGTCCCAATCATCAATCTGAGGACGGGTCCCTGACACGAAATGTCACCTGTCCTTTACTCTAGCATTTTGTGTCCCTCTTTGGTATAAACCAGCATCTGCTCTTCCCTTTTATGACATCAATGCAAAAAGCATTTTGTTTAGCACTTACCTGTAGATAATTGTCTGAGTGGGTCTACTAGAGATTAAAAACAAATCTAATATGGGTCCAACCTAAATTTCAGTTGATTTAATTTGTCGAGTTGTAAATTGTGGTCTCTTGTGGGTGAATAAACCTTCCTGATCTCCTGTCTCTCAAACTGATTATTCAATCTTGGGCAAATCAGAGAAAAATCTATCATACTCCATCCTCTGTCAATGCACAAAAAAGAAAACCAATCATACATATAGATACACAGTGAAATGACTCCCACGATAAATATTTCTAGTACTTATCCCAAAGATTTATAACCTACTGCATTAAATATTAAAATATTGTGTCATATTATTTGAACAGTAGCTATAGATCACTGAGAAATAAATCATGGCCACTCCTGCATGTGACGTTCTTGGCTAGGAAAGCAGATTAGACAAATAAATCCATTATTATTGAATACTTTTGGAATAGTACCGAATACTGTCTTTGGAGACAAAAATATGTAGGTATGAGTATCAATTAAAAATTAAGCAAAAGTTATCATCAATTTTTTTTTTTCCCCCATCAATATACCTAACCTTGGCTATACTTTATCATGTAATGTAATAACTTAACTCCGTGTCTAATCAAATAAATATTCTATTTCATACATGTACACTATCCATTAGCAAAGCACGATTAGCCAAGTCAGCAACCATCGCGATTGAACGCCAACATAACTTTAAACTACATACGGTCTCGGCTGCTATAGGGACTTGGGGCTTTTCTTTTGTTTTACACTAATATTGTTCTTTTCATTTATTGGACTTTTTGGGTGTTTGTTGTATTATGTTATCTATTGAGATGCAGATATGTCACGCAACTGCAAGGAAGAATTTCATTGTTCTGGTTCCGTGCATGCTATGACCAACCGCACAACACTTTAAACATGCATCAGGAGTGTTTAATTGTCATGTGTCCCAGATAGGACAATGACATTCTTACTTGCAGTAGCACAACAGATTATGTAAATATAGTACACAGTAAACAATATAATAAATGAGAAAAAAAGAAGTTCAGTGTGTGTGTGTGTATGTGTATATATACGCACATACTCGCAGATACATATTATGTATATGTATATGTGTGTGTGTGTGTATGTGTGTGTGTGTGTGTGTATGTATATATGTATGTGTGTGTGTATATCTCAATATCTCTATATCTATGTATATACCCATACTATATATACACATATACAAGGTAGATAAAATCTCAGCGGGTGCGGCAGCATCTATGGAGCGAAGGAAATAGGCAACGTTTCGGGGCAAAACCCTTCTTCAGCCCGAAACGTTGCTGTGTATACATACATACATACATACATACATACATACATACATACATACATACATGGACTGGACTGGACAAGCTAGGTGCAGGAATTTCTTTTCTCAATGATGGGGGTCCTGAACCAGGGGCCACAGTCTAAGAATAAAGGGAGACCATTTAAAACTGAGATGAGAAAAAACTTTTTCACCCAGAGAGTTGTGAATTTGTGGAATTCTCTGCCACAGAAGGCCATAGAGGCCAATTCACGGGATGAATTTAAAAGAGAGTTGGATAGAGCTCTAGGGGGCTAGCGGAATCAAGGGATATGGGGAGAAGACAGGCACGAGTTACTAATTGTGGACGATCAGCCATGATCACAATGAATGGCGGTGCAGGCTCGAAGGGCCAAATGGCTGCCTCCTGTACCTATTTCCTCTGTTTCTATTCTTTTGTTGCTTTTAATTTCACCTGCACAGTTACGTCAATGAAAATTTGGGAAATAAATTTGGTGGCTAGAAGAATGATGGGCAGGAAAGGGGAAAAAAATAACCTCTACTTTGCTGTTTCTGTCGTTTCCAAGATGTTAATAAAATTTGATGAATGTTCATTGTCTTTAAATTCCGTGTTGGTTTAAAATGAGATTTCAGATTTAAAATGGGAATCGTGCAATAGGTTTTCCAACCACTTGAGAATTTAAAACAGCGATTATCCTGGAAATAAAATCGAATGGTTCCTTTTTTATGAAGAGACAGCCCCAATAATGTGCCCAGAAGGCAGGTTCAATTTTGGTTCTCATATACGATGATGATGATTTTGAGACTTTAGAGATACAGCATGGAAACGGGCCCTACTGCCCACCGAGACAGCACCGACCAATGATCATCCCGAACACTAACACGCTCGTGGACGCAGACACACTACAGAAGCCAATTAAGCTATAAAACCCGTACGTCTTTGATGTGTAGGAGGAAACTAGAGCAAACCCACCTGGTCACTGGGTGAACGTACAAACTCCGTACAGACAGCACCCATAGTCAGGATCGAGCCCGGGTCTCCGGAGCTGTAAGGCAGCAACTCTACCGCTGCACCTCTGTGCCCCACTGATGATGATACTCTATTGTCACATGTACCCAGGTACAGTGATAATTCTTTGTTTTGCATACTATCCAGTAAAATTACACTATAGGGAAGTGCAGAATTGTAGGGCTTTAGTTGACTCCATCGAGTCAGTACACAAAGAGTCGCCATTTTTCTGCTACCAACAAAGTCGTTTAAAGTTCTTAAGAGTGCAGTCTTATCTTGGCCTTGCAAGCCCGTTGTCGTCGTGGCAACGATCCTCTCC
The DNA here is from genome assembly GCA_035221665.1 of Okamejei kenojei. Lineage (NCBI taxonomy): Eukaryota > Metazoa > Chordata > Chondrichthyes > Rajiformes > Rajidae > Okamejei > Okamejei kenojei. Next base: position 14,687,082 of record CM069155.1, read on the forward strand.
TCTGTCCGCCACCATCTTGAAAATGCTGATGGATTAATGGTCTGAAGAAGGTTCCGCACTGAAACGCCACCTATCCATGTCCACCAGGAATGCAGCCTGACCTGCTGAGTCACTTTATGTCATCTTCTGGTTATAATACCCCAGAGGTTTGATAGGTCACTGAGTGCAAATCCTAGGCGAATTGGTATTATAACCTTCATTGACATGAGAAGATGGAGACTCCTTTGACCACGAGTAAGGTTGGGCCTGACTTTCAGAGTTACCTTGCAATTTTAACACTGACGCCTATTGGAAACTCAGCGGGAAGAAGCAAGGAACTGCCGATGCTCGTTTACAAAAAAAGACCCTGTGCACTGGAGTAACTCGTTGGGTCAGGCAGCATCTCTGGCGAACACAAGATAGGTGAAGTTTTCGGTCGGGAATCTTCTTCAGAGCGTCCTGACCTGAAACGTCAGCTGTCCACGCTCTGCAGAGATGCTGCCAGACCTGAGGAGTTACTCCAGCACTTTGTGTCTTCAAATTGGAAATTGTCAAGCCGTTTAATTCCATCTCAAATCATCGTGAGGAGAGCAGTACCTTTATCGTAAACCGTACCAGTGCTGTGGCTTATCAGCAATCCATAGTTGACTTTAGACATTACACAGGCATGATGAGTCATATTGCAATCAGCTCCATCTCAGTTCTCTCCTGAATCAGTTGAATCATCAATAATGCTACTGTAATACCAGCAATGAGAGCATTCTGATAGCCATGGGCAATTTCAATCACAGGCTAATACACTCATTTTAAAAAATCCATCGATTAACTGTGTAAGGGAAGGATAGATGTTGTGGGATTATATGGTAAAAAGCTTACCGTTCTAGCTCCCACGGCAACTTTTTGTAGGAAATAGGCCGTTCGGCCCACCGATTCCCCACCAACCAGCCATCCCCATACACTCACACTATCCTACACACTTGGGAGAATTTTACTATTTTTACCGAAGCCAAATAACCTACAAACCTGCAGGTCTTTGGAGTGTGGGAGGAAACGGGGAGAATGTGCAAACTCCGTGCAGACAGCCGCCATAGTCGGGATCAAACCCGTGTCGCTGTGAGGCAGCAACTCTACCGTCGGCAATAAGAGGGCAGTTTCAACATGCAGGCTCAAAACTTAAGCCAGCAAGTACTGGTTCGCAAGCCTAACAATTAACCTTTAACTACGCACATTGATTATGGGAGATTCTATCCATGTTCTCCTTTTCAAAGGCAGGAAATAACACATTGTCGGGTCAATATCTGGATGTTAAGACTAATTGATTTGTTGAAATAATGTACAGGTGTGTAGAAAAAAACAACTTGCTCCAATAACTAACGCTTTATAATGGAAGATAGTTGTGACAACTTTAATAACCTCTTTCTTCGACCCTCCTCTAAAGTCACTAAAAGCCAAAGAGAGGAACAGTTGTCTTTAAATTATACAAGCCTCGTTTCATTCGAATGTAAGGCCAGAACAATTTGTGGACGAGAACTTTTTGATGATGTGTATCTAGGTGTGATATCACTCCATTTTTTTTTTTTTTTTTTGCCCCTATATTCGGCTGTTTGTGAAACATGAATATCCTGTGAATAATCTAACGCGTTTAGCATTTAATTTAAAAAAAAAGCGATTTTAGAGATACAGTGCTGGAAGAGGCCCCTTGCCCACCAAGTCCGCCCCAACCAGCTATCAGCACTAGCACTATCCTACACACTACTGACAATTTACAAGTTACAGAAGCCAATTGACCTAAAAACCTGTACATCTTTAGCATGTGGGAGGAAACTGGAGCACCCGGAGAGAACCCATGCAGTCACAGGGAGAACGTATGAACTCCGTATGGCCGGCACCTGTAGTCAGGATTGAACCTGGGTCTCTGGCGATGCCAGGCAGCAGCTCTACTGCTGCACCACTGTTTATCCTGCAGATAGATATCTGTTGCATTTGTGTCGGGGTCAAGATATGATGATACGGCTCCTGGTTTGGTTCAGGTCGGGTCAATGAATTTGCAGACACACGTGGGTTTGATTAGCGACTTGTGCATGAGGTGGCCAGATCTCCCATTCTCTATTCAGATCTCTTTCAGCAACTCCCATTTCCTTCAATGCTTTGAGAACAACTCCTGGGTCTTCAATTAGTTCCTCCACTTCGGATATTTAGGTGTGAATGTTTGAGGTTTATCCATACACGTTCTGACATTTAATAATCATTGATTGCAGCCTCTTTTTGCCCAACATAGCAATTTTTTTTTATTAGCTGAAGAAATGTACTTCATTCTACCTTCGCTATTACGGACCTCATAACGTATTTTGGCTATGTGTAGGAACTATGGGTCACGATCTGAAACGTCATGCATTCCTTCTCTTCAGAGATGCTGCCTGTCCTGAATTACTCCAGCATTTTGTGTCTATCTATGGATTTTGGTTATAGCTGATATGGGCGACAGGTGGGACTAGCATAGAAGGAGCATCTTGGTTGGCATAGACAAGTGGGGCCGAAGGGCCTGTCTCGGAGCTGTATGACTATGACTACGAGAAAGCTTTTCCCCGCGCAGAGCCACCCATCCCCCAATGACAGTATCCAGTTCCTGGTTGACACGAGTTAGGAATGGACAGGAAAATCAGTCTGAAGAAGGGTTCTGACCCGAAACGTCACCTTTCCATGTTCTCCAGAGGTGCTGCCTGACCTGCTGAGTTACTCCAGCACTTTGTGTCTATCTTTGGTGTCATCCAGTATCTGCAGTTTACAATCCAGCGGTATGAATATTGAAGGTAGACACAAAATGCTGGAGTAGCTCAGCGGGACAGGCAGCATCTCTGGAGAGAAGGAATGGGTGACGATTTGGGTCGCGACCTTTCTTCAGACTGAATGAATATTGATTTCTCTAAGGTCAAGTTATCCTTGCAACCATCGCTCTCTGCCCCTCCCCCAACCCCAAGACATTGTACTAGCCTCAAAGTCGTCGTCTTGTGTCTCATTGTATGTAACTAATTTTCACCTAGCCCACAGCTATCAATGGCCTGTATCATTGTTACTTTTTTGCATTTCTTTCCTTCATTTGCGCTGTATCCCTCTATGTCACTGTCTATATCTCTGGTTTCCCTTTCCCCTGACTCTCAGTTTGAAGAAGGGTCTTGAGCCGAAACGTCACCAATTCCTTTTCTCCAGAGATGCTGTCTGGCCCGCTGAGTTACTCCAGCTTTTTGTGTCTATCTGCAGTTCCTTGTTAGTACCCAAAATATTTGGTTGCCTGTTCATCAAAAGAACATGATATTCTTCCATATGTCGCTAGCCAGTGTCGGTGGTGCTGAAAGTATTCTTTGAAGGGGAGAGTTTAATCTATCAGCTGGCTTGTGTTGTTCATCCATGTCTGAATTTCTTCTGGTCTGAAAGATGTGAGAAACTGTTAAAGTCCCTGAGCATCTTAAGAGAATAAAGTTAAAGAAAATTGCATGAAGGAGAGTCCGCCTGTCACCTCCAGTTAGACGTAGTTGGCTTTGCATAGAAGTATGTTGTTGAGCTTTAAGGGGAACAGCTGTGCCTAAAATCTGGTCTGTCTGATCTTATTGATAACGCTTGGCATTTTTGTTTTCTAAGCTTACAGATTTACCGAGTGGCATCTTTTCATTCTTTGAGAGGAAATGAAGTAAATTTTCTATTTTACAAGATCTCAGCGTCTGTTGTGTGACATGTGTTTGGCATTTAATTTGCTAATGGCGGCACGAAGGCGCAGCGGTAGAGTTGCTGCCTTACTGCGCCAGAGACCCGGGTTTGATCCGGACTGCGGGTGCTGTCTGTACGGTGTTTGTGCGTTCTCCTCTTGGCCGCGCGGGATTTTCCCGGGTTCTGCCGATTTCCTCCCACATTCGCAAGACGTACGGGTTTGTCGGTGAGTTGGCGGGTGGGTTGTACAATTGTGGCGAGTGTGTAAGAGGGTGCCAGTCTGCGGGGTGATCGCTGGTCGGAGCCGTCTTGGTGGGTCGATGGGGCCTGTTTCCGTGCTGTTTCTCCAAAGTCTAAAAGCTGAATGTCTGTGCAGTTAAGAAGTAGATCCTCAACAAAAAAAAATCTTCCGAGATCGGGAAAGGCATGTTGGACAATATAAACCAACTGTGATTCCCAAAGCAGGATGTGCAGGAAACACTCAACAGGTCAGGCAGTACCTTTCAATGATCTTTCTTCAGAACTGGGAAAAGGTAGACATTTAAAAAAATATTAATTTCCATAGAAAGTGATGAGAGGAAGGATAGAACTAATGACGCTAATCTTATCGAAGATTCGTCAGAGGAATATAGTGTGAATTCACATCTTTTGTCTCCCTGAATAGGGCAAGCACGAATTAGATAGCATAGGCTTAAGCCAGATAGGGGAAGGTTTAACATGAATCTAAGGAGCAACATTTTCAAACAGAGGGCGGTGGGCATTTGGAATGAAGTGCCAGAGGTAGATGTTGAGGCAGATACAATAAAAGTCATTGAAATAACATTTGGACAGGAAAGAATTGAAAGGATACATGCCTAAAGCAGGAAATGGGACTTTCTTAAATGGGGCATTTAGGTCAGCATGGATGAGTTGGGCCGAACGGCCTATTTTCCTGCTGTATTACTCTTTGTGACTAAACTCGAAGGAATCTTCTGTATCTGCAAGTGTATTTTATACGTAACTCTATGGTGAGCTGACAATGAATTGGAGCTAAAACCAAGGTAACCAAGTTGAAATTGTAGCCTGGCTCAAAGCATTAAACCTGGATGAGTTTTATTGTGGGCGATTTTGTTGAAAATTTGAAGATCTTGTACCATGCGCATGATAATGCCTCTTTGAATAGTTCACGAGCAGCTAAGCCCCATTTAAGCAGTTGAAATTATGAAATACTCAGTAATTCAGCCGTGGAGTACATACTCTTTGTCATGCTGAATCCACAAAAATGAAATATCTTCACAGTGGTTAGCTTTGTTCGCTAAACATCAAAGGTCACATTTAAAATCCTTTCTCAGAAGGAATGTACATTTTTTTTTTTCCCCCTTTTAATTTTTTTGGGGGATAATGGAGAGCATGGTTGGAAGCAGGTGACACAGCTCCACACGTCCAATAATGAGATACAAGCAGCTCGCTGTAAGGAGGCAGGTATCTGGAGAGTGATACCTCCACGCAGGATTCATGATGAGTGGCGGGTATCCTTCATTTCCTTCCTCTCCCATCAGATGGAGAAAAGTGGAGCACAGTGGGGTGAGGCCCTTCAAGGGAAAGATAAAGGGTGTGTGTGTGTGTCTCTGTCTGTGTGTGTCTCTGTCTGTGTGTGTGTCTCTGTCTGTGTGTGTGTCTCTGTCTGTGTGTGTCTCTCTGTCTGTGTGTGTGTCTCTGTCTGTGTGTGTCTCTGTCTGTGTGTGTCTCTGTCTGTGTGTGTCTCTGTCTGTGTGTGTCTCTGTCTGTGTGTGTCTCTGTCTGTGTGTGTCTCTGTCTGTGTGTGTCTCTGTCTGTGTGTGTGTGTGTCTCTGTCTGTGTGTGTGTCTCTGTCTGTGTGTGTCTCTGTCTGTGTGTGTGTGTGTCTCTGTCTGTGTGTGTGTGTGTGTCTCTGTCTGTGTGTGTGTCTGTGTGTGTCTCTGTCTGTGTGTGTCTCTGTCTGTGTGTGTGTGTGTGTGTGTCTGCCTGTGTCTGTGCGTGTATGCCTGTCCGCGTGTGGGCCATTTGTCCTGTCAGTATGCTTATTACTTTTTAATATTTTATTTTATATTATAGTTTATTTCTGTCACGTGTGCTGAGGAACTGTGAAATGCTTTTGTTTGTGTGCTGCCCAGTGGAAAGACTATACATGATTGCAATCGAACTGTCCTGTGCATTGTAAAGGATAACGGGTACCACATTTAGTGCAAGATAATGTCTGATTAAAGATAGTTTGAAGGTCTTCCATGAGGTAGATGGGAGGTCAGGACCGTTCTCTAGCAGCTCTGGCCCCTGAACGACCTCGTTGTAGGGCCTGTGATGTGTGAGAGCAAGGCAGAGTTTCCAATAGTTTTATGCATGTGTGAAGCGTCTTGAGCAAAGGGGCGACACAGTGGTGCAGCGGGTAGAGCTGCTGTCTCAAAGCTCCAGGGACCCAGGTTCGATCCTGACCTTGGGTGCAGTCTGTGTGGAGTTTGCACGTTTTTCCCTGTGACCGCTTGGGTTTCCTCCGGTTTCGTCCCACATCCCAAGGGCGTGCAGGTCATTTAGTATCTCCAAACTGCCCCCTGGTGCGTAGGGAGTGGATGCGATAGCGGGATAATGTAGGACCTGCGTGCATGGGTGATCGATGGTCGGCGTGGGAAGGGCCTGTCTCCTTGCTGTGGCTTTTAATCTATAATCGATTGATTCAATCCTGAGGGACAATAGTTCCATATCCCCCAGAGGCTCCTCAGACTGAGCCTGTGTGGGTGCAGAGAGCCTGATGGTCGCTGCCAGGAGGTTTACCGCATGGGTCCTGACGCGGAGCCGCCAGACCGCGTTGGCGGCGCAGGTGGCCAGGGTCGGTGAACGCTCCTCCGGTGGACGCTGCATCAACTAGCAGCCTCGCCAGCCAACCCTGTCATTCCCCTCGGCGAGTCTCTCTCGCTCTCGCACCCAACGCATCATCTGGATGACTGCACCGTCACAGCGCTTGGCCCCACAGCCTGTGCACCCTGCAGCAACATCACCAGGTGGTACACACTCCCACTGTGCCCGACGGTGCAGCGCTGAGGCAGTGGCAGTGGCAGAGGGGAGAGACTGCCTGGTCCCTGCTGATAGCGGTGGCCATTATTAACAAGCATGTTGAGGAGATTGCATCCAACAGCACCAAAATATTGTGACGGGTGCAAAAATTCCCCTGTGCAGTGCATAGTGTAGGTCACAATAATGACTGACCATACCAGGACTGAGAGGAATAACAATGGCAGTGTAATGGCAAATTTTCAATTCTTCCAGCGTCCAACTTTCCGTTGCCATTACTACACAGGTAACTGGGAGTGATCTTACACAGATCAAATAGAACAGATCTTCCAGCCATTATTTCTAGTTTAGTTGGTTCTTTATTGAAGTAGTTGTACAAACAAAGAGATGAACGTACCAGGTTTTCCTTATTCTGCAGACAAGCTGTAGCTTTCTGTTCTCCCCGATCTGGTGAGAACTGTACACCCTCCACCCCTGTGGCTGGTCTGGTCACTCCTGTCCACTAGGCCCAGATTATATGCCCCGCTGTGCATCTAATGACCGCTCCCAAGTGTCCAAACTAATACTGCAAGATGTGTCCAAACAAAATAACATAATATGCCGACAGTCACTAGCCTAACCATAAATGGCTCCTACAGGCAGGATCCTCAAATCTAATCCCTCTTCTCTTATGGGTGGCACTGTGGCGCAGCGGTAGAGTTGCTGCCTTACAGCGCCAGAGACCCGGGGTTGATCCTGACTATGGCTGCTGTCTGTACGGAGTTTGCACGTTTTTTAGTTTTCGGGATATAGCGTGAAAACACGCCCCTCGACCCACTGAATCCGCACCAACCAGCTCTTTGCGTACACCAGCACTATCCCGTGAAACAGGGACAATTTGCAATATTTGTTTGTGTAGCAAAGCTAATTCCCCTACAAATCCACGTGTCTTTAGAATGTGGGAGGAAACCGGAGCACCCGGGCTGGTAGTGGAAATGTGGCATGTTGGTCGGCACGGGCAAGTTGGGCCGAAGGTATGACTCAATGACTCTTATTCTTGTTTTGTGTTCATCATCCTAAAAAAAAAAAAAATCACACTTTGCAAATGAAGGCTTCTACTTGGACAACAATGGTAAAAGTCAAAAGTACATTTAAGGATGAAATCCTTTCTCAAGATCAGCAACAAGCAAGTGAATGGACAGCAGAATTCAAAAGCCGAGGAGATCAAAGCTGAAATAAGAATTATTTTGTTCTCTGACAAAACCGAGCCTGTGTTCAGAAAGATCAACATTTCAAAAAGTCGCAGACTGGAGATTTTTTTTTTTTTTAAACACAGACTAATGTATAATTTAGTAACCTGCCTTCGAAGATAGGGAATGGAATAATGGAAGCACTGCGGTTCCAGATAAGGAACTGTCAATTCTACTGCAGTATGAGTTTGGTTATAGACATTTATAGATACGCAAAACAAACTGTTTCTTTTAAACATTATATACATTTTTTTATTTTGTGCGAAAAGATCATTTGATAATGATTTTTAAAATTTATTGGAAGTTTTTATTCACTTTGAATGTTTTTTTTACCTCTCCTTGCTTTCATTCGTGGGGCATTTTATTCAGCTGGAAGAGATTGGGAAAGTTTGTGTTCGGTGGGTTAAGGTGATTTTACCCTCTTGCTGCCAACATAATTTACATTGCTGTGATGCTGACCCACTTGTGGACAGTAAAGCCCCTGTCCCACTCAGGCAATTTTTTTTTGGCGACTACAGGCCACTAGGCTGTCGCTACAGGGTCGCGGGGTGACGCCTGTACGGTCGTGAGTAGTCTGCTCAAGTCTCCGAAAGAGGAGTAACTTTTGTCTTGTCGCCGCTGGATTTTGAAATGTTCAAAACCTTTCAGCAACTGTGGGCTTGACGTAGCTTAGCTGTTCCTGTCGTAGGTGCTGTCGCCGGTTGTTGCCAGGATGATGCAGGTTGTCGCCAGGTGGCGCTGGTTGCCGCCAGGTGACGTTGGTTGTCGCCGGGTGCTGACTTTGGTGAATTCCATTGGCGACCACCTACGTCTACCTACGACAACCGGCGACAGGTACCGGCGACTGAATTGTCTTCAGTTGTCGACGGCAGGGTCGTTGCATTGCGCGGGTGGACATAGGTTGACCTGTTGTCACCCGTGTCATCGTTGTCAGGTTGTCGAAGGTGGACATCCTAATGGGTCGCCAGTTCTCAGTAGCTCGCCTTCGACCAGGTGGTACGTTGTCACAGACATTGTCGTTGGGGGGGGGTCCAGTCGCCGCTTTTTCGGCGACCTGCTACGACTGTGACAGTCGCCGGCAGTCACCGAAAAAAATCGCCTAAGTGGGACAGGCCCTTGACACAGATGAAATTCCACTTTTCCCTGATCACATCAACAACCCTTTATCCTCATGGACTATCTTTGATCGGACTTTGCCGGCTTTACCTTGCACTAAACGTTATTCCCTTAGCGACAGTAGTGGCTCCACTCATAACAATCTCACCCTTGTCCACTTCATCTGGATTTCCGTTACATCCCAGAGATTTGAGCAGAGAAAGGAAGACAGAGTGCCGGAGTAACTCAGCGGGTCAGGCAGCATCTCTGACCCGCGGGTCAGGTGGTTTACAAAAGGGGGCAGGCGACCCGGAACATCATCTGTCCATGTTTTCTAGAGATGCTGCCTGACCCGCTGAGTTACTCTGGCACTTTGTGTCTTCCATTCTCTGTGTCTTTTGTAAACCAGCACCTACAGTTCCTCGTGTCTACTCAGCGGGACAGGCAGAACCTCTGGATAGGAGGAATGGGTGACATTTCGGGTCAAGACCCTTCTTCAGACTCCAGCATTTTGTGTCTACCTTTGGTGTAAACCAGCATCTACAGTTCCTTGCGTCTACATTTGAGTATATATCAATCTGGGCTGACTCTCCCATATATACTCAAATGTAGATGCAAGGAACTATAGATGCTGGTTTACACCAAAGGTAGACACAAAATGCTGGCTTTCTGATCACAAGATTTTAAACGCCCTCCCTCTCAGGTGGGTTTAAAATATTTTAGTGGCACTTTTCCCCCCCAAGGGGAGCAGGGTGTGTGGTGCTGCACAGTGGCACAGTGGTAGTGTTGCTGCCTTACAGCGCCAGAGACCCGGGTTTGATCCTGATTACAGGTGCCTGGCTGTGCGGAGCTTGCACGCTCTCCCTGTGACCGCGTGGGTTTTCTCCGGGTGCTCCAGCTTCCACCCACACGCCAAAGACGTGCATCTTTGTAGGTCAATTGTCTTTGGTGAAATAGTAAATCGTCCCTAGTTTGTAGGATAGTGTTAGTGTGTGGGGGTGATCGCTGGTTGGCGTGGTCTCGGGAGGACGAAGGTCCTCTTTCTGCGCTGTATCTCCAAAGTCTAAAGCTATTTCCAGTGATCGTGTCCTGTATTAATCCTTGGCCAACATTACAATAACAAATTATTTGGTCACAATCATATTCTTCTTCTCAGGAGCTTGAGCTGTCAACAAGTTGGCCGCCAAGTTCTCTGCAATACCTCAGTGATTACAGGGCTGGCTGCAACTCACTTAGAGACGCCCGGTACAGTATGAAATAAATTAAGGTTGCCTTCTTTTTGGAAACAGAATGTCATCCTTCAGTGGCGGAAGATTGGTACAAAATGCAGTTATTCAGTGAAGCCAAATGCTTTCCACTTTTATCCAAAATATCTGACGAGGACGGATTGTAAGATGACTGAAATCTGTGGAGATGATGACCCTTGGAAGCTGGCCGTTGGTCACTTCTGCAGGAAGCTCAAACCAGACAGTAATCATTCACAGATGCCATGGAGTGCTTACCTTTGGATGGCGGTTATATATTAATTGCAAATAATTTGACGTGATTATTCGATTTATGCAAAGTGGAGTTATCTTTTATTGAAAGTCCAAAAGAGTAAAGGGCCTGTCCCACTTGTGCTTCATTTGCGCGTAATTTACGCGACATTATTTCCGTGCCATGACGCATGCGATTGCCGCATGGTGCATTACGCGCGCATGGCGCGGGGTGACGCAGGCAGTGACGCGCCGTTGCGCGCGGCGCCCCAGGATTTTGGGATTCACAAAATCTTCACGCGCCATCTGCGTGACGCACAAATGACGCCCAAAGCGGGACAGGCCCTTAAACCGATCCTCCCCCCTCCCATTCACTCCTCCCCCACCCTAGTGGTCCCACCAGTTCCACAGTCCGCATCCTTGTATCCCTCTCGTTAGCACATCTTCCCCAGCCAGCAATGGACCATTGTGGACTCCACACTTCCTGAGGTCACCCCTGATTTGTTCTGCCCCTTTCTGCATCCTTTTTCTTCCCACTCCCCATAACTTTATCTTTCATTCCGAAGAAGGGTTCCGACCCAAAATGCCACCTATTCCTTTTCTCCAGAGATGCTGCCTGAGTTTGCTCCAGCATTTTGTGTCTATTTTTAAAATGAGCCATCGTTCAGTCGCAGTGAGTTATTTAGGACAATTATCGATTTTTTTTAGTTGTGTTCGCAGCTTTTGGAGTATGTTCTGTAGCCTACTTAATTTTGTATTGTTTTCAAAGGTTTTGCTGAAACATTTGATCACTTTCCTTTTGATCACATTAAAATGTAGTTCTTATCTGACTGCAGCGAACAAGCCATTGCTTGTTGCATTGAACTCTGCAGCAAGGTTAGACATAAGAGGATGTCAAGTAAGCAGATATAAACCACAACAGACTCTTCCATGGTTGCTCACAACATCTGTTGCTAATTACATACTTTGACCTCTGGTATTTTCAAGAAGCTGTTGGAAAAATAGCCATGTTTCGTTTAGTTTAGTTTGGAGATACAGCGCAGAAACAGGCCCTTCATAATGACAAGGAATTTGCAACGTAAAGAAAGGCTATTTGGCCCAGCTCTACCATGCTAGCATTTATGATTCATACTAGCCTCCTGCTGTCTTGCTTTCAGCTTTTTAATCATGATATTTGATGCCCTCTATTGTAATATTTTATGCTTTATCCCTTGTCTTTGAACATGCTCTTTAATACTGAAGAGGGAATGGCCAGGTTTGTGATTATTTTGGATGATTTCCCGATGAAGTATGGATGGAGTCAATGGTGAGGAGTCTGGTCTGGTCTGTGTGATAGTCTGGTCTGTGTGATAGACTGGGTTATGTCCCTGTCATTCCCCCATATTCCCACTTCCATCACGCGCAGGCAAGGGTTCAATCCCACCTATGGGTGCTGTCTGTACGGAGTTTGTACATTCTTCCTGTGACCGCATGGGTTTTCTCCGAGATCTTTGGTTTCCTCCTTCGCTCCAAAGACGTACAGGTTTTTTAGGGTAATCGGTTTGATATAAATGAAAATTGTCCCTAGTGTGTGTGTGTGTGGGATAGTGTTAGTGTGCGGGGATCGCTGGTCAACGCAGACTATGTTTCCGAAGGGTGGATGTGGAGCGGATGGTTCCACTAGTGGGAGAGTCTAGGACCAGGGGGCACAGCCTCAGAATAAAAGGACACACCTTTAAAAAAGAGATGGGGAGGAGTTTCTTTAGCCTGAGCATGGTCAATCTGTGGAATTCATTGCCACAGGCGGCTGTGGAGGCCAAGTAATTTTTAAAGCGGAGATTGACAGATTCTTGATTAGTACAGGTGTCAAAGGTTATGGGGAGAAGGCAGGAGAACGGGGTTGGGAGGGAAAGATAGACCAACCGTGATTGTATGGTGGAGTAGACTCAATGGGCCGAATGAAATAAGTTTGCTCTTATGAACTATCAATGTATCATGGAATAATATCTATAATTTTGTGGTTGCAATGTTTAGTGTTGGAGGTACTGCATGAAAACAGGCCCTCGGGTCCACCAAGTCCACTCCGACCATCGATCGATCTTTGATACCTTGCAAAGCAGCGTTGCTCCAGTTTGCGACGTGCTATCCATTAAAATGTACACGTTGGTGTCAGAAAGTGTTAATGTAGCTCTCCATAAAGTTCTCCATAAATACCTGAAGGCATGTCCAGGTGAGAACTGCTGCCTCACAGCGCCAGAGACACGGGTTCAATCCTTTCTCTGTGGAGTTTGCATGTTCTCTCAATGTGCTGTTTCTGTGGGGTTTAAACGCTCTCCCTATGATAATGTGGGCTTCCTCCTGCTGCTCGAGTTTCCTCCCACATCCCAAAGACGGACGTGTGAGTTTGTTGTTTAATTGGCTTCAGTAAATTTGCCCCCAGGTGTAGGGAGTGGGTGAGAAAGTGGGATAACAGAGAACTCGTGTGAACGGGCGATCGATGGTCGGTGTGCGCTCGATGGGCTGAAGGGCCTGCTCCATCGGCGTGCCATTGTGCTGTATTATGTTTGAGATGTGGTGCTATGGACGACAAGAGTGGAATAACATCCAACCATCTTTAATTGGTTAAAGATAAAATCCCATTTTCCTATTTCAAGGAAGTGGGATGGAGTTCAATCTGGTTGATCATTACGCCTCAGCCAATATCTCCAAAATTCACCTACCTCCAAGAGTCCGTTTCCACCGTTCCTTGAAGAACAAGATCCAAAGTCTCGTGACCCTCAGGAAGTAAAATCTATTCCTTCAGCCCTGTTTTAAACGGGTAAAATCTCTGGCATTTCAGCACACAGTTGTAGGATGTTATACAACTGAAATGTCTCCTGTTGCATGCACCCCTGTAAGGACCTAACATGTTAACAATGAATGTCAAACCCAGGGGCTGAAGGTCAAGAAAAGTGAGCAATCTGGTCAGCACGGTCGTGACATTTGTTCCACCAGAATGTCGCTGCTTTGGGCCTTTAGGCTAACAACAGGCTGGAGACTGTAGCCAATGAGTTGCTGCCTTCAGGATCAACCTGCACATTTAGTTCAGTTGTAGAGATAGAGGATGGAAACAGGCCCTTCATCCCACCGAGTCCGTGCCGACCAGCGATCCCCATACTTCCTTGATTTGTACAGGTGTCAGAGGTTAGGGGGAATAGCCAGGGGAATGGGGTTACGAGGGAGAGATAGATCAGCCATGATTGAATGGCGGAGTGGACTTGATAGGCCGCAGGGCCTGATTCTACTCCTAGTCCTTCTGACCTCATGACGCGGGCATGGAGCTTTTCAGTAACGCCCATCCTTTTTGAAAGAGTGTGTGGTTAGCACGCAACAAAGGCCTTTCACTGTACCTCGGGGCACGTGACGATTAACTAAACGAAACTAAGAGTGTATCGCTACATGGGGAAGTCAAAGATTGTCGATTACTAAAGGGGCTGTCAAATCTTAGGACCTCTTACGGAGTTCTTTAAAACAGCACTGTGGGGGGCAGCGGCATGTTTTATCGTCACAAAATGGATTTCTTGGCCTACATCTGAATAATTTCCAGTGCTCCTGATATTTTCACTGTAACTAGATGATTCTCACACCACTGAACAAAAGCTTTGAAAATTTAGTTGAGAGGTACAGCGTCGAAACGTACTTTGGCCCACAGAGTCCACGGCGACCAGTGAACACTGTACATCAATCAGTTCTTTCCAACACACAACGTATAGAAGCTAATTAACCTACAAGCCCTTGCACCTTTGGGATGGGCAAGGTAGCCGGAGCTCCAGGAGATAACCCAAAAGGTCACTGGGAGAACGTGCAAACTCCGTACAGACATCACCCGTAGTCAGGATCGAACCCGGGCCTCTGGCGCTGCAAGGCAGCAACTCTACCGCTGCGCCACCCTACATCGATGTTCATGCTGGGTATTCACCATTGTAGCCAGTTCATGCGGTCAAGACCGCTGCATGCCTCGCTGCATGTAGTAACGCAGCTTGCAAGGGTTAGGAAGATGCATCGAAGAGCCAACTTTTCAGACCAGTGGTGTCGACACCTACTGTGACGAGAAAGTCCATGTAGAACTCATCTTAAATCATGAGATAGACACAAAATGCTGGAGTAACTCAGCGGGCCAGGCAGCATCTCTGGAGGAATGGAAGTGGTGACATTTCTTCAGACTGAGACTCGGGGGAGGGGGAAGCGAGCGATATGAAATGGTGCATAGAGCGAATGAATGAAGGATGTCCAAAAGTACAAATCAAAGCCAGCGACAATGATCAAGGAAAGGTGGAACCCACAATGGTCCATTGTTGGCTGTGGAGAAGGTGTTCAAGAGTGATCCAAGCAGTGAAACTCAGCAGGACGACAGTGAAACTAGTATGATGATGACGGGTTGGGTTCATGCGATCTAGACTGTATCATCAGATCCAATATGAACCAATGAACCAGTTGACCATTCTAAGAGATGCAGCTGGGGGGACAACCAATGCGGTCTTAATATAATAATAATAACAACACACCATGTCGTATGCTGTGCATCTTAATCAGGAGTGGTCACTGCGTTGCCATGTTCTCTTGCTTCAGGAACTGCATCTGAATAATGGCGCAAAGTATGGAGTAATCAACCGGTCAGGCAGTATCTGTGGAGAACTTGTATAGGTAACATTTCCAGTTCTGAAATGTCATATCCATGTTGCTACTTTACGCTGAGTTACACCAGCACTGTGTCTTTTTTGTAAACCAGCATCTGCAGTCCCTTATTCCACATGCATCTGAATAATGGTGTTTCACCTGTTCTCGCAGCCTTTATCTCGCAAAATGAATAACATTGAGTCACTGATTAGTTTGGTCCAGTTTAGTTTATTGCCACATGTACCGACCGAGGCAACAGTGAAAAGCTTTTTTGGTTGCTTGCTATCCAGTCAGCGGGAAGACTATATGTGATTGCAATCAAGCTGCCCACAGTGTACAGATGCAGAGGGAAGAATGTTTCATGCAGGGTAAAGTCAAGTAAAGTCCAATTAAAGGCAGTGCGAGGGTCCCCAATGAGGAATGAGTGGAGCAAAAATTGTAACGTTCAGGAACAGCTTCTGCCCTACAGCCATCAGGCGACTAAACACTCTAACCTCCAAATAAGCTCTGAACCACACATACTCTTTGGGGATTGGTTTTGTCTTTTTGCACTATTTCAGCGTGTGTGTGTGTCTCTCTCTATATTTCTGTATTTATGTACTGAACATTTTTTTTCTTGCTTATTTAATTGATTACGGAGTACTGTGTTTACATATTCTGTCGTGCTGCTGCCAGTCAGAATTTCACTGTGCTGTCTGGGACATCTGACGATAAAACACTCTTGCCTCTTGATTGTAATGAGTGATTGCAGGTTAGCTTCTGGGAGCCAGGACACAGAGGGCAATCTTGCTCGTATTCTGCAGCCCCTGAAAGCAGCCTCCCCTTCAGAGAGAGCCGCAGGAACTCGGAGAGTGAATTGACCCCTGCATCTGAGGTTGTGCTCATTCCTTACCCAATTACCTGGCACAGTTGACCCTGGCCATGTGCATACTCTGCAACCCGTTCCACCTGAGGAACATTCAGCAACAGCCAGCGGCAATCAAGTATCAACTTGGACCATTTGACTTGAAAATCAAACCATTTGCATCTTACTGAGCGAGGTGCCAACAGAGTGCACATCGCTGCTGACGATGTCACTCTCCACAAATTGCAAAATGTTTTGTATGCTAAATTAAAGCAATCTTCTCCCTGACTTACGCATTGAAAATCATTTATAACAAAATGCAGTGTTGCATTTATAATCAATGAATGCAACACTGCATTCTACTGTCATTTCCCTTCTGATGGGTTTCAATGGCCTGGTGACAACACTGGGCTTCACATCCACACACATGTACTGTGGCCATACTGTTACATCTACACATACACTGTGTACATACAGTCACATCCACACACATGTACTGTTGTCCATAACAATGGGCTGGCTACAGGTGACTGCGCTGGGCCTGTTGAGGGGACGAGTCCCTTGAGGTTGATTCAATGATTGAATTATACTTTATGTTTAAGAAAGAACTGTGGATGCTGGAAAAATCGAAAGCAGACAAAAATGGTGCAGAGAAGGAATAGGCGACGTTTCATGAGGGTAGACTATTATCTGAATGGTGGCAGATTACGAAAAGGGGAGATGCAACGAGACCTGGGTGTCATGGTGCACCAGTCATTGAAAGTAGGCATGCAGGTGCAGCAGGCAGTGAAGAAAGCAAATGGTATGTTAGCATTCGTAGCGAAAGGATTTGAGTTTAGGAGCAGGGAGGTTCTACTGCAGTTGTACAGGGTCTTGGTGAGACCACACCTGGAGTATTGCGTACAGTTTTGGTCTCCAAATCTGAGGAAAGACATTCTTGCCATAGAGGGGGTTCAGAGAAGGTTCACCAGACTGATTCCTGGGATGTCGGGACTTTCATATGAAGAAAGACTGGATAGACTCGGCTTGTACTCACTGGAATTTAAAAGACTGAGGGGGGATCTTATAGAAACTTACAAAATTCTTCAGGAGTTGGACAGGCTAGATGCAGGAAGATTGTTCCCGATGTTGGGGGAGTCCAGAACAAGGGGTCACAGTCTAAGGATAAGGGGGAATTCCTTTAGGACCGAGATGAGGAAAACATTCTTTACACAGAGAGTGGTGAGTCTCTGGAATTCTCTGCCGCAGAAGGTAGTTGAGGCCAGTTCATTGGCTATATTTAAGAGGGAGTTGGATGTGGCCCTTGTGGCTAAAGGGATCAGGGGGTATGGAGAGAAGGCAGGTACAGGATACTGAGTTGGATGATCAGCCATGATCATATTGAATGGGGGTGCAGGCTCGAAGGGCCGAATGGCCTGCTCCTGCACCTATTTTTCTATGTTTCAGGTCGAGGCCCTTCTTCATTATACTTTATTGTCACCTGTACCTAGGTACAGCGAAATGCATTTGTTTATCATACAATTCAGTTAAATCATGTATCAGACCTCACCCAGGCAGTACACGTTTTGTTACGTTTTGGTACCGAAAAGGTTCTATCTACTGTCATATCTACTGCCTGCCGCCATACGCAGTAACAGGCCTCCCCACTCTCCCCCCCCCCCTCTCCCACCCACTCTCCTTCCCCCCCCCCCCCTCCCCCCCCTCCCCCCTCCCCCCCCTCCCCCCACCCCCCCTCCCCCCCCCCCACCCTCCCCCCCCCTCCTGCCGGGTCACCCCTCATTCTCAGTGGCCCCCTTTGCCCTCCGACGACCCCCACGCTGTAACTGTAAAGTGTAAACCTGGAGCTGATCTGGGTGACTTACCATAAGTCACAGGTGTCTGTCTTTGTTCCCTCACCTGCTTACTGTGCGGTCTCAGCTGGAAGGGGGTATGAGTGGGCGCTGCGTTTTACTTTAGAGATACACCTTTGGCCCACCGATCCGCGCTGACCAGCGATCCCCGCACACTAGCACTATCCTGCACACACTCGGAACAATTTACAATTTTACCCGAAGCCAATTAGCCTACAGACGTGTTTGTCTTTGGAGTGTGGGAGGAAACCGGAGCACTTGGGGAAAAACCGCCATGCCACTGTTCGCTGCTTGACTCTGTTCTTGCAGACGAGTGCTGAGCTCACACTAGCAGCTCACACTGCTTACGCAGGAGAACCATCTGTTGATGCGTGAGAGCTCGCTGCGGTCAGCGGCAGAGTTGGAGATCGGGTGCGATCCCGACCACGGGTGTTTTCTGTACGGAGTTTGTACGTTCTCCCTGTGACCACGTGGGTTTTCTCCGAGATCTTCGGTTTCCCCCCCCCCCCACACTCCAAAGACTTACAGGTATGTTGGCTAATTGACTTGGCGTCTGTGTAAACTGTCCCCAGTGTGTGTAGGATGGTGTTAATGTGCGGGGATCGCTGGTCGGCACGGGCTCGGTGGGCCGAATGGCCTGCTTCCGCGCCGTACCTCTAAACTAAACTAACCAGAGCAACGTGTTGCCGCGCAGAGTATTCCCTTTTCAAGGGGAAGAAGGAACTGCCGAGAGGGAAGCATCCCGATTTTCCCGGAGAATTCGGAGCAAATCCTGGTGGAGTGTGAAATGTTGCCGGTGAACTGAGGGGACGAGTAGGAGCAGTGCTGTCAGAGCTGCATGCAGCTGCAGGCATCCATCTTCAAACCTCCCCTCTGTTCACTGCACTAACAACATTTAAGCATTTATGCTGAATTTAAGCTGGTCATGTTTGCACTTTCTTCTTCGTAGGGAGAACCATAAACACAGTTACACACTGTTTGATCGATTTCATGGTTTTCTGTGGGCCATTCGTTGGCATTCGATGTTTCTATGGTGTTTATTTGTCACACGTGCAACTGCGCGGTGAAATCCGTTTGGCATATATAACACGTGCTGGCGAGCCTTTTTTGGCGCCATTATTCAAAGTCCGGAGTCCGGTCGGCCCGCGTGCTGGATGTACTGGAGCAGTTCACGCGCACCGACGTCCCTCTCCTCTCCTGTCCTCTCCCCTCTCCATCTTTGTGTCCAGGGGGCTCCTGCAGCCGAACTGGAAGGAGCTGGAGGTGCTGCCTCAGTTCACCCTCCCACCGGCCCCGCTGACCCTTTGGGCGAGGAACCGCTGGCTGACGACCAGCTGCAACGTTGCTGTACGCAGTATGCTGCATTAGAAAAAAAGTAACACGGGGGCCACCACCTTTCTGGGCAGCATGGTGGCACGGAGTTGCTGCCTTACAGCACCAGAGACCCTGGCTCGATCCTGACAAGCGGATACTGTCTGTATGGAATGTGTACGTTCTCCCTGTGACTGCGTGGGTTCTCTCTGGGTGCTCCGGTTCCTTCCCACGCTCCAAAGACGTACAGTTTTGTAGGTTAATTGGCTTTGGTAAAATTGCCCTTAATGTGTGGAATAGTGCTAGTTTTCGGGCATCACGGTCGGCATGGACTTGATAGGCCGAAGGGCCTGTGTCTGCCCTGGATCTCTAAACTAAACTACAACTAAACGCACCAGACAAGAGAAAATCCAATTTTTAGGCCCAATCTGTAGATAAATCCTAAAATGTGACTTGCCCTCCTTGAAGTACTGATTCCATTTAATCTGCAATATCATTTTATCTTTATACTGCGCACGTGCCCTCTTAATCTAATTTGAACACTCCTAGTGTGGATGTCAGTCTATAGCCTTTTTAGCTACGAGTCAGCCTAGGGATAATGCTAAGAAGGACATGGATTCTGGACATTCTTTGCGGAGTTAAGCATTTGAGTGCACAATTTCCTTGGTTTCCGGAGCTAATCTTTGCGGTATTTTATTGAAGAGATGTGACCCAAAACCACATAAAAAGGTTCCCTTTAAAATTAATGGACTCAGAAGGCCCATCATTAAGCAAAAGCTTTGTGTTTTTAGAGTTTCACGGGTTGTTAATTCTGTGCCAGTCAACGGGCCACGGCTAAGCTGAAAGGCATTTTATCTTTTAAGCATTGCTGCAACGTTCAATTGACTTTTATTACAGCGCACAGCGCCTCGTGACTGGATCAGAGTGAACTATGAAAAATGACTAATGTTTCCGTCTTTGTTTGCGTTTGTAATTGTGACCATAACTGTGTGTACACAAATTGGAGATTACCGGCGTAATTGTTTATCACTTCCAGACTGTTATTTTCATCGTGTGTTTGTTTATCTGTGGACGGATGAACAGTGGCGTCCATAATGGCCGTCATTATCTACGTATATT